>JAWWMO010000121.1:60120827-60161046 GCA_035047845.1 Dendrocincla fuliginosa
AAGCTGATCGCAAAAAGTGACTGTACCACCTTCTCCACAGGAAAACTTCAGACCGAGACAAGAATGAATGAGAGCAGCCAGAGCCCTCTGACGGATCAAATTTTGGCTGCAGCATGTCCAGCATGGACATCGTTCCACTTCTCTGGGCAAGCTGCAACAAGCAAGCACATCTTCACCTCTTTCACAAGCACCAGCTGTGTTTGGATTTGGTCACAAAAAAATTAGGAAGCTGAGACAAAAACGATCTGTGTGTAAGCAAAACTGATATAAGAGAATGGAAGAATACAGGATGGATCTGTAATTAATTCATAGTTGTGTCATACCCAAATATTCCCAATGCTATTTCTAGATTCAAACAACAATAAGAAAATTCAGAAGTTCCATTCAGAGGAAATGCCCTTGGCTACCAAAGAAGTATTACTTCTTGTCAACAGAGATGGGACAGATGGAAGGGACCTGTAGGCTTATGTTGTAGAGGTCAAAATTCTCCTTCATGAAGTAAAGTCTGAAATTTGACAATTTTGTTCACTTTTCTACCATCTAAAAGCCATTATCAAAGGAAAACTTAATGGGATTTAAAATACACTGAAAGTATCATGACCACGCATTAAAGAGCTGTTGTAATGACTAATTCTAGCCAGGCTACTTATTTTCAACCAATAATGTATTTTCTAATGCTCAGAAAAAGAATAAGAGTATCTGCAGGCTGGAAGCCTGAAGCCTACAAAAGCTTAGGTGATGGTAACATTTCTGTTGCCTGAAGTCCAGTAAAATCAGTCAACTCTCTTTTACCTAAGAATAGGAAGGGATTTTTTTTTAATCTCAATGAAAAGGTTCAATCTACTCTAAGTAAATCACACAAGGTATATAGAAAAAAACATATTCGCTTGAAAATAACTAACATACACTATATTTTTTCACCTTCATTGTAATTCTGAGATTGAAACTTACATGCAGGTGCAAGGAAACTGTGAGGCTTTGCTGTAGGTAATCTCAAAAAAACTTTTTGTTTTTTAGGTACAGACAGCAGTTGGTAGACACGGAATTTATGCACCCAAAATATCTTAAAACCTCTAAACATCTGGTATATAAAATGAAAAATATAAGTGGGATGCATTCAGGTTGCATTTTCAGGCTCTCTGTTGGTTGGACATTCCACTGCTATTTTCATTTGCTGGTTTTTATTCCCGTTTTCTTTCCTTCTTCCTCTATTCACTCTTGTTCTCAAGCCCAGCAATGCAGAGGTAGGCCACACTACTTGGAATTCCCACGCACAGTACTTCCAGTAGCATCATCTTTCTGCTTCCAGAAGGGTATTTCACAATTTCACCAAAAGAACAAAACTTAAGCTTTATTTCAGTATAAATACAGCTCCAATGATTTTTCAAAACCTATAGGAAAACCTACAGATTTTCCACTTCAATATTCTTTCATCCTTTAAGGGGGTATTATTTCACATGTTCTACATATGAAATTCAGAAAATCCACTTCAGAATACTATAACTGCAAAAATGTAAAGCCTGGTTATGTATTAAAAATTGCTTTTCCCTCTTCTGAGAAGATTGATGGATAAAATTCCTGTTGACATTGGAATATTAACAAGTCTGAAATTCAGTGCATATCTGCTATACACAGTGCAGTATTTTATTTCACCTATGCCATCTCTGAACATACTGCAGTTATATTGCATTGTGTTTTCCCTCAAAGCCTTGCCTAACTGCCATTTTAATTATTGAATAATTATTAAATTATTAAATATTCAAATACCAGGAAATTCAGAATACTTTTTCCTAGTCCCCAGCTTTGTGATGCTTTGTAGAGGAAATGTATGTTCTGGGTTACTTCTTCATGAAAATAATTACTAATCTTTCAGGTCTTTGACTCATATGGCCTGTTATCTTGATAGCTGGCTCTTGACTTCACTGAAATGCCTGTTCACGACTGCTTCAGTAATGTAGTCATACTACAGCTTCTTTGTCAAGTAGCCCACACAATTATTATTTCAAGAGATGGACTAACAGAGTTTTGAAGTTGGGGAATAGCTTTGTGTCATTTGCATTGACACAGTGCCTAAGCAGTCATCATATACGAATGAAGAAAACTTCATTTATTTTTACAGGCTCGGCTATACAATTAAGTTGCCACTGATGAACCCCAGACAATAAGCATACAATGCGCTACTTGTTCTGCAGTAAGTTAGTCTTCAAAGACTGTAAGATATACTACTTTGCTCTAAACGATCTGCTAAATGAAGATCCAAGAGCAAATACAAACCTGCACTGTGACAGCCTAAATCTCCTCCATTATCTTTATGCTCCTATTATGTCCTGCTCCAACCAATGACTTTTCTGTATAGATACATAAAGCCCCTCCACTATCCAACATGCAAAAAGGTCATCTCTAACACAGGTCAAGGTAACAGGATTACAATTCTCAGTGGAATGTAGATCACAGAACACTAACACCAGGTTTTGCCACTATCCTGACACCTTATAGAAGATGAGAAAGGTTTGGTTTTAACAACATAAGTGGATCAAGAACCTTATGAATAAATGCAGTCTTCTTTCAATTTACAACCATATGTAAAACTAATTCCAAATACAATTACTCATCTTATCATGGTGCATATTCTGCACTGAAAATATCAGCCTCAGTGACGATATGTAACTGAAATGAGAAATCAATCCATAACTCCAGATGCAGCAGCACGCATGAAAACTCATTTAACACAATCTCAGCATTTTTTCCATGCCACTTGACATGAGAAATTTAATTCCTGCAGTCTGCCACTGAGACATACTTTGGTGGCCATAATTACAAATCCAGCAAAAGTTGGTATGGTAACTGTATTGACAGTCTGAAAAGTATCACAGTGCTCAAAGCTAACACATTTCTGATACATCTCACTAGGATACAAAACAAAAGCATCATACCAGTAGTCATAACTCTCATCCCAGTTGTCAAAATGAACCAGAAAACGATTGTCCACCATGTCTGTTACCGTAGCAACACAAATGAAAGTCGGGTTCTTCTTGTCTACAGCTTCCAGTTTCATGCCTACTCGAAATCCCGATGGAATCACTGTCTACATAGAGAAAGACATTTAATTGAAGATAAATACTATAAATCCAGAAATCTCCCCAGTGTCCACAATGAATATATTCATGTCATTTCTAAGTTTCCCAATTAGCCGTCCCAGCAGAGTGTCTGCAGCCTAATTAGTTGACATGAGAGATGCTCAAATGCAGAGACTTGTGGTTTATGATTAAAAGTCCTCAACATGCTGCTAAAATTAAAGGTATTAGTATTAACTCTGTCTTGGATACTCTCTCTGAAAGACCATTGCTGTTTTGCAACACTGTGGTGCAAAACATAGTACTCATAACTAATCTTAAATTTAAGATACTGTTTCTGAATATATCAGAAGTTTAAAAAGAATAGTCAAAAAGTAATGAATTGGAATCATAAAAGTTAGCTGTAGTGGAGATTGTTATTCAATTTGTTGTAAACGTTTTTGTCTTAAATTTTAGGTCTCAAGTGTGCCATCACTGAAATGTGCTATGAGCCTCTACCACACATGAGCATAGTAGGAACTTTCCACACCATTAGTAAAAAGTGAGTACTTACTGCATTCTGGTTTTCAAATAGCGATTTAGGAGCAGCTTGAGCCTTGCATGCCTTCAGGTAGGAAGGCCAGCTGAATTCTTCTTCCTTGTATCCTAAATGAGGGTCACAAAAGAAAGGCAAGAAATTACAGGTATGAGACACAAGGTGCATGTATCAGTAAGATGGCAATTTTATACTACAATCTTCTTCCCTTTGAACAAACATCTCCAAGGAGTACAGACTACAAGCTTGTCTCTCCCCAAGAAAACTGAACCTTAACACCTGCCTGCCTTGCACGTACGAACTCACTTCCCTTGGTGGTCTGACTGATACACACACCCCAAGCATTCTCCAGCTGATTTTCAGTCTGTTGCTTCTACTTCAGAAACAGCAAACGACCTATAGATCCCAAAGCTCTCCTCACTATGCCAGTCAGCCCAATAAAAAAAATGCTTCCTCCACCAGACTTCACCTTACTATGTCCTCAGGCTATCATTAATACAGCGAGATCACTACTAGTTTGAAAACATACCCACTATGTTATATCAAAACAGTTGCTTACACAATCAATGCCTTAGGACCCCTTATGTATTCACATTGTAAACTGTCCTCTGCATGGACTTTATGCATTTTTTATTCTGTGTATACAGCACTTGGAGAGAAATCTAAGTTTCTGCTTGATAGAATGCCTCTTTTAGTTTCTTAGGGAAAAAAACCCCTACAAATAATTCATAAAATATTGAACTATATAAAATAATCTACAAGAAACCATTTGTGGTTCTAATCCACAGAACGATGCCAGAGAGTTGGAAGCAAATAGACTTCCTCCTTCATTCTCCTGTTACATAACAGTTATGGAAACATCTATTTTAGTCAATACATTAGAGTAAAGCAAGATCAAAACAAGAAAAAATTTCAGCAAAGTGACTGCCTTTACCAAAATGTGTCATCTCTTGATTATTTGAAGTATTACCCAAATATGCCAAAGACAACTGCTCTGTTTAACCTGAGACTCTCATACTGTCCCAGGAAATGCAAGTTTAAAACCTATTAACTTCACCTTCTCTGCAGATAGCTTTCTCACTTTTCATCTTAAATATTAGCCAATATAAATTAACCTACAAGTCCAAAGAATGATATTTTTCTTGTCTTGATACACTATAGCTGTAGACCAGTTGAAACCATTTTTAAAGGAATATGGTAGCAAGGCTTTTAATTTTCCCTTTGTAATCCTAGAGGGTATTCAAAATTCAATTCAAGCTCACAGCAGACAACACGAAACTCCCACCCACTGCATGTGGGATGGGATCAGGTACTGGGGCTGGGACAAAATCCATTAAAAAAATTGGGTTTAGTAGACTGTGAAACAGTTTTAGGGCAGTGTGGGTCTTCCTGTCATTAAGTGAGAGAGATATTTGGCTCCTAACTCATCTCAAAAAAAGATCAAAGGTGAATTTGATTTATTCACTGTAGATACAGAACAGTCAAGGCAATTTTTACATGCATGCATACACACACATCCATCGCCTTGCTGCAGGTTTTGCCTGTGTGAGCTAAAAAAAGTGATGTCCTCTACAGACAAAACAAATAGCTTCCTGAAACACCATCTTTTTTTATTTCCTCTGAAACCTAGTTCAGTTTTGCTGCTCCATGCCCCTATGTCTGCTGGAAGCCCAGCACCAGCCCCGTTGCTTCCGCTGCCCTGGGGATGGGAGATATCCCGCCACAAGGCCTGTCCTGCCTGTGGCACTAAAAGTTACCTAACCTTTACATTTTAAGAAACAAGAATAGAAGCATGTGTCAGAAAATATCTAGAATAATATTCTTCCTTTCTCATGTCCCTTACTCCCCACCCTCAACCCGCACCCCCCCAAATTCCCTCCTGTCACGGTAAATAGCCTTACATCCCTCACCAGGGAAGGTGGACTTAGGCCTGTTTGGAAAGTTACAAACTTTCATCCCTCTCAGGAAACAAGGAATCAGCTACTGGATCCCCAAACCCCTCTGGAGCACATCCTCCTTACAGACCTCTCCTGCAAGGCAGGACACTTCTGCCCAAGCTTGCAGGAATGACTAATTGGAGGCCACACTGCCCAGCAAGGCAGCAGGAGTGTCTGCTTCTTTCTCAGGCCACCAGGTTCCAAATTGTTTATGGTTTACACCATGAAGGTCACAGATTTGTATTATAACTGGAAAATTAAAGGCTACTAATGCAAATCTTTGAGTTCTGCCCTGAGATACTATTTTACATAAAATACTGTGCTCTATGTCATAACTCATGCTGGCTTTAGTATCTGTACAATTTGCAATGGGTACTATAAAATCATCATTAAAATGTCATACCACAGCAAAATATTACTAATCTGTCCAACCCAATAAAAACACAGAAGACTCAACAACCTAAGACTGGCATATTATCCTTTTCCTTTGAACAGCATAACCCCACAAATATCAGTAAAATGTAAGTAGTGAAAGATATTTGCTGGAAAAACTAACAGGAAAATGTTTAATCAATGAATGGCTTCTCATTCTCAGCCTCCTTCCAACACTTGACTCTGCCCCACTGCTTGCTCCTTCCTGTTCATCTTCCATTCCACGTGCAAGTTAAGCTTGCACTGGTCCAATAGAAGAAATTCCATGCGTACCAGAGCAAGTTTTGGCAATCACACCACATCTCATCATGATAAAATGGTTTACCACTGGGGTGAAGTGATAGAGCCAAACTATGCAAAGGGTACAATATTCTGCAAGTCTTGAATAAGTCAAGAGTACATCTTAGAAATAGGAAAAGTACCTAGCTGTGCAGGATTATAGGCAAATTACTGACAATTACCTTCATATATCCTCCTAACTTGTCTCACTCAACACCTCTGATAAGCTCCATGACTTGCCTAAGTAAAAGACCCCATCCACTGCTTCGGAACAGTGGAAAAAAATGAACAGAAGAGAATAAAGTTCCCAGCAACTTACAAGTAGAAGAGAAACTAAAAAACTTTTAATAAAACTGCCTCAGACAAAGCCAATAACTTTCTTCCAGTAGCAGTAATTCATGTTTAACAGAAGATCAAGCTTTCTAAACCAGGAATTTAAGAACGAAAGGTGACAAACCTTTCTCACAGATACAAAGCTTACTCAGTATGCTGAAACAACATCAGGAACACTATAACTGGGGACTACTACTAATACTACTATTTGCCGCATACAACTTGACATCAGTGGAGGCCAAACTTCAACGAAATTCTGATTTCTGTTCAAGAAATTGCCACTTCTATGCAGCGAGTTATGCAGAACTGTGTCCCAAGGAAACTTCCCATACAGGAGTGGCAGCACAGAGCACTCCTGCTCTGCAGCCAGAGTGGAACTTGCAGAGCACTCAGAGGAGCAGCTCATGCTCCTTCACTGCTCACCCAGAGAAATGCCATCCTCTCCAACATTAGCAGGGTCCCTTGCACCTTTACACTTTCAGTGGCCTTACTCTTACTTTTCACACCTGAGCACTTACACACACAGTTTTTTAACTCTCCACAAACACATCTTTTTGATTCTGTGCACTCATCATTTTGCAGCCCTTCTAAGTCTCATTATACTACCCTCACTGTGTATGCCAAAACACCACATTCATTTCTCACTTTCCTGACTTCAGGACTTGCTCCCTTTGTTCCCACATACTCCCTCCCTATTCCAAAAGGAACTCATTTATCTCTTTTTCATAGTACAGTTCAGTGCAGATGGCCTCCCATTCCCAAAATAAGAGTTACATAACGTGAAATTGAATTAATTATGCAAGCAAATGACACATATTTCAACACCTTTATACCATTTACATAATTTATGTACAAATTACACCTTCAGGCTTGCAATCTTACCTTTTTTCTCACTACTGATTTGTTCATTCTTCTTTTTGTCTTTATTTCAAACTTAATTTTTGTGGAAAGAGCAGTCTTTGTAAGTTTGTGCCAACTTCGGTACAGTAATGGGGATCAATATCCAATAACCAAAATGTGTTAAGACCTTCCCCGAAAGGATTCTCAGCTGTCTGTGGGACCTCAGTTTAAGCATATGGGTCACCAATATGCTGCCATTTTGCTTGCAATAAGCATTCATTTGGGATCTAGGTTTGTTGCCCAATTTTATTTTCTAATGCTTTATGAATGACTCATGGTCCATTTCCACTGAATAAAAAAAAGTAGGATTTTAATCTTGAAATTTTAGGCAAGATGTAGTGTTTATTTTGCCATTTTCAAATACTCTTTTCTAAATGAACTAAAACATTTCTGTCAAAAAAATTTACAGCATTACACAGGTAGTCTCAATCTCAGAACTATGCAAAACTAAACAATACCTTTAGGTGGATGAAGCTTGTGACCTGTTTTTTCACACCATCCAACAGGATGAATGTCCGAAGAATCAGCGTTCACCCAGAAATCATAACAATCTGGGTACCCATCAAAATGGAGTCGTATTCTGTAGCCACAAACCTAAAAGCAAGAATTGAAAACATAAGACACTAGGTTTTAAGATGTTCAGCCTACACATAACAGCTTCTGTTTAATATTATGTATAATAACGGTGTGTTTTCAGTCAGCTTTTTTACTCCTGCTCAGTGCTATCCACAACAGTGGATTTGGATAAATTCATTTGATAAAAAGGAAAGAATGAAAAACCAAAGCTATTCTCAGTCTGAGTGCCTCCTCTTCTGGTCAAAAGAATTAATTAAAAGCTGGATATTGCCATTAATGTTCAAAAACTTGAAAACAGTTCAACCCAGTATCAGAAAAAAAGTTAAATCCCACAGGAGAGCATGAATACATCTGATACAACCATGGACAGAGTGCAGATACTGATGTTCTCAAGCTATTCTGGTTAACTGACATGCAGCGGAGCACTGAACAATAACTATGTTCAACAGGCTCTCCAGAGAGACACTGAGAAGTGTAGTTAAAAAGTCAGTGGAGGTACTCCCCAGAACTTCATTATTCCACAAAGTAGTAAGTCAGACACCGAGAGGAAAACAGGACACAGTACTCTCTCTGTACAAAATTTCTCGACACCTTCTGTAGTGCCAAATGCCGTAAAGTTACTGCAGTCATCAGTGAAAATCTCTTGAGATCAAGGTTCACTCTATTTTATAGTTAATTTGCACTGTGACATAACTTTCAGTTCGCCATCTCAGAATACTATCCTGCAGTAAAACATGACCCATCACCCTAGTGCTGAGCACGGCATACACAGGAAATACTCAACCACTGACACACCATCCGCAAGAAAATGGAAGATATCCACAGAAATGGGATATGACTACAAGCCATTAAGAGATCCAGAAATAGGAACACAAAAGCCTAGACTATTAAAATATGAACTGCAAAATTACAGCTGCCTAGCACAACATTGACACAGAGCAAAGTACCTACCAGTTTCCTGTTTCCCAATTTAATTCACAAAACAAATCCAGAAATTCAGTAAAACTATGTAAAAACTAAAGTAAGGTATATTTGAAAGATATATAAAATGAACCTGAGAAATAGGTTCTCTATTAGCACCAAAAAAGTTATTCATTAGAAAAACTATTTCATAAACCACAGCAAAAAGAAAAACTGAGTTTATGTTTTATGTTTACTTGTGTAGGTTACCAATGCAGGCCATTTTTGATGCCATCGGCCTGAAAACATTGTAGCACAATAGCAACACAAGAACCTGTTTACTTTTATCAGTGAATGGATCAATTGTAAACACTATCAAACTTCTATAAAACTGCTATGTATCAGTTGACAAACTTAAATGGTTTTTTTCTATTTATTTTCCCTTTTATATATAGATTTACAGTATTCGATTACAGATATACCCACATATCATCCAACTAGTCTAATACCGTTTTCTCTAGCTGTGTATGTTAATATATATAAAGAGTCTGCTGCATTGGCATTGTATATATTCTTTATATGTCTGTTAGTCAGAATTAATACAGCATTATTAATTTAAAAGCCATCTTCCCACATACAGTTTCTGTCTGCCTGTTAGGTAAGAGCAAAGATTTTCAGCTGCTGCTGCTTCATTTCAGTCTCTTCTATAGTCCTGCTCCATGGCAGTTTGCAGCCTCTACTTACTTCAGCCACTGTGAGAACACAGTATATTGACTGGTGCTCGGGATCCACACCCTCCAGCTTCATCCCCACTTTGAATCCATTTTTATTGTATGGGAAAGACTGATACTGCAATGGAAAACAACAGTTTCAATACTTCTGAAAGCATACCAGAGAAAGATAGAATATCTTTATAAGAAACAGAATGATTATTTATTATTAATGTTTCTGAGTGAACGTTAAATTACTTTAAAATAAGTTCAACTTTTTCAAAAACACAGAGTTGAAAAGAGAAAGAGATGACTATTTGTAAAACACATTGATAGCAGAATAACTTGAAACCCGAGAGTATGTAAGAAAATTAGAAATAATTAGCAAAAGACTTAGTCAAGGGAAAAAGAATGACATTTATTTTTCTTCAGCTTTTTTCACTAATCATCAACAAAACATTTTAACAATGCAATTAATATTTCAGCCTGTACAGTGACACTGACACCTTCCTGGTAGACATCATTCCTATAATAATCACGGCAACGATGCTCCATTTTGCCTTTTCAGTTTCACATCTCTGGCCATAAAAGATGAACTGAACGGCAGAAATATGAAGCATTGTTTGTTCATAGAGATGGCCTATTTGATGTCCTTTGTATGTTAAGTCCAGGACCCATCAAAAAACTACCTAGTTTTCCAGGAGTATTTCTGCACCACATGAACATGACTACCCTTACACCATATTACAGTGAACTCAGAAGAACATCTTTCAAAAACAGAAAATGAAAACAAGGCTAAGCAAAATGGGTATTTTCAATCAGAAGGCACCAGCATCCCTCTGTTAAAGAGGAAGGAAGATAGCAGATATTAAGGTTAAATTGAATGGAATATCAGAAAAAGAACTGACCAAAACTGAAGACAGTTTTCCACAGGTTTTCAAATTCACAGCCAGACAGTTTTTATGTCCTGAATGGTTACAGAAAATACACAAGAGAAGCATCTTAAATGTTCCCCCTTCCTTCTGCTCCTGCCTAAAAGCTACGCACGCTTCCCAATCACCTGCAGTATCTCTTCAGTCAATGGGAAGAGAAGGGTATTAAGGGAGGATCTCAGAGAGATACTTGGAAGGAAGGGAAACCTGTGCTTGGTGACTTTGGCTGCAACTGATATAACTGAATAATAAACCCAGGAGAAAAATATGCAGTACATGGAAAAAATGCAGGAATACGCAGTCAAGGGGAAAGGAAATGGAGAACCAAACACGTTAGCAGCCAGCTAATAGATGTCTAGCCCAGCTCTAAGTCCCTACCTAAACATAGCTTGGAACGATTTCTACACACCTCAGTTCAGGGATCAGAGTACCTGACTGCAGTACACGCATTTGAAAAATTATTTCATCCTAACATCACCACGCTTAATATCTTTATTATCAATGAAAGTTTCATGAAGTTACACTATGCATAATTCTAGATACTTTCTCAAAAAGAATGCATTGAGAGGAGAATTCTTCTTAAAAAAAATAAACTGAAATAATAAATGCAATAAAGTTCATACTCCTGCACAGGCTTGCAGCTAATGACATCTACATAATAAATACCTTACAGATAGAAAACCTCAGTGGAAAACTGAAATACTAGAAACAGTGACACACTGAGGAACAGTAGTCAAAAAATATAATGAAATTTTTTCAAAAACAAGCACAAGTAAAATTACAGAGAAAGGAAACACTTAAAAAGTCACATATTCCACTATTATTCCACTTTTATAATAAACATTACTGTTCAAACTGTACAAAATTCTACAAACTATACACTAAATATTAAGCAATTACCACACATGTATTTCCTGAAATTTAAGATATTAATTATTCACTATTCTTCCCATTGTCAAACCTAGAATGTCTAAGGGAACACAATCTTTAATTTGGATTCTGCCACAGTCAAATTAACAGGCAACTTTTAGAAGACTAATAACTTTAATACTATTCAACAGATTTCACTTCTGTGCACCATTCTTAACACATGACCCAACGTAAAGCTTTGATAAACTGGCAATCACATATTATCTTTACAATAAACATTTAAAGATATTTTGTTAAGGAGGAATACAAAAAATCAAGCAAAATGAAAGGTTAAAGTCAACAAACGAGCACCAAGGAATAGAAGGGTCAATAATTTTTGTTTTAATGGCACAAAAATAGCTTGTCAGACAGAGCTTAGAAATTCTTCTAAGATCTAAGTACAAGGAAGTGGCTGGGACTCTCCATCATCCTGACCATTCCTAACTAAGGGTATGAAAAATACAGTGAAAAGTACTGCTTCTGAACTGGAAAAACAAAAGGAAAAAAAGAGTAATTCTCACAACACAAGCAGAAATAAAGGATTCAAAATCGTTGGTGATGTTTCGTTTGGATTCTTTTTTAACCTTCCTGTACCTATGGCTTGCTTGTTCAACTGTAAAATGGAGAAATATTACCTGGCCAACACTGAGTGCTGTTAACAATTCTTTCTGCTACAGGCTTTAAACACTGCATACTAAATCAAATCCTTGTATTACCCAGGTGCTAAAAGTTTTTAAAGAAAATACTAAATAAAATGCACTAAACAAGAAAGGTACACTGTGGAGAAAAATACAGCAAACATCACGTAGCTCCAGACCTCACCACCTTGTGCAGTGCCCTGAAAGGCTGCTATATGCATGCATGTTGCTACAGCATTTCATGAAACTTCAGACAGGTGGAGCAGTGCTTTGCAAATCTACCTTCCCACTAAGACACTCCTTATCCAGACTGTTCTCGTTAATTTTTGAACCGGTATATAGCACAGGGGCACACAACTAAGAATGGTCAGGAAACTG
Source organism: Dendrocincla fuliginosa (assembly GCA_035047845.1). Lineage (NCBI taxonomy): Eukaryota > Metazoa > Chordata > Aves > Passeriformes > Dendrocolaptidae > Dendrocincla > Dendrocincla fuliginosa. The sequence goes on from JAWWMO010000121.1 coordinate 60,133,361, forward strand.
TTGTTCTTTCACCTACAAATCTATGTGTTCTCTACAATGCAATCCTGGTTCATCACATGCACATGTAAGGTGAAAAGCTAATTCCCACGCATAAGATTTAATAGTTGAAGTATGAAGATACAGAAAGAAACAGATGCAAGAAACAAAGTAAGAACAGAATTATGGAAAAAGAATAACACACAGCAGAAGTACAGTAGCTGAGACACATTCACATGTTTCCCCAGGTTTTGCAAGAGAAGATACCAGCATGGAAACTTTGTGGATTTGCATAGAGAGGTCTCTTCCAAGCAAGAGAGGTGGCACTAGCAAAAGCTCTGAAAAGACAAATGGCAAAGACTACCATATCAGGCAAAGGACAAGCAAAAGATGATGATGTGACATCCAGTCAGATGGCAGGCAAAAGGGGAACAAGACAAACTGGCATATGATGTAGTAACAAAGTATAATGTCAGCAGGAGCTGCTAAAAAGACAGGTAACAAAATGGAAGCAACAAGCCAAAAGGTGATCTTTGTACCAGCTTTCTAAACATATTTAAAGAAAATTATATGGCATGAAAAAGTGTAGGTATGTATCAGATTTTTAGCTTTAGGAATTAGAAGGAAAGGCTAGAACTTCCAGATTTTGCAAAAGTATCTGCTTTCTGTAGTCTGATTGATGGCATTCAGCTACAACAGAATGCTCTGAAAATGAAGAGAAAGATAACTACTTTCATATTTCTGACTTTCTTGATGATTGCTGACAGACAGCATTATTTTAATCATGCAGGTTTTCCCCCAGAGAAGTGTAAAATCTTCAAATTATTTTTGTTTATTGATTACCTAGAAACTTCATTATCTTAATTGGTTGACTAATTAAGGTCAGAAGGTCATACCTCTTTAAAAAGCTTAGTAGGTACTGCAATGGCCCTTTCTTCCTCCAAATAGGATGCCCAACACCATGCTTGCCTTCCTTTAGAGGGTACAGCTGTAAAGAAGCGCACAACAATGAAATAATTCTGTCACTGTTAATGTTTCAAGAAAAAAAACCCTACAACAGTTCGAACTTTATAATATGTCAAATCTACATTTTATTAAATGCACTTGTGGTGTTACTCAGGTCTTACTTCAAAAAGAAATAGCTCTGAGGATCACCACATAGAAATCACAGAAAAAGAAGTAGCTCTGTAGGTTTAAAAGCATCAGGAACATAAAAGTTCCTGGCTCATCTGGAAACATTTCCAGCAGTTCAAACCTTGATTAGTAACATGAAAAACTCCTTCAGGAGACAAGAACAACTTATGAAGTCCAGCCACAATCCTTTTTCCCTATTGATTCTAAGAGAATTCAGGTATACAATTTACAAATGTGTAAAAAGATCAGTTCAAATAACAAAATAGCTTAGTACTTTAATTTCCCCCACCCGCCCCCGGAATTTTTTTTACTGGAATGTATTTTCAACTGCATAGCACTTGTAACATGTTTTTTAATCACAATTGAAATACCCTATTATTCAACAGCACTCACAATGTTTCTAACCTACTCCATCACTTCGTAGTTTGATATTTTTGGGTGGAGAGGCAGTTCCAAGCCATCAGAACTGTCACCAGCGCTTTCTTCCTGCTATTATGTCACTAGGACAGACAAACCTCCAGTTTCAGGTTTGCTCATACAGTATGAACACTTGCATAGTGATTCTAATAATGGCTATAGTTCATCTTAATATTGGCTACATCACACCAGTGAGTAACAGTTTTTAGGCCTTGAAAATAAGGCACTAACCGCACTAGTAGTAGCCAGGAGCTTCAAAAACTGATGACCTGTGGGGCTGGCCATATATGTATCTGCATCCATACACTTCCACTCTGCTCTACTGATCTTCACCCTAAATGCCTCCTCTACGGATGCAGCTTAGCATTTCAGACCATAAGCTTAGGCTGCCAGGAGGATTCATCACAGTCCACACTATGATTCTGGCTTGATCCAGACTGTGGGCTACTCACGAGAGAAATAAATCCCTTAAGCAACAGTCTGGCTAAGCATTTTTATGATTAAAACATGAACCATAACAATAGCAATGCCAAACTCTCCAGAAGAAAGCTCATAATTTAACCAAAAGATAACAAATTTCAGAAAGACTGATTGCTTAACACTATTTAACAGCACATTCATCTTATTTGGGATTTACACAGTTTTTGTCTATTCCGTGTAAGAGATTAGTTGCTTACAGTTCCATGTTTGTTTCTGAATACAAATTAGTCTTTTGTACCAAATCTCTTGTGCCAAACTAGTATTTACCCAAATAAAAGTAAAAAAGAAAAAACCAACACAACAGAAGAAATCTGTACAGATCATTCTGCCAGTGGACACCAGTGATTTCCACAGAGCATTGGCTTTTGTGCTTGTGTCTCACACACTTCTTATCTCTTCACCTTTGAGAACAACTGTAGAAATAACAGTTCAAGAGCGATTCTGTCTGGGAGGGGGATCTTCCATAACTTCTATTGTTGCATCTTCAATCAGTATTTCATCTGCCTAGTGTGCATCAGAGATACTTGGAGCTCCCTGGATTAGCAGCCCAGCAACTTCTGTTAATGTCTCCCCATCTACTATAAGAAACACTCCAGAGGGCAAGATGCAGGTCTGTGGTTTGAGTACCACTGAGGTATAATAGCAGCCGATTCTCCAATTTTTTCTAAAACAATCTGTCATACAAACAGCTTGAAGAAACAGCACTCATTTAAAATATGTTTTATTATGCTGCTTGATGCAGTGTATGTCCCTTTGGACTGATTATAGCAATTATTCCTAAACAGTTCCATAAATGTGTCTATTTCTAGCACATACTGAAGATGCAAAATTGATCCCCAAGGAAACAAAAGTAAACTTCCACTTCTGCTTGATACATGTCTTTCAACATCTGGGAACTCAATGTGGCTGATTCCCTTTAATACTGGTATTCTCTAGAGGGATGAAAAAAACCCAAACCTAAAGTGTACATCAATTACATTTACACTTAGTTTATCCTTCTCAATGCTGGCTTAAAATTTAATCACTATAAATAACCCTGGCACTCTCTTTTTACATAACTGAAACACCTCCCCCCCCCAAACTATTCAATAGGGAATACAGATTCAGTTAAACAATGCTGACAGTTCACAATAAGAGATGGTTATTACCTAAAGAATTGATAGTTGAGATTTTTGTTACATAATCTAACTTACTTTGTTTCAAAACTGTTATTTCCCCTTTTCTTTTTCTCCTGGCTCTCTGTGAGACTCTCAAGATCCTTCCTTCAGGTTTGTCCTCCTAAATTAGAAAAAAAAATACAGTAACCTCTTTAGTTTATAAGGCAAGGTACAGTAAAACTTAAGACCCTGAAGGTTAAACTGATTTAATTTAAATGGCTACAGACCCAGGTCTCCTCTACCTTAAACAAACCTGCAGATGTCTAATCAAATCTAGTGAGCCATCAGTGACAAACCACAGCAAACACAGTGAAAATAACAGACAGAAGGACTCTCACCACTGGGCACCCAGAAAGTCAACTTTGCTTGACCCAGGGAGAGATCACAAAGCCTTCAGCAGGCCTCACTGAGACACTGATAAATAGCAGTATCTTTGATATGTTCATGCTTCCAAAATAATTTAAAGGAAAACCTCTCACAGCTTTAGTTTTTTTTCAAATATATAACTGCTTTATTGAATATAAAATTGCATAGATCCTTTTTATTTATTTCACTGTTTGTGTATTACAAGTTTTGTGAGCACCCAAAGAGAAGAACGGCTTAAGTACTCATTTGGAAGGGCAGAGGCACAGAAGGTGTTCCCTGATTTTTGCTCAAGACACTGCTATACAGAGAGCTGCAAATTGTCTTCTGACTACACTTGGTGTCTTCAGCCTTTTGACAATTCAGTGGTTGCAGAACTCTCACCTTCTCCCCCAAAACTGTACTCCCTCCAGTGGTGTCACAGCTATTGGGAAGAAAGCAAACACTACAGCAAAAAAAACATTATAGGAAGGTACTGCGCTAAGTTTTTTCTAAAATGAAGAACAAATCCAACAGGAAAGAAACAAAAGATGCCCCAAAGCACATTACACTGCAACACAACAGAAAACCAAATATTTGGCTATGATTTTCTAAGGCAAATTACACTAAGGAAATCGAAAGTATTCCCTTCTTTGTTTCTTTGTAAATAAATTATTGATCTATAGTTATTTATTGATGTACAGAGTGACCAAGTAAGAAGTGTTAAGAAATATGTACTCCTGTTTTTCTATGCTGAAGACATGGCAAGTCTCGATTAACACCATTTTTCCTTTAAATTCCTTTTGTTGTGTTTTTCAAAAAGCAAGGGAAAGATAAAATTGCTAAATGACTCCTTATTGTGGCTCTGACATAGTGATGCAGTCACTTCTCTGTATAGACTGCTAAAGTTACTGACATCGCAATATAAGACAAAACCAAAACTCCCACCAAAATACTTATTGGAGTAAGTTTATTATGCATACTAACACTTTCATCGGTATTCTCTTTCTTCTCCCCATTATCCCGGGACTCTTCTTTAAGAGGTAACTTTGCTTTTCTTTTCCGAATGCCTTTAGAATCATCTTCCCCATTGCACTCCATGCTGGGATTTTCCTCCTTTGGTTCTCTATCACAATAGTAACAAAATGACACAAAGCCATTATTATTTCAGTTCTCATATTCATAAAACAAGCAAAAAACAAGTAAATCTAAAGGTCAAGTACTTGCAGGTCTCATGGTATTATATGAAACACATTCTTAGAAATACTACTGAAAACTACATCTGTCAAAAGAATTAATGCAAAAGACACACAATAGCAACTGCAAAAGGAAAGCTGTCAGCTTATGCTGAACAAGTTCTGCATGTTTTAAACAGTATGTCTTTTTCCATGTATCATCAAGTCTCCTGCAGAAGCAAACTGTGAAACGTTTAGGACTGCAGGGCAGTTTACAGCAATGAAAGCAAAGGTAATTATTAAGACTGACAAATCAAATTGGAGAAAGGTGGTATGTGACTGCGCAAATTGCTAAACAAGAAATCAGAAGAGAAAACCTTGAAGTAATTAGCTAAAAATGACAGAAAATGCACAAAATCATAGATGTTAAAACCTGCCATAATGTAGTAATATGCAATACAGGATGGACATACTAACAGAAGCATGCTTTTATGATGAGATGAACTGAACTAGCTGAAAAAAATGAATGGAGAAACTGGAGTACACTCATGTTTTCACTCACTGTCATCTGTAACACAGTTCTGGCACTTAATTAACTTACCACCCCAACCATCTCATTACTGATTATCTTAATTCCAATGACTACAGGAGTCTGACACTGATTCATGAATCCCATAGACTGTTTTATGGCTTGCATCTCACAGCAGAAGACAGCACACTGAGCAAAAAAGACTGCCTTTAACATCAGTGTTAGACAAAACCAAATGTTGTTAAGACATTGCATGAAAAACAGTGAAAGAACCTTTTAAACTAAGACATCAAAATATGGCTGCTTAATACCTCCCTTTGCCCCACCATTTTACCACATCACTTTTATCTTGTGCTTCATTTATGCCAAATTCCTTGTTTCTATGCTTTATTGTAGCACCTACTTGTTTTTTACTTGCAGGGCACACTTCTGGCTGCAAAATTTCCCTTCAGGAACAAATTCTTCTATGGTACCATAGCAGTAACAGTTTTCACAGAAAACAAGTCCATCCACTTTTGTAGTTTCCTTCAACCTTGTGGGGATCCCTGTCTTTTCTGAAAAGGCTGCACAATGACAAAAGTTAACTTCACTTAGGTTGAGATGATACATTTCCAAACACCCTCAGCAGGCCATGCCAAGCAAACAAAAAAAGTCAGCCACACCACTCTTGTCGGAATGAAGAATTAGGAGTTAGTGTTAGTATGGGGTCTACACCACTGACAAGCAAGTTGAGTTTTCATATTGCAACATGAGAGAGGAATCCACTCATTGTATGATTCTGTCACACTGGCACATTGACACTGTTTGATGTGGCTACTCGTGGAAGGACTGAATTTTCTGCCAGGCACTGCACTGACTGCCCACAGAGTCACTGCTGCTCAGAGTCCATTGCCTCATCTCCTGACAACATGCCTCATTTTTCACCGATATTTGGGGAAAAAGGGTTGGGGGGACTTATCAGGAGACCTTATTTCTGGAAGCAAATCGCTGACTACATTCTACAGTCTCTCGTAGCAGTAGCTATTGCTCAACCTGCCCGAGGTCTACCAGAAGCGAAAAATCACTAAACTTGTAACAAAGCAATCTTCAAATACTAAGTTACTCACTCACCCTAAGCTACAATTTCCCCACAACAGGCATGCAGTGTAGGAAAGGATTCAGTTTCTTTCCCTCAGAAGCAAGTACGAAGCACTGTCAAGTATTCCAGCCTCTAGTGCAGGTTGTTGTTCTTGCACCTCCCCAAAAGGCAAATTTCAAGTCACAAACTATTTATTTTGCTTAAGCATCTTACTGTCTTTGAAAGCAGAGTCAAATGAACTCTTGCATGCAGGCTATCATCCTTAAAAGAATATAGAATATATGTGTCATATTTACACACCAACACTATTAGCAGTTCAAAACAACTATTTCCTTTCACAATGGACAATTTTTGCCATATTTTTATTTTTGGGGAGCACTACATTAATCAGTGTAAGGCAGTAGCAGGATGCTTAGTTGGTATATGTCCACAAACACATCTTAATTTAGTAGAAACGCTCTTTCGTTCTTTTAGGTTTGTCAAACCATAAGGGATGCAGTTACCTACTTTACTGTAGGTAGCTGTGATCTCTCAGTCTAAGGAGAGAACTTGTTGTGATGCTACACTACCACAATGTTGCTACTCTCATAACAGATTTGAAACTATCATTGCCTGGGATACAGACCTACAGAATATATCTGCTGTGGTCTGGAGATTCAGACCTCGGGGAGGCAGGGCCCAATCTACTTTCGCTGGTGTAAATGGTTCATCTATTCACAAAAGTCACATGACAATTACAATTTAATGGTGAGTGAGTAGCAAGGGAAAGCTTTCATTAACTTTGCCTCTCGTGCTGATTATTAAACGCAAATAGTAAAGTCTGCTTTTCAAAGGACTTATAGAATGTGTACTTCAAAAGAAAATTGATAAAATGTATCAATAAGGAAAAAACCTAGGTAGTTGTAAGTAATCGCAAACCCAACTGTGACATTCTCATTCATGCTACTCCATAATTATTGGAGTCAGGGTAGCAAGATTGATGTCATTTATGATCACGTAAACCAAATTTCCTTGAACTGAACAGGTGCTTGCTTTCACCAGTATTTTAAATCCAGGAAGCATCTTATTGGGAAGACAGATACTACAATTACTAGAATTTTACCTTTCAAGATAAACACAAACTGTTACTACACACTAACTTTAATACTGTAAAAAAGCACAGTCAGCAGGAGCAAAGCAACTGTGCAGATACACACTGCATAGCTAACACTGACACCAGTGGTAGCAGCTGGGCAGCAGCCAGTATCACATGAAGGCACTTTGCAGTGCATGGTACTTCGCTCATAAACGAACTCTAGGCAGTTGGTAGTCTGTGGGCAGCCTGGAGAACCAGCTCAATAAAAATTACCTCTAAAAGATTCTCTTTAATTGACAAGAATTTACTATTGTGCAAATTACATAGAGGGCAAATTCCAATTTTGAACTTAGGAAAAAATTGTGGCTGTAATTGAACTTCAGATATTTAACAGTGGAATTATTTCCTTTCAACTTAAAATGCATTCACACCCCAAGAAACATGTAACATCACCAGGGATACTCTGTCCATTAAAGTAAGTAAGTTGTTTTTTATTTTAGGGGGCAAGCTTTAAAAGCTGCTATATTAAAGAAAATACAATGTACCAGAGAAAGTGTTTACCATCTCTTAACCAACCTTCTTGAGCAGTTGGAACCATCCAGGTTGTGGTCGCAGTTGCCTTTTTAACACTTTCCATCTCAGTTTCATCTGTAATCACTTCCAGAGCCCCAAATTCATTGACTCTAAACTGCAAGACAAAACAAATGGCATACAGCATAGTAAAAATTTACTAAAAGTCTCTTGGTGTCTTCTTCTATTCACCAATATAGTTTTTACATGGTGTCCTTACCATATTGCCTATTTTCTATATGTTTCTGCTTATCCCCATGGAATTTGAAACAAACCATTCTTGTTTCTATGAAACATAACACAAATTTGGTATCTAAAACTATTAATTTGCAATAGATACTGATACAGATGCCTCCACATGCAGATCGCTATCTAACTTACATACAAGAATCAAAAAAACAGTAACAGAAATTCATGGGAACATCCCCATACCATATGCCTTTCATTGCCAGAAAAATAACACACTCCAGACACTGAGTACTTTGACTGAGGAAAAGAAAACTGAACATCACATACCTAATGCCTCACAGAGCACAGAAATTGCAGCATCTTCCGAAAACACAGTACTTCACTATAAAGTGCACATAAACAAACATCTCAAGGCAGTTTATGAGCTGTTTAATTACATGCTGAATGTGATATTACTGTCAGCCAGACGCAAGACTCAACAATACCCCTCACGCTGTGCTTACACTGGAGCACCAGGAGTTATAGCCATCCTGCTGCCAGAAGAAAAGTTTCTTCCCAATGTCGTAGTGATTACAGCACTACCACATGAAAATAACGTCAGCTTCCCAGTCACTATGTGGTTCGCAGGCCCAGATGTTTACATGGGTTCAATTCAAGGCAGCATTTTGCCCCTGATCCTTTGCTCTGAACAGAGAAGGGGTGTCTTTGCCACAGAGAAAGGGTCTGTATCAGTGAGGTGCTCTCACTAACAGCTTTCAACAGGGAAAATTACGTCTAAGAGAGTCTTTCAAAGCTCTGCAGCATCCACTGAAGAGAATACTCCTTCAAGGTAATGATATGAAGCATATTTGTTTCTCCAGTCAGGCAACTTTACCTTAGGAAAATGAGAAGGGGAACAATTGCCTATCTCAACACTGACCCTCTCTGTGCCTCCAGAGGCTGTCAAATGAATCACTCCCACTCACTTTGAACCCTGCTATGGTACAGTCCTGAAAATAAGTAGTTCTGGCTGAAAGTAAAGGTGACGCTCATAGCGTACATACCACAGCAATGTGCTTTCATTAATACAGTCCTTCCAGCCTCAGATTTCGCAAAGAGCCAGCAGGTCCTAAGGAATGTGAACAGCTAAGAAATAGTAAGCTGAGGGGACAGAGAGGAAGAAGAGGCCCTCACACAGTCATATGACATCTGAAGCCAAGATTTTTATCTGTGATCAGTTAAGCTCACAACAGGTATGAAAGCATGGACAAGCTGTTGATAAATCCATCCGGACTGAAAGACCACAAGTTCTACTTTGAAAGGTGATCAAATGTAGTAAACACCACGTGCTCATACTCCAGTTTGTGGACAGATATTCATGCTGTTCCACTCCAAGAAAAGCAGTAGAGTGGCCACTCAAAGCAGATTCTTATGTCTTACAGCTGACTTACACACTTCTATTTTGGTTAAGCTCCTTTTTGCTACTGGTGCTTTGCTGCCTCTGCAACAGGTGGATGCCAGAGAGAAAATCTTCCTTGCTTTCAAGTGTTCTAACTCTGCAAGAGCTGTCTCAGCAAGCAAGATGCGAACACAGACCAAGACACAGTGCTGCAGCCCACCAAGTGACTGGTCACAGTCACAACTCTTAGAAACACTCTTCTTCACCTTCTTACAGTATCAGCTGGAACATCCATACATCAAAGGTATTTCTGAACAGTCCTGAGACAGCTGAATACCTGAGCTATTTCTGCATTATCTAATCAAAACAGTCCTGACACCACATGTATGTTCGTCCTCCAATGGAGCCTTCTGTGGTATGCAAGGATGTCACCCTAGCTAATGCAGTGACCTCCAGCCATTCTGGCTTTTTGAGAGCTGACTGACAGACACCAAAAAAATGAAAGAGACATCACTGCAGGGAAGGCTGCTCCCAGCTACTCTTTAACTGGAGGCTGTTAATGGTAGCAAGAGTGAAATCATAAGGAAGAAGCTCTTCAATAATCGGGCCACCACACTAAGATGGTCTCAGTGACGGAGAGTAACAACTTGCTACTGCCTTAGCAGGCAAGAGGGCACAACAATACTGCTGGGCTGCTCACTGACCGCTGTAACTCCTTCTTGCCTGCAGCCTCCCCTTTACCAGTCAGAGGCCTCCAGCCCCTGTTTAGATGCAAAATTGAATCCATGTCTGCTTTTGTTCCCTGCTTCCCCAGCTACAGCGTCAGCATTAACGTGCACGCCGAGCTCTTCGTGGCTAACCAGAACAATGCCTCAGACATGGGGAGTCATACTTTGGTTTTAGCTGGGGAGGAAAAGCAACAAACAAAGGTTAATTGCTTAAAAATGGGATAAGTAGATGTACAAAGCAGCATGCTGTACAAAGCCATCTCAGGATAAGGGCTGTCAGAGCAACGTGCCAACTAGTGTCTACTGTTGGAAGCATGTCAAAAAAGGATCCAACTTAATGGTAGTTTATATGCCTACGAAAAAATTCAACACATTTGTAAGCCTCTTCTACTTGGGAAGTAAGAAACAAAAAACCTAAAAGCAAAGATTCTGTCACAATATTTCCTCCAAGCCAAAATACACTAGGAACAGTCCTCCCAGACGCTTCCCTAGGTGTCTTGACAATCTGCAATTTCACAGCAGGTGATATAGAGGGAAAGAAACAGTGCCATTGAGCTAACTTCTGAGGATGGATCCATAGCTTTCTGAGAAATAAAAATTTGTTTTCAAGTCACAAAACTCCTTAAGTAAATATATAAATTTGCATTGGAGGGATTTTCCTTAAATCTGTCTTCATTGCATCAAACAATAAAATTCCCATTGGTGGAAACAAAGTCAGACCATTACCAAGTACTTATAAATAAACTCACAAAGAAGACTGATTTTTGTCAATTCTATGTTTCAAAGACAATAAATTATAAGGCTTGCTGGGTATGAATTTAATCCACATGACTTTTGTCAAATGCCTGTTTGCAAATTTTAAGTAACCTCTTAAAATAATTCTCTGTCTCACCCAATGGAGACAATGATCTTAAACGATCACGCAGCAAAGAAGAGACAGAAACCTCAACAGCTTTCCTAAGCAAATCCACAGTAAGATAAACAGGGATACATACAACATTAATGGAAAATTTAACTTACCAAGTTTAATTTACAGGTGAACAACCAGGGCAAAAATACATGTTCATGTAATTGCAATTCATTTAACACAAATATATTGTAACTGAGTTGGCTGGACAAATCCAACTGTTACTGGGCAAAAATAAAATAGACAACTTATTTATCTGCCTTGTCTGCAGTTTCCACAAGGGTCAAAAACACTAGCTTCCATTTAAACATCATTAAAGATTCCTTCCACTCAGAGCTGAGATACATTTTTATACATTCTCAGGAAACGACTCCCTGATATACTAAAACTTCAGCTTATATGACTGTTAATTTTATCCCCAAGAACATTTTATCCCCAGGAACATTTTAATATTCATTCAACAGATAACGAACACATTGAGGGAAGCCAAGGTTTAAATAAATAATAATTGAACATTATAAATACTTTCTGAACCATTTGTGTTTGTCCACATGCTAAGCTTTTCTACAGAGACCAAAAATACTAGCAATAAACATTTTCAAAAAAATAATTACTTGAAAATTTGCACAAGACTGGAGTAATTATCATAAGTCACTGATATGAAGCCTTTGTCTACTGCAAGCAACAGTATCACACGAAGTATTCAAAAAATGTTTCAGCTGCAATGGAAAAGTGGCAAGATTTTCTGTTACCAGTCTGAAAGTCCATTCCTACATTTCTTTCTCGAAAAACTTCCTTTTATGTTTTACTTCCCATGTACTCATAGTCAGTTTATACTCATATTTTCTTAAGCCAACATTACCCTATAGATTACATAACTCTAGTACACTTACTCTCTCAGTATATGATAAAGTGAGGAATTATGTACCCCCCTCAAACTTGATTTTACTGGGCTAAGCACAAGGCCCTTCTGCTCTTACGAAAATGGTGCTCCATCTTCTTCTTCAGCCTGTCATTCTTTGCCCACCATGTGCTGTGCTGAACCATGGAAATCCACTTTTTCCCAGTGAATCTGACTAAGCATAACACCAAAGGGGCACTGCAGCTGTCCCTTCCCTAGTGGGTTTATAACACTTCCATTTCTAATATAAGTTCTTTGCCTTATCATGCTTGCTGGAAGACACCCTGTAGTTTTATGTAGGGGTAATTAAATGTTAGAAGGGCTTTCAGTTATCTTTCTCTATATTTCATAAAAATACTCTTGAGTATTTGTCTCTATGTGGGATAAAAAGAAAAATTTGCAAACAATACAAAATGTCTGTTATATTGCAGATTAATTCTTATAAACTCAAACCTGTTGGGAACAAATATACACAATCTGGTTTCAAATTAAATCCTCACTGTTGCATGTATCTAATTCAGACCAACAAAGAACAGACTATCAATGTTTGCTGTTACTTGTGCCCTCTTAAGAGTGAGATCTCATCAGTTCCCACAGATTTCAAATTGGAGTAAGAGTTGCTGTCATTTTAAATAAGATAAAATTATTATTTGGGAGAACAGACAAATACAAAGGAAGAAAAAGGAAGAACAACTGAAGTGCAAAGGACAAAAAAAACCCCAAACCCCACATATGTTAATGTAGAGCTTAAAAATAAATTAGAAAAATCAGCCAACACTACCATCTACTGGGCAAGATAAGGACCAAGAATTCATTGCAATAAAGACAATTGTTCCTGCATTCTGACAGCAGTTCACTTCCGCAACAAAACATATCTTGATCCCACAACAGCATGATTGTGAACTAGCTTAGAAGAAATCTGCAAAATTTGTATTATCCAAAAAGTAAACCGCGTAAGCGCTCTTTATGTCTATGAAGCAGCTAAAGTTAAAGCAGCAGAATTACAAAGTAGTTTGTCAAAAGGACAGACATCTGGGACTCCAGTGATACAAGCCAAAGAACTACACTCTGATCTCTGGCTAGCAGTTACCATCATTCTTAATGTTTAACTCTTTAATCACAGTGGTTACAGTGGGAATGCTCAGATAAATCAAGACCTTTTCTAGCATTTTACAGCTCCCCCCCTCCTGAAGGCAAAGGAGTTGTCTATAGACATTGTATTGTTCAAACACATCCTGCTAAAGGCCAAACTACTTTATAGAAATTACTTCAGTTGAATAAGTTATTAAATGCCAGACCTTGTCCATTCAACTAGTCCCCTCTTCTCTATGTGTGTGATACAGTCTTTATATGCACAATCATACACTGTTTTTTCCACAGAACCCCTGCCCCAGGGAAGGTTGGGATAGGATTCAGAAAAATCAGGCAGCTGTTGGTATTTTTGTACTTTCTTCAAGTACTAAAGCCAGCCTTATTTACTCTGCATGGTTTGAAAGCAGAATGACTGTTTATTTTCTTTAAAAAAAACAACCAAACAACAAAGAGTAAGTACCTAAAAAAGCTTTAGGCACTGGAGCAATTACTGTTACAATGCAGTGCAAAGTAACTCCTGAAACAAAATCTCTGTTCTCAAGACACTTTCAAAAGAAAAAAAGAAAATCTTTTCCTAGCTCTTCCATCCTTCTGAATACTCTGCTCCCAGCTTATTTTGAAGCACTCAGCAAGCACATGATCCCTTACGCTTGCCTCATCACAAAATTTTGACTCTTTCAGGGATAGAGGTTAGTTCCTGCACCCGACTATTCCCTTTCTTTAATGATGAGAAGGGATCCTGCCTGCATGTTACTACTCTACAAGTATGGCAAAAGACAAACAACTTAAGGTCCTGAGGTGTCTAGGGCTCCCTAAATCATAATCAGCAGAGATTAAATTCCTCACCACAACCAATGGGCAGGGCCAGACCCACTCTCATTGGAATGGTGTCAGTAAGAAAGTCAAGCACTTCCACCAATATTGGATTGGTTTTAAGATGCTTCAGTAACACTGTGCTAGGCTAATCCTGAAGTAACTAAGGAGAACAATTTATATCCAAAAGGAAAAGCTTTTTCCTATCTGGACAGGCACAAGCAGGAAGGGATTACAATCAAATTATATCCTCCCCAAAATAAAAATAATAGCAATAGACTCAAATTCTGAATTGAAAGCTTAGGTATACCATCAGGAAACATACACTTTTAGCAGGAGAGACTGACATTTCCCCAGCAAACTGCCAATACCTCAGTTTTGTCTACAGTAATATTTATCTACTTTATTCTTACACACTCCTCAGGCTCTTTCAAACCCCCCCATCCTGCTCAAAGTGCTCAAGAATTATCTTAGCACCAGAGGGCTTCTCAATGATTTCTCTACACTGGAAACTCAGTCTGCCTTATTAGCTCCACTTGAGTAGGAAATTGCAGCTAAACAGACTTTCTTAAGGTGACACATAAATCAGTAACAGAGCCAGAAGTCAAGGTCTGCCAAGATGACACTTATTGATCCAGAAGTTGACCTACAAAGCAACCCTGGCTCTGAATTATTTTGGCCAGAATATTTCTAAATACAAAACAGTATCTCATAGGGAACCCAAACTAGCAACAAATGAAAAAATTAATGGCTACCTGCCAAAATTTTGGTTCCAGTGAGCTGTTTGGCACCACACAGGAAGGCTATGGTAGAAGTAAGTGCAGTGCTAAGATTTCTTGTGTGGGATTTACCTGCACTAATCACAAAACTATCCCTTCTCCTCTCTGAAACCCTCTGCCTAGTTATTTACATGTTTAACAGCATCCACAGCAAGAGATGCAGCAGATTTTGTGGTAAAATAGCATGTGATACTTAAAGGAAGATGCTACCGTGACTTTCCATGAGGAAACTAAATTAAAGATCCAAAGGCAAACCTAAATGCAGCATTTCTTGGCTCTGGAGTTTTAAGAATTTTAATAGTGAAATTTCCTTTTTGTTCTTTCTTTTCTTAAATAAGGTAGACTACTCTTATGACAATGCACAATTTTAACCAGAAATATATGGCAATGAAGCACAGCATGAGCTAATTAATTACATTAGATTGCAACAGAATAAAATTAATTTCCTGTGGAAAAAAACAGGCCCCATTGTACATCTGCTGGAGCTCACATGTGGTCAGAGAAAGTCCCATCTTCCTTGCCTTCTATTCCCTGCACTGCCCCTTGCCACCTTCCCTGAAAGGAATCTACCTTCTCTCTGAAACTGCACCTTCCCCATGTAGGCAGTGATTTAATCAGTTCTCGGTAGTTGATGTTACCTGTGGACACTCTCAGGGACTCTTCCTGAGAGAGAAATGCCTTCCCAGATTCAAAGAGCAGCACATGCCACCATGTGAGAACAGAAATGGCTCTGCACTGAAAAACCATTGCACTTAGTCTCACTTGCCTGAGGCACTACCGATATTTTCATAAAAACGTGAGAAAATAAATAAGTTGTTCTCAAAATGGTAATTATTTCAAGCAAGTTTGAATACAATTTCATAAAAGGCAGGGGGAAGGATGCAGTTTACTGCCTTGAGTTGCTGCACCTCTGCATCCAGAAACACAGTACTCTGAATCACTGTCCTGTTTTCCAGCACAGCTGGAAATACCAAACACCACTGACCATCACTTCACCTTTCATGTTCCACTACTATAGTTGGTTTCGTACAATATTTGCTGCCCAACTTTATTTACAGGCTTATTTCTTCATCATCAAATTTTAATTTTTTTTCTTTATGATCAACCACGATTTGCAAGCTGGTAATAATGCCCAAAATTCTGTACATCCAGTATATAACTGCTCACTTTCAGAACACAGCACTAGAAAATGCACTAAGAAGAAGCTTCTGTCACTGCAGTAGGAAGTGACTGTAAATTATTACAGCTTTTCCAATTTAATGAGTATATTAAAATCTTGAAGCCATGGTGTTACTGTGTGCATTCAGCACAGAGATTTTAAAAAAAAAAAAAAAAAAAGAGAGAGAGAGAAAAAAGAGGAGTATAAGAAGAGTATTTCACATTTACATTCACACCATGCAGAGTAACTGGTAAGCACTGATGTTTTTCAGATAAGCATACATTACTTAGCCTGCCACATGAAGGCATTCTGTAATTTGTAAACTATTTTAAATTCTACTGGAATTCAAGTTTTCTGTTTTATTTAAACATCTTAAAAGAACTAATATACAATGCTAAAATTTTTCTTCTCAGTCTTCAGTCCATCATAGTGCACAATTTTTAACTCTATTTCCTGTGTAATTGAAATTCTAGCATTTTCCACAACTACTCACTATTTATCTCTCACACAGCATGCTCAAAGCAGCATTCAAGGAGCGTTAACTATTTTTGCTGAAGATTTTTAACAAAGTCTGTATGCGAATGTATTGTCACAGTCTTCTCCAACTACAAATGACAAAAACCTAACATGAAGAGTGTCCAAAATTACAGGAGAAGAACTTTTTCAGTATTTTACTAATGTAGAAACAGATGCAGGCATAAGACACTGTGGCATGGCTGAGGAGAGAGGCTTGGTATCTGATCTGGCACCCTTACTTTGATTAGATTGGCAAGTGAGTGCCCCCTGATGCAGCCCATCAGTAAAGTCTGATAGGCATGAAGCTATGTATAGGACTTCATAACCAAAAGAAATAATGCAAGTTTCTATTTCTGATTTAGCTGTTCTTCTGTATCATAAATTAGATTTAAGCAATGATAAGAAAATATTGAGAAAAGTTATTTTTAAATGTTTTGAGAAACATTTTACACTGCTTACAATAATTTTTTTTACCAACTTTTATTCATTCAGGAACTTCTGCTCAAAAAATGAAGCATTTCTTAAAAGTAATGGTTGTTCATATATACTTGCCTGATAATCTCAGGCTAGATACTAATATAGCAACAAGAAAAGAGATTTCTTAAAACATGCATATATTAAAATAAGCATGAAACTTCATCATGCAAGCAGTAAAGACAAGCAAATGCCATACGACTTACATGACTAAAAATAACGACTTCAAGTAGGTTAACTCCCCAAAACATCTATACTAAAAAGCAACATTTCAACATCTTGGTATAGGTTTAAGTTACCACATGACCTTATAATATAGCTTACCAAGTCTGAGTGTTCAAAGACAATTTCCCCTAACATTTTAGGAAGGGAAAAGACTAAATCAGAGACTTTGAGCAGTACATTGTCTGCAATGGATAGTACACCTATTGCTTATTATTTGTTATAAGCCCCTCATACATTCTAATGTATTATCAAGCTGTAAAAATAGAATATCTGAATTTGTGTATCTTGCTATTACAGTGTTTTCATCAGATTTTTCAACTGCATTTCAATATAAATACATGGCAATGGTTTGATAACTTTAGTGGAACTATTATAATTTTCGAAAGATACATGCAAGCTTACAAGAAGTAATTGCTATGTAAGGCCATTTTCTTTAGGTTCAGGACAAAACAGTAAATGGTCTGAGATCAGGACAGTTCAGGTAAATCATCCACATAAACGCTATTCTGAGAACTCCACAAAGAGCGTAACATACCCTCCATTTAGTTTCAAGTGATTAGTCACCTTTTTAACCATCCATATTTAGAAGCAGCCCTGAAAAACGAGTTGTTACAGTTATCATAAAAACTTAAAAATCTTTACTATTCTAACAGCTCAAAGTAGTTTGGTATCTATGTAAATGCCTAGTCTTCCACTGAGTCTTGGTGCTCTCTGGTCCAGTGACCTCCTCGGGCTAATTTGGCATTGTTAGAAAATATTCTTCCTTCAGGCAGTCTTAAAAGGGCTCAATTTCAATTTCATTCAGTAACCCCTTGCTTCTGTATTTAAAAAAACTCTAACAAATAAAAAACCCCCAAACAATAATCCAAAGAGGAGCTGCCTGGCAAAAACTCTGTGTATCTTTCATCATTCTGAGTAGACTACTATTGCACCTCTGACTGTGCCTTCCCTAATGCATGGACCAAAGAAAGAATATTTGTCTAAAAATAAAATCTTTGTTTACAAAGTAAAATAAACAAACAAATAAAAAAATAAATGGTATAGCAGCCTTAAAACAAAGCTTGTACTTTTGTGAACAAGACATAGTTAAGAACCTTCTTACATGATTTCTTGAAGTTACCTTGAGCTACACCTTCCACTCCCTTCTCTCACTTTACATAGAAACATTTACATTTACATTCCTCCACTAATTAATGACTCAACTTTTGCTTCAGTTGTATTTCTTTTGACATAGGGTAATCACAATTGAACAAAGCACAAACCTGTGATTTATATGAGACTATCATATTTTTCTGCACTGCTCCCTTTTGTATAGCTCAAACATTTCAATATTATGGTTGCCTTTCACACAATGTTGCTTATTAAAATATAAAGAAATTTTAAAAGCCTTGACTTTTTAAGAAAAATAAAGAACTGTTCAGGGATGTGGAGGTTGGTAATAGCCTTGGCTATCACTACGAGATGCTGAAGTTTGAAATCCTGAAAGAAGCCAGTGAAACACATTGAAACAGCAGCACTGGACTTCAGAAGAGGCATATTTTGGCTTGTTCAGAGATCTGCTTGGCAGGATCATCCAGGAGACTGCTTTAAAAGGTAAAAAGGCCTGGAAATTTGGCTTTCTCTCCAGGGACTTCACACAAGGAGAATGATGCATGTCAACGTGCAAGAAGTTAGGCAAATGTGGATGAAGGCCAACATGAACGAACTAAGGACTCCTGACTTACTTCAAAAGGAAAAGGAGGTAAGCAGAATGTGGAACAGCTAGCTAACTATATGAAGTATATGAAGATATTGCTGTAGCATACTATGATGGAATTAGGAAATCCAAAGCTCAGCCAGAGAATAAACTAACAACAGCAACAAGAAAGGTTTCTCTATGTGTACAGGCAGCAAAACCAAACTACCAAACTGAAGGGAATGGCTGATTAACTGAAGGGTGGGGTGGCTGTTCACATAGACCTCAACACGCTGAAGAAAACGGGCTAACAAGGTACCAAGAAAGTCTACCAAAGCAGGCACAAAGCCCTGCACCTGAAACAGAGCATCTGCGTGCAATCCTACAGCCTGGGGGCTGACTGAGAGCAGCTCTGCAGAAAACCTGCAAGTTGAACACGAGTCAGCAATGTGCCCTGGCAGCAAAGGTGGTCATGAACACCCAGGGCTGCCTGAGCAAGAGGGCAGCTGGCAGGACGAGGGAATGGATTATTCCTCTCTGTTTAACACTGATAAGACTATATGTGGACTACTGCATACTGTACAAGAAGGGTATTGACATACTGCAGCAAGCCCACCAAAGCAAGCAGGGGCTGTGGCAGATGACATGCAAGGAAAAGCTGAGTGAATCCATTTGCTCAGTCTTTAAGAACAGAAGAAAAGATTTTACCGCTGTCTTCCAGCAGCATACACAAATGGTGGAACAAGTTGCCCAGAGAGACTGTGGTATCCCCAGCCCTGGAGATAATGAAGTCCTGAGCAACCTGACCTAACTCGCCCTGAGGTAGCCCTGAAGACTAGGTTGCTCAGTCTAGGTGGTGTCCCGAAATCTCCTGCAAAGAAAATTATTCTGTGAATTTATTCTATTGTTCTGTGATTAAAAAAATTCAAAGAAACACACAAAACACAAACAAAAACCCTACAAAACACCTACACAAAAACACATTTGCAACATGTATGTTCTGAATTTCAAGCATTTTTTGACTTTTCATTTCCACAATATAAATCCTACCAGGCACTAGAAGATAAAAAGTTATTTTATCAAACACCACATATTTTCTTCTGAGATTTCTTTTAAAAAATACACTATGAGAAAGTCTCATCAGTGTTAGTCTAAATGGAATGATATAAAAATATTTACTTTAATCAACAAGAAATAGGTGCAAGACCATCTCTAATATCAAAACTGGAAACACAGCAAAGGACACCTTCTGAGGACACAGTAAAAAATATGAGATAAATAAAAAGAATCTGAAAACAAAATTGTCGTAATTTACTTCAGCAAACACAACCACTGTGAAAAATGTAATTAAAAGCACTATTCCGATATGATTAAAATTTCTAAACTGTACGAAGATCAGAAGCACTTACTTCACTAACTTTTTCTAGGCACCCACGTGACAAAAGCACAACAAAAACTGTTTTTAGAAATAAAAAGAATGAACAAGTGAGACCATGAGAGTCAATGTCAGTATGAAGATTCTTAGTGATACAGTAATATAATGCCCTAAGTGGACTGAATTTTCACACTTTTGAGATTTCTTTGGGATTTTGTGCTCTTGATTACTTCTGTCTATATAGTGAGGCAGTGCTAATTTATGCCTTCCTACAGGGATGACGGCTGTCTGTGCCAGCACCACAAACTGAATCAAGAAACTCCAGATCTAAAACCTAACAGACTCTTAACTCAGAACTGCAGATTCATGTTTTATTCATAAAAACAGATACCTACATACCAGCTTTTGAAAACCATTCTTTTGTCATTTAACATTTTTATTTTGCTTATTAAAAAATTACAGATCTTACCTTTAAGTCACTTCCTGGCAAAGTCCCTATGCCATCCTTCCAGTCCATTGCACTAAATACATCAAACTCTTGACCATTTCCACTAGAAGCAGATTCATTCATGATGCATGTACTAGGAAAAAAAAAAGGGAAAAATATTTTATCTGAAAATTCTGTAAATGCTTTAATGCTTCTATCACCAGATGTTTCTTCTATGCATTTCATAGATTAGTATCAAAAGCTTGCTCTGTACACTGGCAACGTGGACAAGTGATGACAAGGGTGACAGCATCCACTGATGTAATAAAAGCAAGGGAAAATATTTTTCGAACTTTAAAAACAATACTTGTTTCACACATTAGGAGGCAACCAGGCTGTACTGGAGAAGAAAGAAAAATTTCAAACTGTAAATAAATTGACATGAAGAAAACATTCTTCAAGTACACCTAAGGAAAACATTTGTTCTGGGAATGGCAAGATATGAGTGCATGCCTATAATAAATACATTAAGAACTGATTAACAGAACTGCACTTCCTTAATATTAGACAACATGCTGATGTTAATGCTTTACCCAAGTTCAAATTAGAATTTCAAAATTAAATTGAAACTGTCATTTCCCCTGTTTGACTCAGGACACTCAAATATCTGTTATCTGTTTCCATACACTTTCACTAAATTTCGAATTGCATTTGTAGAAGTTTATTTTCACACGAAAAAAGCACATACACACCAGAGAAAACTACTGCTTTGCAAGATTTGACTTTATCAGATCCCTTTGTTTCAGAACCGTGAAGAGAGAAAAGACAGATATCTTCAGAAATAGTGGATCTGGACACTCCCTTCTGTGGTAAAAGATTTGCACAAGCAACAGAAGTACACCACGCTTGCCTCTGCCCCCCGGCTTTGGCGCGGTGCTTGCCACTGCCACAAAGACGGCACCAGTTGCACTGAACCGCAGGTGTTTCTAGCAGCCAGTTGTGACTACCACCAACTTCTTTCTTTCCACTTCTCACAAACCCAGCGATCCTTAAATCTGTGGCTCGGTACCTAATTTACCATTTGTTCAGTGTAGAACCTGACTCATTAATTTTGCTTCTGAAGAACTTCTGCACTATGCCTAGCAGCTAAAATAATTTGCAGCAAAATTACCTGTCATTGGTTTGTGAACTATTAGCAAAAGCTCATGGCTTTTGAAATTTAAACTTTCTGAACTTTCAAACAGACAGCAAGTTTCCTCAGTTTCTCAGAGCTTAGCCTTCTTTTTTAAAAAAATCTAATTTCTAACTTAAGTCCCACTCCTCAAATCTGCAAATATCTATTAATATTCTCTGGAAATCTTAAATTTTCACAAAAAGCCCTGTGGTATTTGTTCACTCACAGATAACAGAAAAACATGCAAATCAAGCAGAAGTAAACTCAGGTAGTCTATAAGCTTTTTAACAAAAGTTTGAGGAGAAAAATGCTGACTTAGTTAACTTTGTTGCATGAAAAATAAGCGAATTTACATTGTATTAATCAGAAAAATGGTACCAATCACTGTAACATCACCACTACATAGAGATACTACTCTGGTTTCGGGTACACAGTGTGAACTCCCTTGTATTTCTCCTTGGTTTCATCCTCCTCATTGCTAGTAGAATTCTTTAACATCCTGAGCAACACCTTTCTCCACGAGTACTTTTGTTACACTACAGCAACTACACAATATCAACAAGATAACAGGAGCTGGGGCTCAGATAGTATCCACTGCTACGAGCGAAAGCTTCTGCATTCCCCTTCGTTTCATAAGACAGACAGGGTTCAGAGAAGACTCTTTGAGAAAACTTCATGTATTTCACATGACAAGTTTTAACTAAGAACCACATGATTCCATGTGTCAGTAATTCTCTATGATGAAGTACTGAAAACCATACCATCTATGCAAAAATTTCATTTAAAAATAAAATAAATCAATAAATCTCAAAAAATTCAGTGCAAACTGAGAAATTCCTCAAAGCCACAGACTTCAGCTTTTAACATCACTCCTATACAAAATCCACCATCCTACCTCAGGGCAGCTCCTGCAATACAACTTGGGACCTCTGCTGAATCCGAGAGCACAGTACACTGCAGAGCTCAAGCCCACTAGCACCGCAGCAGACCAAGTCCAGCAGGCTACCACCAAACTGAACTGCAGCACGATGGCAGAGGTGCAGGCCTTCCCTCAAGAAGGCAAGACCCAAGCTGCTAAGGAGTAGCTGAAAAATTGGATCTCTCCAGACACCCATGAAGTTTTAACGACATGAAACATGGTGGATTAAGCATGTTAGTGTAACAAGCTCCCCAAGATTAGCCTGGCTAAGGGAACACAAGTTGTGTTTTGTATTAATCGAAGTCTCTAAGTAATCTTAAATTATCATCCTATTTAGAGGACCCTTCACTCAACCCTCCCGTGGTTTACTTATTATAGAAAACATATTGCAATGATTTCTGCAGAAGACATGACAGAATACAGGAAAGACTTGGAAAGCTGTGCAGAAATGTTTCCTCACAGCAGTCTCTATACCATGAGCAAGGAGCATCAGACAGGACAGCTGCTCCATCAGATGCTGGCATCTCCAATAGTGCCACTCTCATTATTGACATGAAAATTACTTGGGGAGGAGGGGGGAAAACTTAGAGCCTAGCCTACTTAGGCAGGGTGTAATCCATGAAAGTAAATAAAAAATTGCTAGTAGAAACATTCAGGAGATATTTGTCTCAAGAAAACATACAAGTTCTAACTTAATTACACCAAAGAAACTTTCCTCAGGTAACAAACAGCAATAATCACATATTCTACTTTTTTCTAAGGTATTCATTATTACTTTCCTTTTAAAATAAACTCAAAGTCAAAGCCACAATCTGTACTTTTCACATTCTGCAGCCTTCAGAAGTGTTCTAGGTGGGGATGAAAAGGTCATAGGGTAATGCAGATAGAAATTAATTTACCAAAAGGAATTACTTTTAACAAAATATCTGTTTCCAGCTTTGCTGAGTTTAAACAGATGAAAGAGAGGGCTATATCCCTACAATAATGATAATAAGGAAGGAGATACATACCAGTAAAACTGTTACAGCAATGAGGTTTTTAAAAAGAATGAAATCATCACAGTATATACATCTAAATCTCAGAACAAAGAAAACTAAAGAATGTCTTATCTACTCATTTTAATTTTTGCTTTTAAAGCTCTGATGCAGTTCTTTGAACTAGTATAACTCCTTCCATAATGATTTCATCTCCTGTAATTTCTGCTGCTGCATGGCCAGAAAAGTAGTAAACTACAGTACTGTCCTTATGTCTGTTACCACCTTCTGATGGGAAGGGCATAAGAGTAAAAACGTAGAACAGTCGTTATCCAAAAGCACCTCCAAAATCCACTATTAGGGATGTAACTGTATCTCAGTCTTCACAGCCATAAGAGAAGTGTGCTGCATGTTAATAAATCAACATGTTGGTTTAGGCATATGTAATAAATTCATTAGAATAAACATGCATATAAAATAAGATTAGGCACATTCTTTGAAAAACCATTATTTTTACCAAGTGGTTCGACGATAAATGAGTACCTCACAGAAGAGATACTTATTGAGAATAACAGCACTAAAAATGAGATGGTTTCATCAGGTGAAAGACTCTCTAAAGATATAAAGCAAAGAAACAGGATAGAATATGCCAATTAAACTTACAAGTAGTTTTTGAAATAATTACAGGGTTATGTACTGAATACATCAGCAAGTAGTAATAGGACTCCTCCAGGAAGTGCTTTAAGAAAGACTACCTGACACCTACCCAAAGTTTTAAAATCTAAGATGCCAACTGTGAGATGTCCATATGATTTCTAACCAGCAGGGTCATCCCAATACAGGTCACTGGGCAGCAGAGAAAGATTTCAGCAGTAAAGCCACCAGTCATCTGGTTATGTCAGATTGGCACAGCCTGTTTGCACTGATTTGTCTTTTCTTTTTATGTATCTCTGTGTATTTTTATTTCTATTTTTCAGAATTTCTCTAGCTACCATGACAGGACAGCCTGGGACGCCTGCCCCATACTGATCTTCTCTTCAGTTGACAGCTCCTGTGAGGAGAAGTAAAACTGGGCATGTGGTGCCAGGGAAGATCTCAGCAAGTGATACCAGGAGTGAGGACCGAGGGAAAAGGAGGTCCTAAGGGAGGCAATGTTCTTATGGAGCTGAGCCATGGTTCCTCTTCCCCACAGGGCTGGGTGACACCACCACTAATGGATGTACAGAAACAAATTATTTGTCCTAATATTGTATACAGTTATCTTGGACATCTCCAAGACTGCCTGGTATAGCACCCATGAGCTAAAAGGATAGATTTTCCCAACCCAGTAAATCAGGAAAACAAAGTGGATCCAAAGGGAACAAATCAGTGTACCAGAGCTGCAAATACATCGACTTCTAGACAACTGGGGACAAGTGGATACTCAGTTTAGCTTTAAGTGGCATGTAAGCACGTGTGTCCTACCAGCACTGACTTATTACACTGCCAAAGCCACATGAAGCAGAATTACCCCTTGCAGTGTAAGCTCCCTCTATTTGCCGACAGTAGTAAGCTAGCTTCATAATGACAGCAAAAGCAAAGCCAATTGACTGTAAACCCACCAGGGTGAGCCCTGCTTTTCTCTTCACAATCCTCTGTTTGAGTTGGGCACGCTCCACACTTGCCTCTTTCTCACCTTCATATTTTTGCACCAGATTCTTCACTTACAGAAAAACAACCACAACAGGAACAGTGCAGGAAATGGTAAAATTCTTTGATGCTACCCACTGTATTTTAATACCTGCTTTTTCTTGTATCTGTGTAAAGGTTCAATTATCAGTAAAACAAGTATTTGCACATTCCACATTTTCCTCCAAATCTCATTTTTTGTTGTTTAGAAACTATTTTACCAGTCCTGCTATGTTTTCATTCCGTGTGTTAAGAAGCTGTTTGAGTAAACGTCATTATTTTGCCTGTTGTTCATGAAGTTTATTCCAAGTAAGTTATTTTCAAGATGAGATATATATCCTTTATATGTATTCACAAAGGGACCACATCCTAGAATTCTTTGCCATTCTTAACATTTAGAACAGAAAATGGACCAGAGTTCCTATTGCTGATGTTGCTTTAGCATTCTTTCCTCTTATTTTATCTGTTGCCACACTTCTGACTGCTAGATTCTCCAGGGATACTGTGTATGCTTGTTCCTGCTTCCCAACACTGGGTTTAAACCTTTTTCCTCACATTAAAAATCTGGCCACAAATGCATTACAAAATGCTGTGAAGCCTGAGTCTACACCAGTGCTTAAGAAGGTTCTTGCTGTCTTCACCCGAGTCTAGTCTCAGTCAGCAAGCTAACATAGGTATTGCTGTACCATTGCTAGAGACTGGGGAATAGTTACACACAGACTTCCTCTACTACTTCATTTTCAAATATCCACAGAACACCATAACAACAATAGCTATCCCATCACCTAATGAAACTTACTAGTCATAACCTTTCCTTGTTTATAAACAACCTGTACCTCAAAACAAAGAAGTATTTCCCCTGCAACTATAAGTCCTTTATTTCTGTTATTGTCTGTGCAGGCCTGACTGAAGGTATAACATACTCAGATAATACAAGCTGTGTACAAGAATTCTGAAATACTATGCTTAAATTCTCTTAATTCCTTGAACCAGGCACAGAAAGTTACCGAAAACTTCTGCCTTTGCTTTTTTGTGCTTGCTTCCTTCCCAAGTGCAGGCACCTTCTGGAGAACAACGCACCAAGTCTTCACACCATCACCCGACCTATTTCAAATTGGGGGTGTTTACCCCAAATTAATTTAATGTACAACTGAATGTCCCTTTTGTCTGACTTGTACCCTTCTCTTCCTCATCTGACAGTTCCTACCAGCTTCCATGAGCTCTGTTGCTCTTAATTGTTCACCTTCTCTATCTCCTAAGTACACTGTTGCATTCATAGCCTTTCCCTTCTTTCCAATTCATTAAGAGCTTATATCTCCCACTGTGATGGGCAGTCCTACCAGTGGAGAACTAACAAGCTACGACTACACACACACTATCACTTTCTTCAGTAAGCCTCATCACTGACTCCTCACACCCATCACTCACAATCCATCATCCTACTTAACAGCAGTATTATAAAACACAGAAAGTAAATTGAACAGCCCACAAAAAAATCAACCCTTTCTCTTCACAGAATAGGTGATGCCAAACAAAACTCAACATGTCGGAGGAAAAGGAGTCATCACAATAATTTTCTAAAGTTATTAAAACTTAAAAGCAACACTAGCTAAACTCATTACTCTGAAGGTGAAATACACACCACAACTGCAAAGAGAACCAGAGTTCACTGCAAGACCAATGTTTCGCCCGAGACCAATGCTTCAGCCACCTTTACTAGAGCACCAGTTCACAAGAAGACCAACTGGACTACAAAGATGCTTGAAGTAACACCAGGAAAAAACACATCCCTGGCACCTCCCAGCTTAAAGTAGAAGGCTTTACTGCCTTCAGCCACTACTTCCAGGGAGTTTCTCTCTTACAGATGTTCATCACATAAACTTCTGGGAACATGATAACTTCCTTGGTAAAAAGCATTGGTTTCCTGAACAGCTTTAAAATTTGCATTAAGAAAACTGTGTTACAATCCTGAACATGGACTATTTCCTAAAATGACATAAGCTGAACTTTTTGTATCGTGTGCTTTATTTACGCTCACCACCTGATTTTTAGCACTCACGACTGAGCATCCATTCATGAGTAGAAACAGCAAAAATGATCAGTCCAATGCCACTCAGCTACACGGAGGAAATTACAGGGAAAACAGAACAAAACTGAAAATGTAACTCATTCTGCCTCCCACTGTGAAGCTTGCGCACCACGCTGCGAGGCACAGGTAATTAAAAGACTCGGAAGAGGCCGTGACCCTCACTCCCCTCCCGGGTGGGGGTGTGGGCTGCCGCATCCTCCAGGGGCCTCCTTGCCAAGCAGCGCTGCTCCAAACCCGAGACCCCGTGGGGCTCGGAGCGCGGGACAAGTGGCACGGCCGCGGGCGCGCCCC
>JAWWMO010000121.1:60164200-60225494 GCA_035047845.1 Dendrocincla fuliginosa
CCGGGCATCGCCCTCGCCCGGGAGCGCGGCCGCCGACACGGGGTCCGGCGGAGGTGCATCCTCCCGCTGATTTACTGCCGACGCTGGAGGAATAATAAGGAGACTTGTGCGGCAGACGCGCGCTATTTTGGGCGCTTTCAGAAATAACGCCTTGCACTTTTCGGGCAGGGGCAGGTCCTGCCCCCGGGGGTCCCCGTCAGGTGCTACTGAGGTTGGGTGGTGGGCGCCGGGGGACCGGCGTGAGCCTGCCTGCGGCTCTTGGCCCCATTCTCCACGCAGAAGAGACGTGGGGCAGAGGCAGGACAGCTGGGCACCAGCAAGGGAAGTGCGGGTCCTGCGGGACACTGCCTGCCCCGCGGCGCGGCCGGCCAGGGGACCCCCGTGGGCCGGGTCTGAGGCCGGGCAGCGCGCCGACAGGCTCCCGCAGCGCTCCCAAAATACAGCGTGCGTTCAGCACGGGTACCTTCCTCGGCATGGGCCTCGCCTCCTTTACAACCTAGCCAGCTTACAAAATAAAACTAGTTTCGAATGTGCCACCTGCCTGAATACTCTCCATCGGGGCCCTGTATTCCCAGAGAAAAATGCTATCTTCAGCATTTTCTGTCGCTGGTTCAGAAAACAGTAAAAAGTGAAGGTCCTTGTTATTTCATGGGATTGCCCTGGGTGGACTTTCTTCACCTGCAAGAGGTCTGTTAGCAAAAGAACATTACACAAGGTAGACCTTTATGAGGCCTAACTGCACTGGGCAAGAGAGAGGATGCAGGACTGCAATCCAGTGTATATATACAAGACACTTTTAAAACTGTGTGTATATATATATATTTATATATGTAGTTTGAGGCAAGTGTAAAACAACACAGAACACAATCTTAATTATACTAATCCTAAATATTTTTTCAGACTATATAGTATCTCCCTAAGATCACTCTGTCCTAAAGGCAAAAACTGGCAAACTGAATTTTTGAATTTTTAATAGTTCGTCATATTATCATACATCTCTTAAAATAACTCTAAAATCTCAATATATCATTTGTTAATCCCAGTAATGATCAATAACCAAACATTGTCTTGATTTTATATATGGTCCCTTACACTGCCAACTTTGGCCCAAATTACTGCAACAGAAAAATTAATAAATACTAGTAGATAACCAGGAATAAATATCAGTTAAATATCAATAGAAGTAAATACAAATAACAAGACTCAATATAACATTTTTGCTCTTACAGATATATACTGTATGATCCCCATGATGGAGTCATCATTGCACTGGACACAGGATGCAGATGGGTCATCTCTGACAGATCATCCTAGGCTCAGCTTCTGTTCAGTAGAGTATTTACTTCAAAACGTGTGTTAAAATATTTAAGAATAAAGCTTGACAACTCTGCTCCCTTAACTGTGCTCATGCCCAAACAATTTAGACAACTAGGCTTTTACCATATTGTCTTGACAGTTTCTATGTATTTAAATTAATTTTTTTCACAGCATAAAATGGGGCTCATGCCTAAGTGTTTGCAGGATTGGTGTCTGAGCAAAATACATTATAGCTATGATGAGATTTCTCACACCCCTTCAGCTCAAATGCCATTGCATATAGGCTGCAGTTTTTATCAATAAACATATGTTCATTAGAAACTAATTACAGAAAACAGTATTAAACTAATTGTAGTAATTAGTGATAACATACATTTTAACTCTCCTAAAACACAGATGCAAAAAATAGTAAAGGATGAGAAAATTCTTACTTTCCCCCGGCAAACTCTTAATGGAGGAAATTTATGTTTTAGAAACAAAGACTAAACTGTAACTGAAGTCATTCAGTGCTTTTTTGAAAATTACTTTCCAATGTTGTTGAAATGTTTCAACTCTTTAGGACGCTCAACCTGTACTGATTATTCTCCAGACAATATTGATGTTTTGAGGGAGGATGCAACATACCCTCTTATGAAAATACATTTCTAAGAACACAACTGATGGGTTATCTACCATTATCTTATTTATGCTTGAAAAATTTTGTCCCTTTCCTCTGAAAATCTTAGAGGGAAACATAGTCATAGGAGTGTAGCCCCTTACAGAAAATGATGACACAGGTGGAAAAGCTCCTTGAAGGATGTATATTGAAAAAGTGTGTATAGGTAACTGAAACCAAGGACTTGAAACAGCCCATAGTTGTTTTATTGGATCCATAGTTTTAAATGGAGAGTTCTTTGATTAAAATAAAAGGACAGTGAAATTAATAAAGATACCTCTGTACTCTGTCTCTTCTTCAATCTTTGCCCTAATCATAATGTGTCAGCTCATGATGTTTAATAAACCCATTATTTTGTCAATAAAAATTTATTGAGTAAAAATAGATTAAACATTATTCAAATATACCCTTTAAACATTAGTTCTGTTGCCATTTTATTTAATACTGGATCTCCATCTGTATTCCAAAGGCAGAGAATTTTGAACACTTGTTTTCTATATGTAAGTATGGCATTTAATATGATTTTGGCAGTATGTTTAATGACAGATTTTGGAGTATCTAAATTTGGTCTCTCTCTGAGTATTCTTGTATCTCACTGAATAGGTGTTTGTGCTGTAGCCAAATACTGATTATTTTTCTAAGAGCATGTGCCTGAACATCCATATACATTGCTTTCAAATTCCAAATCTTGAATACCATTTAAGGGGGTGAGAGCAAAGAAATGTACATTATTCATTTAGTTTGCATATTGGGCTTATATTGACATATGATCTAATGGCTACTCAGTAAATATCTACATAAACTGAGAAAAAGAGAATCAGTATTTACATTTTACTAAATTACTTGACATTTTGGGGGTCTTGATTTCTGTATGACAGATGAATGTGCCTTAAAGATGGCCTTATTAATCAAAAATAGCCTACATGAGATATTTTATCATTCTTCTACCAACCTGTGCAGCTTATTGTGTGATCCTTCTTACCAGTGACAGTAATCAGTGATTCTTCCCCGACCTGGTGTACAGGAAAGAAGGCTTGAGGGCAATCACTGGGGGAAAAGAAAAAAAAGAAATTGTGTACATTATTATGTAAAACTTGAAACCAAGAAAATGGAAGTGTGAAAGCTTTAAGAAATTGGGAATGAGGAGAGATGGTGTATGTGCTCACCTAGCAATAAAGGCAAGCAAATTGCAGTCCATGGTGATTCCATTTTCCCTCAACAGTGCTGTCTCCCTCTCCAGAGAACCTGATGTCCACAGTGGTGTGAAGAAATAATGATTCACTTATTATCAATAGAATTGACTGGTTTTGCCATTAATCCCAGAATAATTATCAAAGTTGTTTCAGAAGTCCCACTAAACTGGAGAACCAGCTTTCAAATCTGTATGCATGCCCTGGCTGCCTCCCAGCTCCCTACCAGAGTGAGACTCGGGTGTACAACAGTGTTTTTTTTCCTCAGAAGGAAGCTTGAACATGAATACTTGAAAGAAACTGCAGCTTTTTTTCAGACAGGCTTCAGCCCAATATGTACCTGAATGAAGTCTGAGTGCAGCCTTGGAGACCTTGTTTGTCCAAAACTAGGCATTTTGAGGCATTGTAAAAGTAGAAGTTTCGAAGATTTCATCAAAGTTGTAAGACTGTAAAGATTTCCAGACATGGTCTTCATCTATCAAAGGCAGATAGGAAAGTTATAGGATTGTCAGTGCATGACTGAGTCCAGAGCAATATTGCGTATGAAAAGTTTGGGAAGCATTGGACCATCGTAACGAGTTGCAAAAAGAGAAAAAGTAATTTTTAGAGTGCGTCAGGTGCAAATTAGAAATATTGGTGATGACCCTTGAGCCTGGAAAAGGCTGATGTTAGAAGCTTAGATATGTGGTGGACGTTAGGGAAGAGCTTGGAGCACTGGCAAATCTTAGATCTGTTGAAGGAAGCAGGAGAGGGTACTGTTTTGAGTGGCAGGGAGTAGAGATATAGAAGTACAGCAGAGACTGCGTGATCTGGAATGGATAATAAGCCAATGGGTAAGAGTAAAGGTCCTGCGTAAGAGGAAAGGTGCTGTGAGTAGTAAAAGATACCACAGAGGAGGAAAAGCGGTGTGGAAAGGGGCAAACAGGGTGTAAGGGGAGAAGGAAAGAAAGGGAGAAGAAGGTAGGGTGTCTGTTTCAGGCAAAGCACAAGATTTGCAGTCTTTAAAAACTGAGTTTACTAGATGAAGTTTGAAGGCATAGTAATGAGCAATATCTTCATTATGAGTGGGGAAGTGTGCAATAGAGCTGTATTCCTGCGTGCTCTTTTCTAAGGTGTGTGGGCACACTCTGCATATGAGGGCCATTATCAGTTCCCTTAGTAAAAGGCTTTGACTCCAACTGTGCTTAAGATTACAACAGCCTTGCAGCAGAGCATTACATTGGACAGCCTGTTCAGGCTGGATACTCCAGACCTGTCATCCAAAAGCTAGCAGTCATTCTGAGAGCTAAGCCTGTATTTTTAGTATGCACAAAGAAGGCAAGTTGATGAGGCAGCACAGGAACAAACATCACTCTCGGGAACAGAAGCTGAATGAGAAACTGTTGCAGTCTGTGCTCCTTAGGTAGAAAACAATTCTGTTGAAACAGGCAACAAAAGCAGGGCTTATTATAATGATTGTTTGTAGAAATTCTAGATCTATAACTGCTGTTGAAAAATATCTAGAGGTGAATAAATAGCTCATCCTATGAGTCTGCCTGAATAGCAAAGCCTGACAGCATAGGGAAAAGAGGAAGTCCCATCCAAGGTCCTTAAGGCACAATGGCAGGGTGAGAACTTGCTCTAACTTGCTCTCTGGAGAGCAATAGAACAGTTTTTAGAGCAACATGTGTCAGACTTAGTGACTCACAACCACATGTGGACATTCCTAGTAAATATAAATTGGTCCAGCAGTAGATGAAGAGGAAAGAATCCCAAATATTGCATGTATTAGACATAAGAGCAGATGACTCAAAGCATGCATGAAGACTCTTCTTCATTTTCAATCCTTTTTATCTGATAGTGTGTTCCAACAAGAAAACAACTCCCTTTTTTAAAAAAAAGATACTGATGATGTAAAATAGATTGCATACAACAGGCAGTACATGCTTGATGTATGTGGAATAATGCACAGGTTCACAATGAACAAAGAGATTTTTCCTTTTGAATTGGCTAATGCAAAAGCCTGATGCCCACAGTTAAAGGCAGTAGAAGGAAACCAGAAATGCAGCAAGACTGTAAGAAACATTGAACAGAGCTTTTTTTGGACACTGATAAGAGGTTTTCCTTACCTAAGAATTCAGAGTTAGGATTGCAGCAGAACAGGTATCCAGTAGGCCTACCATATGTAACTGCAATTAAACCAAAGGACAAAGCATCTCCTGTTTGCTGTTAGGTCCAACATCCCCTGTAGAACAAGAGGACATGAGTTCTCTATAACATTTTTTCAGTGATGTTATATCAAGTGGACATGCAGCAATAGCCTTCCCCTCTTTGACAAGCAACAGAGAATATTAATGGGGCCTGTTTTTGAGATTGACAACGAATGGATTATTCAGAATCTGAGAAATTTGTATTCCATTGCCAATGATCCTGAGTCATCAGATTTTGTGGAGTCAACTCATACAGTTCCTGGGCTGGAATAGCGGGCATTGTGCTATCAATATATCTGGATCTGTCAGTAAATGTAATGTAAGTGTATGTGTAAATGTAAATGTAAATATAAATAGTGGTTTCAGTAAGTAAAAAGGAGGTTTTGTACTGGGCTTTTAAGCTATGTGCTAATTCCTCATGCTAGGAAATTAATCTGCCAAAATCTCATTTATTTTCTAGAAAATAATGTGTGAACTAATATTCTAAGTAAAATAATTACACACAATAGTAAGAGGTGGGAGTACCTGTTTGCTATAGAATTCAAGGTTCGACAAACATGTTTCAATGGAGAACTCGGTCTCCTGGCTACCGCAACAAAGCAGGCAAGATATTCTTTTTGCTCTGAGTACAGATAGCAGTTCATGTTAGCAGTGTGTGAAGGCTGATGCCTGTTTGTAGAAGAACCACCTCATGTTGGTTTACATTTGCAGTTTCCCACAACACAATTTGATTTCAATATCCACTGATAATAGAACTGATGCATGCTTTTATGCGTTCGAGAGGAACTGAACTTCAAAAAGGATGCTTTTGCTGAAACTAGTTCATTTTCACATGTTCCAAGATAAGCTTCACATAACACTTTATATCAAGCCCTCCTAGCTTCTTACCCCCCAGGGAATTCTTTGCAAATCAAAATCCTCTGTGGCTTAAATTTTAGAAAGGAGATGATGTAGCATAGAAATATCAACTGTGTAATCATTAATATTATTATAGTAATGTACTGGGAAGCATGTCTACCCTTTTCTACCAAACCTTCAAATATTTAAGCTGGAAAAATTAAGCTAAAACTGAAGGACTTTGAGATTTGCAGTACATAAATACTGCATTTGGGCATGTTGGCAAGTTCTCAGGAAACATTTAAAAGTTGTAAGCATCCAAGAAAGCACAGAAGAACTTTGAGATCTTTGGCTAAAAACTGATAATGGGCTTCTCTGGCTCCAAAGAGAAAGTCTCTTCCCCTCTCACCACTCATTCAGGTAAGCATGGGTATAATTAGAAATTTCATAAATATCATCATCCTGAAAGCACCATGCATATTCTTCACTTTATTCACAGAATTAATTGCAGCGATGATGATGTGTAAGTGTACTGCTAGTACACAAACTTCACCTAGGGACTGTTCTCAATAGCCAGCTTCTGGCATCTCTCTTACATACTGAGTTTGGAGCTAAGGCTTCACAGAAAGTCAGGGGATGAATGTTCCTCAGAGTGGAACTCAAACATATACATCAAAATTTTATTGCTTTTATTACATATGTGAATTCAGATATTCATCTTACGTTACAGACTATGTGAATATCTGAATTGCAATTTTCAGTTTAGAAATGTCTGTCAAAAACTATCTCCTACATGATGATGATCTCTTTCCATTCATAATATTTCTGACTTCATGTGTTTTGGATGAGATAGTTCTGAGCATCAATCCAAGGAGAAAGAAATATTACCTAAATGTATCTTAATAAGCAAGAAGAGTATATACTCTCTCTCATAATTATTTATTTATTTTTATATTTATTTATATTAAACTACCTAATCTTTTGATAAGTTACAGGGTTGCTCTTCTCTATGGAATGTAAGTCAAGTTTCAGCTGGGAACAAATAATTGAGTTATATAAGCATACATAAAAATAGACTGACCCACATCTATAACAACAGGATCATATTATAATAAAATGCTATTTCTTGTATAATTTACTGAAGGGAGAAAGCACCTGTATAAGTGGACTTCTATAAAGAAAGCCATTTGTATTTGGCTGATATTAGGCATCCATTGGTTTACAATCATGTAAGCTGAAAGATGAACAGTTTCTCTTCCTGGTGCAATGCTGTTCAGTAGGGAAGATGGGCATCCAGTTTTGAGTATCCAGATTTGCATTACTATCAGAAGACTGATATAAGATGACATGGTCTAAGAAGAAGCTGCATACAAAAATATTATGCAAAATTAATATTTTTTTTTTATTTCTGGAATAGGCCACAGTGCTTACAGTTTTGTTTAGGTTACTACAACCCAGTAGAATAGGGCTCTAGTGAGCACAGTTCTGCACACATCAGGGAATCTGCAGCTGCAGATTTTAAATAGGGTAAGAAACATTATATAAACTTACTGCACATGCTGCTTCTTCTGCTGTAATAGCTAATATGTCAAGACATGCTTATAGAAACAGACACATGCATATGTGCATGGCAGACAAGGTAGATGCTCGGCTGGAATTCAAACCAATGTGTATTTACAACTGCTATTGCCACCCCTCTCTTGCACAGCTTGCAAATTCACAAGCTGACATGGTATATTCCAAATATTTTAAGTTGCTGTTCTCTTCAAAGCTAAAAGATGGAAGTATAACATGGAAATTGAGAATATTCAATACTTCACAATACTCACAGACTAATTTTGTCAAGAAGTATATGATCCTAAACAAACAGACTATGTATAACAAGAACACCTTTTTTTAACTATTGCTGGCATTACTGGTGCTCAAAGCCAGCTTATGAATCCTTAATACTTAGTTAACTCAGACTTAATTTTCTTCACAGTAAAAGCATGATATCCTCCAAAGTCATAAATATTCCCATGCCAATTTCTGTTTTAAATTCTTAATTTAATTCTCTATAGCATTTATTTATTTATTTATGTTGCAAAAATTCTTTCACAACAGGGAAACTTTCCCTATTTTTGTAACTTTTCCCTACTTTTTCCTATTCTTTTGTAACTACTGCCTAGTATTCTGCTACATAAGAAATAAATGTTGGTAGAAGCTAAGCATAGAAAATGTCAGCCTAAAATATTTATTGAAGTAATGAGTGACTGAAAATAGGGAATTAGAATGAAAACCATTTCTAACCTTGTTGCATTTGCCTCCCTGTGGCTCCAACACAGAGTTCATAATATGGTGGAGAAACCATATAATATGGTTTCTGCAGCTTAGATCTGGTTGCTTAACCAATAACACATAAATCTGACCAATCAAGTACAGCGTAGAAAGCGCAAAAACTGGGCTTTTTTTTTTTTTTAGCCTCTGAATAACACAAATGTAAAAGTAGCCACTTGAGGCAAACTAAGGCTCCAGTTGCCACCTGAGTTTAGCTGAGAGCTTCATTTCAGCATGCATTGACGCAAATGTATTTCAGCTGACTGTTAATAAGAGCCAAACCCAAGCATTCTTCATGATATAGAACCCAGTATTCTTAAAACTAATCCAGATCACAAGGTCATCTTGCACTGGTTATTGAAGAACCATACAAGTATTTTTTTTCCTGCTTCTTTTTCAAAGCAGACTGAATTAAAAAAGAATTCTACATCAGAATTTGCAGTAGTTCAAGATGAGTAACATATGTAGTAATTCAGTTTTGCATAATAACTATCCAGAGAGCACATATGATCAGAAAGACCCAGAAATCATTCCAGTAGTTCAGGTCCTTAATGGGTTAGATAGCAATGCTCATGTTTTACACTAAATGCAATACTATAGTCAAGAGGGCACTGATCCATCAAACAGTGTGACTGCCTTATTCTCTGTGTATCTGTGTGAGATTCTAACAGTATGATCATTATATATGTTTTTGAAATTAGGCAGAATAAAAAATTAGAAGATAAAATGCACTCCGAAGCCTGCTCAGTGAATGGTCAGCCAAAAGCCTGCAGAGATCAATAGGACGGTAATTCCCATTGGGAACTGGGCTCAAAAACCTTTATGCCATTTTGAAAATTTTGCTCAAGTCTAAAAACAATCAAGTATTTCTGGAGCCAAAAGCTCATGGGTTTAGTGGATCATGTGTTTACATATTGGAATTTCAGGATGTGAAAATACCTCTGACATTGTGAATGTAAAGAAAAATAAACGTCATTGTGTTTTATATATGCTTGGCATCAGGAAAGACTGATCTGTGAGAGCAAATATAAGCTATGAGAATTGAAACAATTGAACAAAGTTACAATTGTATTTATATGAAACTATTGAGTATAGTCCTCTCTACAGGCTATAGTGAACAGTACAAATTCATCTGATCTTATATAGATCTTTCCTAATGGACTCAATGGCTTTGTGAAACCTTAACTAACAGCTTTCTAAAAGGAAGCATCTTAACAACTGACCTGTAAGTAAAGTTAGAATTCTGTTGACAGATTCATCTTACAAGGGTATACCATTCCCTGAACTGATTTAAAATATGCCTGCAATTAATCCCATACCTGGCAACTGGAAAACATAGGAAGTCTAGTTAAAAGCATAGTTTTCAAACTGCAGAAGAGAGGAATTCAATTGTTCAAACCTGAGTCGAAGTCACAATAGGTGTTTGCAACTTTGTATGTGTGTGTGTAAGGATGGCCATTTAACAGCAGGGGTATTAAGTTGCAGATCACATAATAAAAATTTAATTTCCTTTCCTTAATCTGCTCTCAGCTTCCAAATGTTCTGGGGCTCCATGTCAGCTAAAATGTTCCTTTGTTGGTCATCCCTAAAAGCTCACCCAGTGTGATGCAGTGTTATGGCAGCCCAGGCAACTTGCAGTGACTTTGCCCAACTGTGCAGCCTGAGAGAGAGCAGCTGAAGTTCACCCAGGTCTGGAATGCACAACTGGGAGATTTCCCCAGCTCCAGTAATAGCTCCCATCCCTACTCACCCACCCCCGTCACTCCAATCCAATGTAACTGAAGAGATCATGTAGACTCAGCAAATTTAAAAACGTCTCTGTCATCCACGTGTAAAAGCTTCTGTGGGACACAAATAGCTCATTGGGGATGGGTAAATAAGTAACTCATTCAAAGATTTCCCTTTTCGACTTCTGAACCTAGCTTTTGACTGCAATTCATCTGCTAAGTAATTATTCCAAGCAAACAGCATCATGAAGAAGAAAGTAGTTTTTGATATTTTGATAAACCAATTGACAAGATTCACTGCTTCCTGACAAAACTGAACACCTCCCATGCCCCTCTGGCAGTCCAAACACATGCTGCCTTGACTGTGAGGATATGAATCACATAGTCTTTTACAAGCAGGAAAAAAGAGTAAAGTCTTAATGTCCACAGATCCAAGGTGCAGGAAGTATTGGTGCTCTTAAATTCAGCAGAGTCTGAACAGTGAGCTCTTCCTGGTGAGCCTACAGCCAGCTCTTCACTGCTGCCATAGGAAAAGAAATCAAAGGAATCATGCAGGACATTTTGCAGTAACATCCACTGGATGGGAATTCATTAGATTCTTTGAAAATTTGCATTGTGTCATTCAGATATCTTGAATTAAAAAATTCTGAGTCTTGGCAAGTAGTTTAAAATCAGCAGTTTTGATCTTCAAGATGAGAAAACATTTCTCTTTTTCAACATAATTGTTCATTCCAATGTATAAATGCTGAATTAAAAAAAAACCAAAAAACAAACAACTCAAATTTGACCTGTCTGGAATAACTACTAAGCAACCTGGAGTTAGATGAGTGACTAGCAGTCTAAATTAAAACAGATAGGAGTATGAACTTATCATTGTCCTGTGCAGGGTCAGGAGTTGGACTTGATGACACTTGTGGGTCCCTTCCAACCCAGCATATTCTGTGATTCTGTGAGAAGTATTATATATATAAGAATATATAACAGTTTCCATATATACCATATACACTGTAATTTTTGAGAACTGTTGGAAAGGTGGGCCTTAGCCTTGAGTTATTCTGTGATGATGGGAAAAAGTATTTGGAAGACACTTTTTATCCATACATTTTTGTATGAATATTCTTCATCTTCTTAAACACAAAGCTTGAAGTTGTTTGAAGTTTGACACCTTGGAAGTTATTCCACTGGAGACAATTAATACACAGTGCTTGTAACTGTATGTAGTGTGATTGGACCTGATAGCATGGCCTGCAGTGAAGATGTCCCAATATTTCTCACTTCAAGACACCTCTTATAGTTACTTTGCTAAATGGGTTTTGACCAAAAATTTTTTCACTAGGTGCTCTTCCTTAGCATTATTTTCTTGTTTGTTTCCCCATTCACAGATAAAATATTGTAAGCATTTGTGCAGACAGTGCTAGACAAAAAGTTTGTCGCATTGCCCAACTTGAAAATGTTGTAGGTTTTTACATTAAAAGTTTTACTCCATTCAGTTATCAAAGTAAAAATATTAGAGTTGACAGGAGTGGAGGGGGCTTATACTACAGAATTATTCATGGCACTCTTAAAATCTACCCACATTTGAAAAATTCCATTATGAAAGTGTTCAGAAAAGACTAGCTAGCTATTTAGGTGAAAACTCTGAAGAGTCTGTCTGCTGTGACAGACCTACTCAAGGCTGCAGGGACTTAGTTGTTTCTGTGATTACAGGTGACCTCCACAAAATGTGTGCCTCTCAGGGACCTTTCTGTTGACAAGAATGCAGAGGAGAAAACAAATTAATTT
This sequence comes from Dendrocincla fuliginosa, assembly GCA_035047845.1. Lineage (NCBI taxonomy): Eukaryota > Metazoa > Chordata > Aves > Passeriformes > Dendrocolaptidae > Dendrocincla > Dendrocincla fuliginosa. Next base: position 60,176,214 of record JAWWMO010000121.1, read on the forward strand.
GAATGCAGTGTAGACAGAAATGAAATTTAGGAGTTAGTGATTATATACATGAACAAAGAATGGGAAGGAGTGTAATGAGTGAGAAGATGGGATCATGAATTGCCATGGGTATGTACAGGAGACTGGGACTGGGAGTTTGTTGTAAGATGAGATTTAAAGGATGACAAACAACCAGGAGGAAAAAGGAAGATAACTGAGGTTAGCTGAGCAAAGTGATCAGGTCAAATATATGAAAAGAATTAGATGAAGATTTCAAGGAATGGAATCAAAAATTAACACTAGCTATACCAGGAGTTAGTGCAAGAGGACTAACTGGTAGTTTGGGAGCTGGTCAGAGGTTCAGCCTAACCATTGGGGTAGGTAAGAAGACAGGAATGTAAAAGGCATGATGAACACTGCAGGAGTCAAAAAACCCCATTAAACCAACATTTTAAAGATGCAATGCAAGGTTAAATGCAAACTTTTAACACATAGGGAATGCCAGCATTGACACTGCTTTTGAAACTCTGATTTGAACCCTTGGGCACAAGCCTAATGATACACTTAAGGCATGATGATAGACTGTTTCTTCTACAGAAACCCAGCCTTACTCAGGGAACCCCATTATAAGAAATCTCCTCTGGGTTTCCACAAGGTTGTATATTGGAGGTTACAAAGCTCCTACTTCATTGACTCTGGCAGTCAGGAAGTGTGAAAAGCATTAAGCAGTGGATTGCTAGAAGGATAGCCACCTGCATGGAGATGCTGAAAATTCTTCTTTTCCTTCTTTTCCTTCTTTTCCTCTGACAGTTCTCCTATGATACTAAACAAGTAATTTCCAGACGGTCACTGATTTCACATTTTCAGACAGCCAACCAGAGACCTGAGATCTATTTTGAAATAGTGTCGACCAGTTATAGCTGAATTCTGCTGGAATAATGCTTCAGACATAAGGAGTTGAAAAGTTGGATCCTTGACACATTGGACACTGAATATTACAGAATAGGTTTGGCTTTCCCATTCTATGGCAGTTAAAGTTTCTCACCTCAAACTTCTCTTCAGGTCCAGATGTCCCTTCAAATAGAGAAACATAATTAATTTTTTGTTCCAAAGTTGATTTCGAGTTGAATACTTCAATAAAAAACTCTCTTATTTATGCAGATCTACATGGATTTGTTTGTTTCAACTTGAACACTTAGTTCAGTCCTACAGGGCTTTTGGCACTCTTTTGATTAGCTTGTGATTCATCTCATGCAAAGGGTCAACTATGTTCTTGAATTAAATACATAAGGAGAAAAAAAATACTAGTTTTGGAATGAGTTAGCCACTGTAGCTTGCATTTACTGAATAGAAACCTATGTGATTAAGCTTTGTAACTAAAATAGAACCTTCACTTTTGGATAGAAACCAAACTACAGTTTGGAGTTACAGTAGGATATCATGTAGACAAATTAATTTCAATGGAACAATAGTCTGGAGTGTTGTATTCATTTTATTTTCAAACTCAAGAAACACAGCCTGTGATTCTTTCATACCCAAGTAGAGTTCATTAAATGACAGCTAATGTAGGAAGATACAGAGCCAAAAAACGTGGGTAGAAAAGGAATATTTTTTGTAGTAGTATGGGAGGATGAAACTCAGAAGAGTATTTTATGTCTTCTAGTGACTTGGGTATCATGCATCCTGATGAGCGCCTAGCAGCAGAACATTTTGCTGTGTAACTTCTCAAGCTGGAGGACTGAAGGCAAAGGGAAAATAAGTGTCCTTAGTTCAGCTGAAATCAAACTCAGAGCATTCGTAGTCCTGGAGGGGTGTTTGTAGCTCATGATGTTGTCATTAGGAAAAAAAAACCCAAAACAACTCCCACCCCCTCCCAAGCAAATCAAAAAGAAATTCAGACACAAGTAACTGCATCAGAACTGCAGATAGCACAGAAGAATTTGAATTTAATACTTACTCAGAGTATTTAGTGATGGAAACTTGAGACAGAACCTGCCATTTTTTGTCTGTTTAATTTTTTTTTCCTTTTTCTTTTTTTTTCCCATTGTGGACATACGCACTATAGCACCTTACATTAATAAGTCTCATATCACCTTTCGATGACCCAAACATCCAAATAACTTTATAGTACAGAAAATATTATTCTCCCACATAACTGTATGGCAGATGCACAGGGAAGCTCAGGCCTCCTAAATTCCACAGAGAAAGTTTAAGGGTGAGATGAGAAAACTCCTGAGACCCTGTTCTGTTTCATAACACAACTGTTAGCATAATAGGGACAATGCTTTCCCTTCTAAGAAGGTCATTCAAAAAGAAGGAATGGTTTTTGCCATTTTAAATGTGTATGAGGATCTATGCTCACAGTCTCAAAAAAATTTTCCTTTTTCATAGGAAAAGTTAACAATCTGTTACAGAAAAATGACTTCAACCTTCTAGGCTGTGAGAGTGTTGCTGCATTTGGATTACCGATCTTAAAATATTGCAGGAGCTTTCTCTAAGCAATTTTTCTTTGAGCAAGACAATGTCTTGTACTGAAAACAAGTTCATGTGATTGCAATCTGGGACACTACATAGTTTTTTAAACATTCATTAATTTTATTTAAAAGAAAACTTCAAACCATAAAAGAGATGATTTAATGTAAGAACTGGATTCCCTTACCTTCTACATGAAAGAGAAGCCTGTGAAAGGACTAAATTTTCAAGAGTAGTTCATTTGCAAGGAAAAATTCATAACTGTATATTCAGATCAGTGGTCTAGCATTTTGGCTAAAAAAGCTGAACACATGGTTTTCAGCGTTGCAATAAGGTGACCTTGCAAGTTCAAGGACTTAGGATCTTTTGTTTTCACAGCCTACGGCCAGAAGGAGCCATTAGACCTTGTAGTTTTACCTCCTGTAGGATACAATTAGGTTTCAGCCGAACCTGTTACTGTATTACATTCAAAATTAATCTATTAAGTTAGATGAATAAGGTTCCAATGCCCAAAAGAGTAAGAGATCTGTTATGCACAGTCAGAAAACAGGACACAGAAGGTAACACTTGTGCCCAAGGCCATGGCAAGAGCTGACAGCTCAATAGGTGATGTGACCTCAGAAGATGAACCACACTTTAAACAACAGAGGAAGAAAAGGTCCTCTCCACTACTTGGCAAATCTCAGGTGGAAGCTATTCCTTTCCACCTATTCAATGAGTGAAAATCTGCATATATAAGGAAGACACATTAAGCATGACAATAAAAGCAGAGATCTTCGGCACAGCCTTAAAGCATGAATTTGTTCTGCCTGAGGTCCCATATCTAGGTGTGGTTGATCTCTGGTACTTAACAGGAATATCAAAAGACTTGGGATAACTTGGTTAGTGTTGCTAATTGTTCACAAGGCAGAAAAATGCCATGCTGATTCTTGCTAGTGAATAACTAATGGCCCTATGCATGAGATCCCGTTGCAACGTTTCCTTTACTGCACAGTTGAAATTTAACAAGCATTCTGAGGGTGATGCCTACAATATCCCTGAGGCCTGTGAAGGGTGGCACTAAACATCACTTCACTGGGCACAGACTCAGTAAAACCAGAGGGAACTGCACACCTATTCAGTCAGCCCAGTGGACCTACTACACTGTTTCTCAGGAACTGGATTAAAGCTAATCTTTTTATCCTGAACCTTACTTGAGGTTCTGATATGTGCCCTAAACTGTCTGCATGTTTTTAAAAACTGTCAGTTTTCCACACCAATAGAAGTTAAATCAGAACCTCAATTTTATTTTTGATAACATAGCACTAGTAAGCTAAAATAGTGTTAAAAAGAAATCCCAAGTCAGAATTGCCAGTCTATTTCCATAAGAAAATGACAGTACAACTTCTGATATGTTGTCTTTAAGAACTGTTAAATCTCAAACAAGCTAATTCATAAAATAACATAAGTGAAAATTCAGATTTCAAATAAAAACTAATCAAGGATGGATATCAATGTCAGCTAATGGCACAGCAAGAACATAATATTTAGGTATACATTTATATATATGTACATCTGAAATGTAAGAAAGTTAAATAAAGCAAACAAGATAGCTTTTGGCTAACTCCTGCTTTTAAAAGGAATCTCTGTTTCTGACTGATGATGTCAGACCAACGAACAATAGAGAAGTATACTGACAGAGAGAAGGCCTATACCAATTGTTTTACCGTAGGATCACAAAATTGCATTATGATGGCAACAGTGAAGTGATACTGGTATGAAACGGATAAAAACAAGATCTTGAGTATGTCGATGTGTTTAATGAGTTTTTATAAGTGACCACAAATAGTTCTTGTGAATGGAAATGTGCAGCATCTCCTTAGAAAAGCCATCCACTGTTGCAATATTGTGAGATAAAAGGAAAGGATAACATTGTAAGAGGTCCTGCCCCTAGCTGAGGCTTTGTGTGAACTGATGGATGTGAAATTCTCTAAATCAGAGATTTGTGGCACATGAAGGATTGGGCACTGTAAAATATGAGCATTCACACAGGTCCTGTACCACTGGGCATGTATAAAAAGGGATTTTGATTTTCCAGTCTCTTTTGTCTCTGTGAGTGTGTGCCACTCCCTATCTCTTGAGTCCCATAGAATATACCTGGTACCTAAAACTGAATGATGGGCCTGAACTCTTGCATTTTTCCTGTGTGATGTGAAGTTAAAAGGCTAGTACATCAGACTTGATTTAAACAAGCAAACAGAAACAAATATGATATTTACTTACTGTAGGTGCTTTCGGTACCTAAGGTTAAAGAGCCATCTGTTTCTCTGGTGTAATTCCACTGGTTCCAACTGAATCAGAGGAGGATAAATTTGATACAATACGTTCACCTGGTCACCTAGCACACAACAGAGATGTTCCCTTTGTGTGGAAGGCTGCACACAATCAGTTTGCCATCTAGTGGCAACTATTTTGAACACAGATAGCAATTCAAACCAGTATGTGATTATTTTAAATAGCAGGGTGTGTTAAATCAGCTGAGGTGTATGAAAACACACATTGCCAGGTAAAAACAATTTTGAAGCCTCAAAGGATAACTGCATGTGTACTCAGCATTGTACATTCAGACAGAAAAAATGTCCTGACTTAAGCTGTCTAACAAAAACATTTCAAGTTATGCTAATACTTTCTGTGCAGCATGACTGGATATGTATCACCTATAGCATTTTAAATAAAGGAAGATGTAACAACATGCTGATGATTAGACACTTTCTAATTCACCCATCTCCTGCTCTTGTCAGTCTCTCTCTGGGATTAAAAGAAATGCTATTACTGAAATTTTTACATAGCCAAACTCTGGTCCTACCTGAGCACTCTCAGTGACTGAAGCTGCAGCTGTTCATGTGGGAAAAGCAATGACACGGCCAAGTCAGATTGTTTGCATTAAGGTTATGAGTTACTAATAAAAAGACTAGTCACAGCTAGAGATCACACACCATACCTCCCAACCCAAATCAGCTACCAGAGTCTGCTCAGGAAATGCAAAAAAGATGCCTGGTAGTATTTATGCACTTATGTGAGTGGGTTTATTTTCCTTACTTTTAATGTTAATTTGTCTGTTCTAAAAAGTAACTGGACATGTATCTGCTTGTAGTACTTAAATGATCTTTGTTACTATACATTCCTTGCTTGACTATTACTACCATACGTATCATGACACAGGAAATATACCTGACATAGAAAAATGCTATAATATTTTTCTAATTGCTTCAAAACTCAAAGTGGCAAATACTTCTGCCCTTCCTTCTGCACAAGGATTTCCATAAATTTCATAAGAACCTTAAAACCCCATTAAAACCAGTGTCAGAATAAAATGTCCCTACACCTGATTTTAAGATAGTAAAAAATATGAGTCCTGCATGCCTGAATTCTACTGGGAGACAATTCCATAATGATGAAGATAAAATACTTTGGAGCCAGCTGATGTCAATCTGTTTAGAAGACATGCCAATAGCTAGCAGTAGCCAACATCAGTGAGTTACAGGGACCAGAGAGTGACAAAAGGTCAGCTATGAACGTAGGTCCTCCAGTTTCAGAGTATCCTGAATTGGCAGGGGAATCCCACAGACACTGGAAACTTGAGCAATGTGATGTGAAAGATTTGATTTGGAGAAGATTTTTGGGCTGCTTAAGTTCATGTTAGGATGTCATTAGCTATTTTTTTCTGCAGAAAACCATTTAATAATGAATTATATTAAACTGAAGCAGTACTAAAAAGCTGTTCAAATGCATTTTGGAGGTATCATAAATACAGAGGTTTCTTTGTTTGTTTTCTGACAAATATCAGCTGTATCTACTGTCAGAGGAGCAGGAAAATTGAGTAAAAATTCTTTAGATGACAAAATATATCAGGTTTCAGAGCTTTATGATATGTCTGTTTACACTGTAGTAGTCAAAAATATAAGTATGCACAGACTTTTCACTGAGTTACTGAATGCATCTGTACTCAACTTCCTATTCAGTGATCACAGACAATTGCTCAATTTATTGAAAATATACTTTAGCCCCATTTAACAACCTAGCTGTGATAAAGTGACTTGAATTCTGTTCTGGGCCATGAATCATGGTCACAAGAGTTAATTAAAGTTCTAATGGCAGGGTCAACAAGGTCAAGTGAATGAGTTTGTCTATATGTAATTAGGGCAGAACAGAAGATAATGAAGTTCAACAGGTGTAACTGAGAGCAGGAACTGTCTGTTGTAATAAAGTGCTTGACTTGAAGATTCAAAATTGCTTTTAAGTAAAAAGTTAGGGAAAATATCTTTTTAGTTATAAATGTAAGAAATTTTTCTCTCGAAATGACAGGTCTGAAAACAGACAACATCCCAGTGTTATCTTCTCATTTTCAAACCTGCCTAACTCAAGCATGTGAATAACACAACTGTTTCAACAGCACACATTTTTATTTTCTAGGCAAATGCAGTGCATCTATGACTGCAGAAAAATCAAGATAAATGAGGAAATTTTGCATATGGAAATACACCCTGGATGTGGTTTATTCCACATCAGATCAGTTTTAGAATTCCTGCATTTTCTCATATTACAAGGATGAGTTCAAATTAAATATGACAAATAACAAAAATCATGAATTTGTGGCACTTTTCTATCTAATAAGAAAATACATAATTTTTTTCTGACTCCTCTATACAGACATTTCTTGCTCACGAGCTTGCTCTCTCTGAAATAGTCACTTTCCTCAAGTACAGATAAACAGAAAATACATCCTCCATGAACAGGACAAAATGCGTGCAGAATAATTTACTGCATAATCCTAAGAACCCAGTGAAAAAGTACTGAAGCAGGTTTATTTAAACTCCCACTACAGACTGCAAAGGGAAACGTGTGAACATGTAAGTGTCCCAGTAGTCCTTCCCCAGCTGTATATTAACACATTTATGATAGCTATTGGCAGTGCAAATTTCTTTCTGCTACCTTGCTCACGCTGGAACCAGCCCTTCAATCAGAAAGTATATTTCTGCAAATGAAAAAGGAGTTCGGTTTCCATGCCCAATCAATCCTGGTGTCTCTCCTAAGAGCACCAGAAAGAGATGGTTAATTAGTGCCATGTATTACTATGCTGGGGCCACCTTCCTGAAATGGACAAAATTGAGACAGTTAGGTCATTTTGTAGAAGCTCTACAGTTACATAAACCCCAGGAAACTAAAACAGTGACTGGGGGCATTCCTGGGCGTAGAAATGGAATTGTACATTGAATTAAATAATGTCAGGAAAGGTTCTTGCCTGTGCTGGCTTGGACAGCCAGGGAGATGGCACAGGCCTTGGACATGCTTCTCAGGCAGCTTGTGGGCAACCACTCCGTCTGGTGGAGTGAGGACACACCAGTAATGCTACGCCACATGGCTCAGAAGCATCCGGGGTACTTGTATGTTACCAGTGTACACATAGGGGGGTTGCTTATTAAAGCTTTCACATAACATATAAAATTCATGACTGACTCAATTATAAGATAGATAATCGCATAAATTTTTCAACTATTCCAAAATCACCTGTCATATTGTGTCGGCTAGATTTTGGCTTTTTTCAAATGGTAGAAAACCAGGCTTGGCAGCTGCTAGATTATGTGGTAACAGCATTTCTGCACACCCATGAGAGAGAACAGTGAGAGACAATGGGAGAGCCCAGATAGTACCATGATGGTGCATCAAGGCTCATAGTACCAGGTGCATCAAGGAAAACCATTGGTCTGTGCCTGCAACCCTAGAGGAACATTGACATAGGACAGCAGTCAGGAACCCATGTTACAGCCTCCTGAGGAGCAAATGCTTTCCAGGTTTTTGTCAGGTGAGCTTCAGCTCCTTTGCTCATTTGTGAAACCCATCAAGATGAGTCACTGGGAGCTTCTTCTCTTTCAGGCTGAGGGGGTGAGACACAGCATGAGATGCAGCTAAAGAGCATTTTTTGGGATTGCCCAGTGTTTATTATGAGATGTTTAGATGCAGAACCAAAGGCTGGAAATGGAAGGATTTAGGTGACTGGTGAAGGAACAAGTATGGGAAAGTGTGTTTGTGTGTGAGAGTCTGGGACTCTCCAGTCTGTGAGGCTGCAGCCTTAGGGGCTGATATATCCTGGTCTCAGCAAGTGGACAGACCAGGATCCAGAGACCAACTACTGAGCAGGCTGAAGGATGACTCAGCTACTGGAGCTGGGTCACAGCTGCCCTGTATGGGTGTATAAACATATCTTCTCACTAATGGGCGTTCAACCTTTATCAGCCAATGAGGGGAGCAGAACGAGACCATTGGTGTTGTCTGTGTTTGTGTAAATGGTCTGTGATCTGTGTGGCATACATGTAAATATGTAGATATATGCATATATGTGCTGTATATGCACATATATGTATGTTGTGTATATGTGTTTAATGGGAATACATTTCAGCCTTGCTACTCTTTGGTCCTGAGGCCATGAAGCTGCAGCAGCCTTTCCTATCTCAACTGTTTGATCCAGCATGATATACTTTCCTCAAACTGTAGCTGCAATTTTACAGCCCCCTCCTCAGTTTCTGTGGGCCTAGTCCTAAAGAGATTTTTCAGTGCTTCACTGTACTCACCAAAAATTCCCACTAACACTAGTGGAAATGCCAGAATATCTTCAAAATGCAGTTTTGTAATCAGCACATTAAGCTTCTCGCAGAAAGTCCAAATATTGATTTTTTAAAAAAAAATACCGACAATTAAACTTGCTTCTTAGACATACAGTGGGGCCAGGGTAGAAAGTTTACATTGCTGCAATTGTGTTATAGCTTCTCTCTGGACAAACAGAAGACTTCATTTCCTCTTCTATCAGTCCCACACCATTCACAAACAATAAAATTAATTTCTAGTTTGAATAAATAAAGCCTACTAAATTGGTTTCTTTGCCAATACTTTCAAGCTTTATGTTGAACTTGTTCAATAAGCCAACAGTGTCAGTTAACAAAACAAAAGATGTTTACTATTTTTGCTATTAATTAAGCCAGCTCCTTAGGTACAAGTAGCTCATTGGGGGTAATTATCTCTAAAAAGAATTTAATTCATTTACAGTTTGCTAATCAGAAAGAATTATACCAATTCTTGAGTTGAATTCCTTTAGTGCCATGAATATTTTTAGAGTTTGTGAGCTTTTACACAGAAATTCAAGGAGACAACTTTGCAGGAGCTGAAAGTTCCTAAAATCCACCTCTTTGTTATTCAATTATATTGAAAGCTCTTTTACTGCATATTACTAGGAATAAGGACATTGTTAAAAGCAATTCAACAAAATTTGGAGCTAATATTAGACTTATACATTCAAAGCACATTCTTGCTTCCATTTCATCCTCAGATTTCCAATCCCTACAAAATTTATCCATCTAAAGGTTAAAGAAGGAAAGAACCCAATCACTTTAATTCTCATGGAGGCAGAGACTAGACCTCACACAATTCTGGCCCCTCCCATGTGAGACCCAAGCTGTCATATTAAGGCTGTATAATGCATATGTGACCAATGCCAAAATGTATAGGTTGTCTTTCATAGGATACTATCAAGCTGTATTTGCTGAAGTTGCAACACGTTCTAAGTCAAGAAATGTTAGTTCCCTTCAGTGCACTGACAGATTCTTCCAGTCACTGCAGTATAAGAACAAAAGCAGTGGCAACCATTTATTTATCCAAGCTTTTCTACCCTTGTACACAAAGTAAATGTAGTTCCTCCCTATCAGCAGATGGAGACAGAGTACACATGTTTTGATGTCATCATCCAGTTAATTAATAATTTCTCACCACACAACCCAGTCAGCATCCATTTGATTGATCTTTGTATTTTTTTTAAAAAGATTCCAGGATAATGAATCTAAGCTTACGTTTTAGTAATTTCTCTGATTTTAAAACTTCTTTTGAGGTTTTGGAATTACCTAAGAAATGTGATTCTGGGTCTAGCTCTAATTTTTAAGGCACAGAGCTCTAGTGCAAACAGTCAGCATAACAGCAACACAATCTATATGTTCTCTTTCATGAGAGATATTCCTGTAATAATGCTGTGTGATATAGTTCTTCAAATTGTTGTTAATTATTTTTACAGTGCTATTTGACATCATCATAAATTGTGGGCACAAAACCAGTAACATTGTAAAAAAAAAAAAATCCAAAAAAAACCCCCTATATAATAAGCTTAGGCAGTAAACTTAGCTGTGAGCTTTATAAAAATTTCCTCACAGTTCATTACTACACTTGTTTTATTGTTTTGGCCCAGGTAGCAGATAGGAACTAAGTATTGCCTTGGTACTATCAGATGCCATTATTATATACTTAAAATTTTTGAGTTACTACCCTATAGAGGTATTCTAAATTTTTACTTTCATAAGGTGTTCTCCATTCTGGAATTTTCTGCAATTATGTTGTTTTGAATGTCTCTTACATTTCGTCCATTATGTATCTCTACAAAGAAAGTATATGTCTACAGCCAAATGTCAAATAACAGTTTTTATTAACTATTCTCAAACATGAATGGGTCAGGTATTGATATCCTACCAAAGTAACTCTTTCCTGTGTGTTTCTGTAAACCAAACTAGCACAAACTCCAGGTGTTCAAAAGTAATGGAGTGCTACTTTTCCTAACAGTTCTAATAAAATTCTACAGTGTAATGCTTCAAAAAATAGTATCTATTTAAAAGTAGGGCTTGTTGAAATTAAATCAGATAATTAATTTTAATTATTTAATATTTAATTATTAAAATTTGTCTTCTATCTCTCTCTGCTGAATAGGAGTTGTCATTTTTCTTATAGCTGACCCAGTAAAATTTAGGAAAATAAAAAAAATATAAAAAGTGATTATTCCATTATCTCAACATGTTGCTAACAACAACACAGTATCTTTATGGTTAACATTCACTACTAAGTGATTTAGTCTTTATTTTGGGTCACACACAGTTTCTGCCACTTCCAAGTTTGATTTCATCCTATTCACTGTGTTACCACCATTCAGGTGTTTCCAGCCTTGAAGCAAGGATGCAACAGAAATATTATCCATTCTGTCTGAGTGTTTGAGGTTTTCAGCTGTACAATAGGAATGGAAGGAATCTCTTAGTCTCCCCAACAAACCCATGCCTACAGCTTCCATTACATTTCAGTCAAACTTGGTGACTTTGTCATCAGTGTGGTTAAATTGACTCTGTGCAGAAGTAAGTCAGGGAATGTAAACTCTCATTAGGTTTAATAATGATCTTAGACTAATACAATCCATTACTTTTTCAATTATCTGGCCACTTACAGCTGCTGCAAAACTTTCTGCAGAATAATTTTAAGTCATGGCTGTTTTCAGACAATACTTTGGGGTAGAGAGTAGGCTCTTTACATGAACTCTTTTTGCTCCTTTTCAAATATTTTTTAATCATTCAAGCAAATATTTCTTCATTAATTTGCTATTTGTGACTATTACAGCTATTAAGGCAAATTAATTTATGGGGGTTTATTTTGTGTCAGTCTATTCCTTTGTCATCACTTTAGCTCTCAAAATAGGACTTAACTGATGTACAGATTTTCATGCTAGTATTTTTGCACAGGAAGGAATTTCACACAATACTACAAGTAATTTTCCTGACAGTATTCACAATCTGGAGCTATCAAATCTAAGAGTGAAAGCTCTTGTTTGCTGAGCACAGACTGCATTTTAGAGCAGATAACATTTATTTTGTATGACTAAAAAGGCATAAAAAACCCTAATGAAACTTGCACATATTATGTTAGTGTCAGCAGAAAAGAAGTTCTTTCTTGGTTCAGTTTCAGAAGTGTCTCCTTTTTCCAAATAACACAGCATACTGAATCATAATGCGCCTGTAAAAAGTCAAATTTGAATCCATTAAGGAACTGCTCAGTAGAGGTTGGATGTGCTCTAAAGCACACTAAATTTCCTTCTACTGAAGGAACAAAATATTGTTCAGGAAAAGAAGAGTCATAACATAAGTCTGGCATTTCTTAACCAAATTATACCTAATTTAATGTGAATTATACTTGATGTAATAAAGTGATAGTCAGAAGAAAAATGTTAGCAAAGAACATTGTGAAGAATGTACCACCCCACATCTACAGTCAATAGAATTAATGCCGAAAAATGTAAAGCTAATTAAAAGTAGGAAGTTATAATAACCCCAAGGAACTGTGATCACATGAATGCTGAAAAAAAGCAATTAAAAGGTAGAAAATAATAATAATGTTGTATCTAAATAACCAATTTATATTATAGATATTCTTTGGATGACTACTACAAAAGTACAAGCATTAAATGAGCTAGTAGGATTTTCTCTTTGCTCTTCAGCGGCTTATAGTTAGGTCACAGATGTCTTCTGCCTCAATTCAGTTTAATCCAATCAACTCACCTCACTGCCCTATATTTACCTATAAGAATGTTTTTTGGGGTGAAAACCAGCTGCTTCTTCCTGCTGATGTTGGCATACAGAATATAGCAACAGCACTTCCTTTCACTCATCATGTGTCCATGGCTCTCAAGGTCAAAACTGCTGAAACCAAGGTAAAGGGAACTGAGTTTACTTAGTGTTATATGTCACCTGGTAGTATATAGAGAATTAGAAAACTGCTGTGGGGGTTGAATGATCTGTTCCTTTCATTCTTACAGACTGTTCTTCAATGTTCTCTTCCTAAAAAAAAAAAAAAAAACAAAACAAAAAACAAACCAAAATTAAAAGGACTCGATAGTATAGTACTGCAAAGTACATTTTATAAAGAAGATTTCCAAATATGTGATATTGTTCAATATATGTGATAGAATTCTTGGATGTGTCTAATGAAATTCTACATTTGATATCACCAGTGATTTCCTAAGATACTTCCTTTAAGTTGTTTTGACATATAATAAGTAATACTGTAGTTTTTAACTTGGGGTGTTTTTTTGCTTTGAAATACCAGAAGATCTAGAAAGAGAAAAATAGTTTGAAAATAGAAAGTATTCTGAGATTTAAAAAATGTTTGTTTAAATTTCTGTGGTAACGTCAAATAAAAAAAAAAAAAGGATTAGAATGTGATACAACTGGAAAATTTTCAGTGTTTTCATTTCCATGTTACTTGCATTTCCTTAGCTTACTCAATTGAGCAAATCATACTATTCCTAATACCTCACTACCTCCCTAAGACAGGGACTAAGAATATTCTGGGTACAAAGAGAAAACTTCTATGCCTTTGATGCCAATGAAAATTTGTCACTGACTTCAAGGCTAGGAATTCACCTACTGTAATTAGAGGTCAACAGGTCATCAGCTCACAGCCATCTTTCAGCCCTGTGATTTTCCCTCCTGACAGATTCAGTCCTGTCTCTTCACTTTTATTACAGTATGAATCTGCATCTGGAGCAGATAAGGCTTCACAGAGGTAGTTGCAAGAGGAGTGGCAGTGGATAAAGGAGAATTACAGGAAAAGCGCAACTGCTCAGAGCAGTGGAATGAAAATAATTCCCACTAAATACGTGCCAAAAATTAAACTTCCAATGCTTAAAGTTTCTTTCAGGGAGTAAGAGGTAGCATGGCTTCCAAACTTGCAACTTGCATGTGACACTGCAGTTAATTAACATTACTGCAGTGATGGTGCACACTATGGAAAAGAAGGGATCAAATGGATTATTTGGACAATTTTCATTTAGAATAGGACTACAGACAGTGAAAAGGAGTAGTATTTAGCCCTCTGACCAACCTGGCTGAGAACCTAATTGTTCTCAGTTTTTGCTTGGCTTTCTTTGGATACAGTGAAAAAATAAAAGGGTAAGTCTGTCCTGGGCATTTTGTTATTGACAAATATCTGTTTGTACAGTCACGATGGCTTTCCCTCCTATTGCATTAGACAGTAAAGCTCGTTACTCTCTCTTGTTCTGGAACATACATGCATTACTCAATATTAGCACTTTACAACATTTAGCAATATAAAAATAGTTTGCTAAATTCACAGCATCCCCACTTCTGTCAACGTTGGATGCTTCTGTAACTTCATTACCTACCACATAACCATTCAAACAACTATGGCCAGAAGTGAACGTTAGAATTGGAGTTTCATCCACAGAGGCATCTGCTTTTGCTTTGTAGGATCTCTTATTTCCAAAGGCAGTTTGTTCCACTGGCTAATTGCCTTTACAGTTCAAAATGTCCTTCATGCATCTTTTGAATTTGTCTAGCTAGAACATGTAGCTGTTTACTTCTTGTGGCTTTTCTGATAGATTAAAGTGCCCTTAAGTACTCGGTATTTTCTGCCTGTGAAGGTACTTATCCATCATAATCAAATCATCCCTCAGAGCTAAACAGATTGACCTCTTTAGGGCTGTAGTCCCAATGAAGAAAAACCCCAAACATTTCTAGCCATCAGGTCCCTTTGGTGTCTCTTCTCTGTAGCTTCTTAATTTCTTAAATTACTTTAAAAATTGCTGGCAGAAAAAAAAACAACAACAAAACCGCCTTAAACACCAAAGCCTTAGGGAACTTTTTTTGGTGTGTCTCAATATTGCAAGAGAAAGTCATAAATATGAGCTAGTGTGAGCTAATGCTCATCTGCAGCGCTTCTCAGACTCACTGCTTCTTTGAATAAGGGCTCCACTTACCAGCACGGAACAAAGTAAATCAAAATGGAAATTGCACTGTAGAGCTGGATTATGTTTTACATTTTTCACTGCAATCTCACCTGGCAACTGAGTTTTATTTAAAAATGAAGACTTAAAAATCTTATATACCTCTAATTTTCTTCTTCTTTTTTTTTTTTTTTTTTTTTGCTTTAAATATACTGATTTTGTGTAATTTATCAGGAACATCACCCATCTTTATCCTCAAAATCTATGGCAATGATAAGGACACTCAGTAACCAGTTTTGATAAAAAGGCTTGATCAAAAGTAAATAAATAGAGTGAGTAAAGAGCCTCTTTCAAGCACTGCAAAGTGGAAATTATTTTTGAAATTTCAGAATATCTTATACATTTGCTTTTTTGTTTCATTCCTTTACTCTTAGTTGTTCTCCAAATACTTTTTCTTGCTTTTGCTATGAATATGCAATTACTGTTTTCAGTACTTCAGTCCTGAAACCAACCAACACCCAAAGGTGATTCCTTTAACCTTTCTTCAGAACAGAGTCCTATTCTCTATTAGTCATTCCCTATTTTTTCTAAAATTCATTCCTATTGTAAATAAGTTGTCACCATTCAAAGAGGTAAATACTGGCTTCTTTTGCATTGACATAGTGATTTACTATGTGCAGTCCACAGTCTGCTTGCCATTTTGATACACTGAAAAATTGCATTCAGTCCCCAATATTTTACTATTTTATTTATGCATGGCCACTTTTCATGGATTTACTTCTGAATGAATACCTGCATTTGGAACATTTCATTGTCTTAGTCTTAATTTTTCCATTTTAAATTTATTTTTTATCAACATAGACAAGAAGTCCTGTAAAACATCAAAACTACAAAACTCTCTTGCTGTCAGCTCAATTCCATTGATCTCAGGGGAAATTCAGCATGGGATTTTCCAGAGCACACTATAATGCATGCAGGCTTAGGGCCTGTATTTATACATCCATGTGTATTAACTTAATAATGGAATCACTAATACTTATGTTCCCTTTAGCTCATTATTGCATAATGGTTCATAGTTTGCAGATATATGGAGGTCCTACCAGATGAGTCAGGTAAACACACATTTCTAGTTTCAAGTATTTGATAGCCAAACTGGAGAAAGGTCAAGAAGTCAACTCATTACATGTATTGTACATGGGCTAAGAATTTATACAATTCTAAAACAAAAACTGGAATGCTTCAATATAAAAAGGCAATCCTTCCATCATCATGTAGCACAATACTGAAGATGGACAATATGAAATTGGTAGCAATTGTATCTACAGACACTGTCTTTCTTATGTATTTTTTCAGGGGACAGTAGAGTAGAAGATGCTGGACAAAAAGGAAAGGCAGAGAAGAAAATGACTATAGAGAAAGAGTATAATAACTGTCAAGAAATGTCCTTCTCATTTTCTGAGCACATATAAATTCAATAGATAAGTATTCAACAACATATGATAAAAAGCCATACATTATAACCCACATTAGGAGCTGAAATGTGCCAAAGAGCTTTTAGCACTTTTATGTAATCAGCAGCAGCAAAAATTCTGCCTAAACATTTTATTTTACAATTCTTTTTCTTTTTTCACATTATGATTGACAGAAATCTTTCAAATTTTAAGATTTACTTTCTGACAATACCTGATGTAAACATGGCATTAGGTTTTACTGTCTTATGTCCTTTTGCAGGTTGTTCTGGTGAACCTGTTGATATGCATAGTAGTTTTCTACACGGTGTACTATGTGGTCCTATCTGTGTGCTTCGCAGTGTTCAAGTAAGATTTCCTTGTCTTTAGTCTAATATGCTGGCATACTGCAACTGGGTATCATGGGTAGAGATATGCCTGTTTAAAGGAAGCATCCAGGCTGGAGGCATCCAGTCCCAGCTTTCCGTGAACATATTTTTCAAGTTCAGTTAAATTGTACCTGAATCTTCTTTCAAATGGACAGATTGGCAAATGGAGACTCAAAACTAATATAAAGTGTTGATTCTAATACTTGCTTGCACTTGCACCATGGAAATTAATGAACATAAGAGAAAAAATGACATGAAAAAGTAAGAGAAAGATTTTACAGTCAATAAAAAGAGAAATTATATTCCCTTAGAAAGTTATTGATTAGCATGTATAGCCAAATGTCATAAATAAAAGTGGGCAAGGGCAAAATCACAACTCAGAATGGAACTTAGAGAGCTTGCAGAAATCCAGAGTATTCCATTTGAAATCCTATTTAAAAACACACATAACGGGTTATGTAGTCACTAAAATCTCTGTTTGAATTTATTCATTCTGTTTCCACAGGATTAAAATGCTGGATGGTTTGGCACCTTTTGATTTTAAGACAAATCCCTCATGGATTAACCCATATTATTTAGGTAACTGAAGTTTGGTTGTCTTTTTTTTTTTTTCCTTAGTCAAGCATATATATTGTATCTGGCTGTAAACTTGCCTTCCAATAGACAGTATTTTAAAACTGTTTTAGTAATACTAATGATCTCTGTATTTCAGCTACATTGCAATTAACTGCTTATGCATCTTGCCTGCACTTCTCATTTCTGTACTGCTACTTAACATTCAAGTGATTTTTAGCCTTTTTGTTGAGTTCTTCTGATCTCACATCATCTGAAGGAAATCTTCTGCTTTGCCAAGATGCTTCATTTTCATTGCAGAACAATTACCTAGTCTCCAACAACTTTCTCCAGAATATTTTTTAATTTAATTTTCATACTGCAGCAAATTTCTTATGAATCATTGGACCCAGATCTGAGAAACAGGTCACGTTCAGCTAATAGAAGTTTTGCTTTGGTAATATTTGAATGCAGTGGGCATTAAAATATGAGGATTTGATTGTAGCTCAATCCCTTAAATTATCTTTGTATATCCTAACAAAAATTTCTGCAATTTGTCTGAAGTTCTCAAAAATATATTCTTTTCCCTAAACTGTCATTCCTAAAAAATTACATGCATGCATAAAATTTTAACAGATTTGTAATCTATTTTACAAAGGCAAACCTGATCATCCATCAGTAAAGTAGGTAAAGCTCAAAAGAAAAATGGTTAGTTCATCAGGTTAAAAGAATAATGAAAACGCATGGATGTTTGTACAGTGTCAATACCTGACTTCAGATGAAGAAAGAACATTTCTGTTAAAACAGTGGAAAATAAAATTAAAGCATATTCCATTGGAATTAATTTTCATGGCCCTAATGTTGTTACTGTATCTCAATATAATTTTTTCCCCAAAATTTTATCAATTTGATGCAACATGTTTATATGCCAAAGACAGCAACTATATCATGCATATGGTTAGTATTCCACCCTCCTTTCACTCCTTTAATTGAAATAACATGGAAACACAAAACACAACAGCACCCATTTAAAGTCTAAGGCCATAGAGTCAGAAGGAAGATCTGTGAATGAAGTTGCAAATGACAGTTTACTCAAGAGTTCCCTCATACCTGTTAAAAACAGAATTATGTCTTAAGATAACCTCAAAATAGTAGTCAGCTCAGAAGTGAGGTATTCTTTCTGACCCAGTTTTGTAAAAAAGTTTCCAGAGCATTGGCCTACACTAAGCATAATATAAATAAATATTATCTTCAAGAAATAAAATAATATGTTAAAAAAATCCTATCATGCATTGTCAAACATTGTATTTTAAAGTGTTATTTACTACTTTTCTAACCACATGGAGTTTTTTCAGTTATATTTTAAACAACTGAGTGAGAGATCCATAATACAATAGAAAGTAATAGAACCTATAGATAAAGCAATAAAATTGAAAGGCACAAAATGCTGCCAAATTAAATTCTACTATGAAAAAAAGAAATATGGCCTCTCTACTGTCAGTTAGACAAATCATAAGTCACTGCAACAGTAAGAAAAATAAACAAATAATTCCAATAAGAATGTTGCTTTTATATACCTGTGTACTTAAAAAGAAGAATAAATTGCATTTGGATGGACAATTATATGAGTTACAAACTCGCTAGTATGTCCTCTCATATGGGAACGCAGCACTAGAGCTAGAAGAGCCATCACACATTTTCCTTTCAACTCCCTGCTATCCCAGGTAGCCCCACAGCATAAAATCAAACTTTGCCCTAAAAGTGATAATTTTTCATCCTGTTACCCATAAGAGCAAGTAAACAAGATGACAACTAAGCACTACTCCTTTGACGTGTTGAAGAATACAGCTCACCAAATGCCATGTGAAGTTCCTCTGTGCCTTCCTGACCACAATACAGTCAGAGCCTGCCTGTGCCATGACTTCTGCAGTGCCACAGCCCACATCAGAGAAGGTGGCCACAACAGGCTGGTGGCATGGCATGGCTCAACACACTTCAGAGAAAGCATCTCAGAGAACAGAAATGCACCATTTTGTCACCTAGAGAAAGAATTGTCTTGGTCAGATAACTTTAATAGTCTGTTTTGGCAGCATAATTTTGTTATTGTCACTTTGCTGGTAATCCCCATTCACTGTTTAACACAACACAGAGGTAGCTGCTGAATGTCAGGCACAGTGACAGCGTGATAGCTGTGGCAGCCTTGCTATCAGCACTGAGAAAAGCCAGGCTCCTGGTTGCATGGACGGATTGCCTCTGCTCACCTTGTGGGCTCTCTGCTCTATCTCCCCTGGTATATCTTGTCTGTAAATTTTTGTGGGATATATATATATTCCTGTACATATAATATATAAATATATGATGTAATGAAGGGAGAAAGCTCTGAAATTTCTTACTGAATATAACCCCTTAACCACAGAATTTTGGTTTGGATGAGAAAAATTTTACATATGTTAGTATCAACCAAATCTATTTGGCACCATATAAAAAAAAATATGGATGGTCCCTAGGGAAATTTTCCATGAAATTTCTCCTCTAGGCTATATAAATTGTTCATAAACCTGTCAAGAGTCATAATCCTGTTAATCCTCATGTTTTTACATAAAATACATGACATTTTAAAGTCTAGAGGCAAATCAGGATACAAACCATGCAGATGTCTGTGGCAAAATTAGAAATTATCTTTGTAATGAAAACATAAGCAAATACGTTTCATAGAATCATAGAATCACAAAATCATTAAGGTTGGAAAAGACCTTTAAGATTATCAAGTCCAAGCATCAACCCAGCACCACCACCATGTTCACCATTAAACCATGTTCTCAAGTGCCATATTCACATGCTCTTTTAAACATTTACAGGGATGGTGATTCCACCACTTCCCTGGGCTGTTCCAATACTTTACAACCCTTTCTGTGAAGAAAAAAAAGTGCCTAATATCAAATCTAAACCTCCCTTGATGCAACTTGAGGCCATTGCCTCTCATCCTATCACTTGTTACTGGGAGAAGAGACTGACCCCCACCTGGCTACAACCTCCTTTCAGGCAGTTGTAGAGAGTGATAAGATCTCCCCTGAGCTTCTTTTTCTCCAGGCTAAACAATTCCAACTCCCTCACAGGACCTGTGTTCCAGACCCTTCATGCCATTGCACGTTCCAGCACCTCAGTGTCTTTCTTGTAGAGAAAGGCCCAAAACTGAACTCAATGATCTTGTAAGAAAATTTGCATAGTAACTATCTCAGGTATTTTAACTTCAGATTGCTATCATTTTGAATATAAGAAGAAGCCTTTTAAAACTGTGGTGAAAATATCCTATTTGCCTTTACAGTTCTTGTGATATCATTGGAAATAACTTTCTTCATTTGTGGTCTGCTGTTTGCTCTGGTTGTGGAAGAATGGGTTTGGGATTATGCTGTAACAGTTACTGTTATTCATATCATCGTAACTTCAGTCGGTAAGTAGGTTTACTGCTAAATATTTGCATGGTATCACAAGTTGAAGGACAAATCAACTATGATTCATCTACCATCTTACTGGACTAACTTAATTTTCCTTAAAGCTAAATAAATACATATATCTATTTTCTATCCATTTGACTCATGTCTCTATAAAAATCCTCACATTTAAAATTCAATGTTAGAGTTGTTGCAGAATTTTAAATGACTATTTGCTATTAAAAAAACACAGGTTAGTTCATAATCTAATGCTTCATATCAAACATGTCTAGTCTAGATACAATTTCAGCATCTGGGACCTGTGTTTTTTATCAAAGCAACAAATTAATAGTTGTTCATGTCCTGACACTTTAAGATCTACTCATTAACACTTCAGCACTAGTTCAGAGTAAAAAGTTTTGCTTCAACATAGTCAATGCAAAAGTTTTAAGTTAGATCATCTGAACTAAGCTCATTGAGGAAAATGAAGCATTTTATCATCAAAACTTTTTTCCTCCTCTCAAAGGAAAGAAAAGAATTAGCTGCTGTAAATGAGGCTCATCATCACTTTTTGCCAGCACCTGGTAACCTCCTCCCGCTTCTCATGCTGTTTAGCAGAATGCTTCTATGGCTAATTAGAAATATATTTTAACTCTATCCTTGCCAGACTCCATTTGGGGATGCTTTTCTCTTATGAGTTTATTATGTTTATTCTAGCATTTAGAAAAAGGAAAAATATAACTGACAAATTAGAACTCACTCCCTATTACATAGTAATTAATCTTCCATTTTCCATTGCTTTGTCCATTGTCTTTTAGCATTTTCAACAGATGAGGATTCCCCATTTCCTATGAAAAATTAAGCCAGAGACCAACAGAAACTTCATCTTAAAAAACTGAGCATAATTTCTTATCTACTGAATCTTCTGTATTTAAATCAAGGAATTTACAAAAACTACAAAAAAAATCTGCTTTGTACATAATTTACACAGGAAGATAACTTCTGTCATTATATGAGATGACGCATTTTGATGTCCAAACAACCCCAAGATTAGTTATTGCTTCTTCCAGGTGTCCAACCAAACATCTGCTGGCTGACCCTGAGCTGCCAGCATATGCAGCGTGCCTCCCCAGTTTTCCTTGGGGTAAGCAATATTGCACCATGTAGTGGCCCTGCAGTTGATCTTAGAGTGGGGCTATGGGTCAGCTTGCATGTGGCAAGGGGCAGTGCCTGGTCCAGGAGGGAACACACTGTGCTATAGTGTTAACTAGCACTGTGCAGCCCCAGCTGGTCTGTCACACACGGCATCAACCATTACACGGAAAATGTCAGGCAGCTTAATTTATTTGGATTGCAGCAATATGTAGGCACTTTATCAGGGAAATGGTGTCCCTGTAGTGCTAAACTGTGTACAGGTAAGTAAAAAAAAGGCATTTCTTCTGCAGGGTGTCTAAGAGGTCGGTTTAGCACAATTATTAGGTTTAGACTTGGCTTCCAGTGGGATCCCTCACACAGCTAAGCTTAATGGTATGGTCACGTATCTGAATAATCATGACCTAAAGTATTTGCCATTTCAAGATATGCAAAATATAATCTATAAAACGTAACTAATCAGACTTTTGATAACATAGTGCACTGTTTACATGTCCCCATCCTTATAGTTTTAAAATTTACATTTCTACTTTTCTTCTCCTTGCAGTTATGTCTGAATTCCCCCTGATGTTACACTGGTGGCTGGCATTAGGTATAATTGCATTTTTTAAAATTTAAGCTATTAGAATCTGTGTAGAAAATTACTATTTATACTGTGAATTGTATCTATTAAATGTCTGTTGCCTTGCTAATCTGAGAATGTTCAACATTTAAAGAAGAAACATAGCATTTTCATTTATACTTCTTTTAATGACACACATAATGCTGGACTAGCATTTGCCTCACCTTAAAAAACCCCTCTGTTAAGACCAGAATTGGCTCAGCTTATGTTAATCTTGCAAACAAAGAGCAGACACAACTTGAAATAAGTCCTGACTAATCAAACTATCTCAATTCAGGTGTCAAAAAGACAGTTGTACAAACTAGTCTTCCTTTATTATCAATTGAAAAAAACAGGCACCTTCAGACGCAAGTTTTATAAACACTATGCACAAGTACGTATGATGAGATAGATTCCAGTCATCACATTTCTTCAAAGTGAATGGCAAAAGTACACTTCTGAATGTTTAATTTTCTGTAAAATGAAAAGCATAGATTTGTACTTGAAAAATAGATTATCTTGAAAAATAGTTAAGGGAAAAGGACTGGCTTCAGTTCTTTTTTCTTATATGATAGATAACAAGGATTGACAGCAGCAGTAAACTCTTAAATGATGGAGAGTGGCAAATAAAATTCCCTGTCCTGGAACTGGTTTTGTATCAGCAGCTTGTGGGGCTGGTATCTTTGTAGGTAGTTAAATCCTTGGACAAAATATTTAAGTAGACAGGCTATCTTTTAAAAAAAAAATTAAGATAAAAAGAATGTCAGTTTAAAGTTTTATCATAAAGTTTGTATTCCACTATAAAAATTAATACAGAACAGCCATATCTTTTCTTTCAGGATCTGGAGTAATTTCAATGATTTGTGGAGGACAGATTTTGGCATACTGCTTGTTCAAAGACAACTTCATTTACCCTATTCTAGATGATTTTTGAAATGGAAAATTAGAACTTGCCTTTATGATTTCTTTGGTTTCATGAAAAATGCAATTAAAATAAAGTTAGCAACCATCTAATTGTAAGGCTAATATTTATCTTACCAGACCTCTTGTATCTTATGCTTTTTTGTAATGTCAATGTCATCACTTTCAGCTTTTGTATGTACATTTTCCATTAATCAAATAATTACATACACTGTCTCTTTTTTAAAAACAAAGAAGCTATAAGGAGGATAAGTGCAAAGATGCAACACTCCTGCAAAATCCTACCAGGAAAAGGAAAATATATATTTGAATGTAATGTTTTCAGGGTTCCTGTTACCTGTTGTATTTTATGAAATGCTGACGCTAATTTAGGCTGCAGTCTGACCTCTCACAAGCACTGCAAAACTTTAAAGTCACCCCTTCTGGCATAAATCACTGTAGGTTTAAAGCAGTCTTTAGTGGCAAACTCCTGGCAAAGAAGAATCGGTGAACAGCACTTACCTCTGCATCTCATTCCGTCTTAAAGCTCTCACTTAGAAACTGCCCAAGACAACAGGAGGCAGAGGTACAATCCCTAATGTTTGGTTGACCTTCTTGCTTTCAGGGATGCTACAAACAAGTGTTTTCTACAGTAGTTTCAAGTTATTTTCTCTTTTGCTCATGATCCATTTATGGTCTGGCTGTGCTGGATGGAGGAAAGGCAAATGCTACTGCAGACACTTTTTAACATATCCCTTTCTCTCTTCCCCACCTACCAGTGACCAATGCCAAAGTGTGAATTTATGGTAGTGGTAATTAAAAACAACAAAACAAACCATAGCAGTGGCTTCAAGTTACTCTTTAATCATAATAAAGTTGTAACGGAAAAATTTTTAGAAGGCAACTTCATCTTAAATATGAAATCAGAGATTGGATTTCAACTGCAGTTTGCCTAGGAGAGCAAGGCTAGATTGCTATTTACACAGGAGTGCTAAATGTTGCATTTACCTTAATCTCACTCAACAGATAATGCCTCTGAAGAATCAGTCCCCTCTTAATCTAATCAAACATCTTAAAATTTATTGCAAGTTTTAAAATGTTCAATTAAACTTCAGTAGTGAAAGTTCATATACAGTGAAAAGCACATTTCAGAAAACTGCACAAAAAAGGAGTTTGTTTTTCATGAATGATAGATTTGTAAGTCATTTTAGAGACAAACAAGGTATGTCAATCCAATGCACTGAGTAGATGTAGATTTCAGAAGTTTTTCAGCATAATATGATGTATACTGAAGTCAGAAAGGATAATTATGGAGAGTGAATTAACTGACCTTCACTGATCACTGGTCTGAACCATGGATTGTTTTTAGTTTGTGGATTTGTATCTCCAGACACATTATTAGGCAGATAAGTGTCTGGTATGATTTGTTTGGAAAATATTTGCACATTTCTTCGAGGTTTGCTTCATTTCAGAACTATAGAAATGGATGGGAAAAAAGTAAGTTGTAACATCAATTCATACCTCCGTCCTCTTCCTCATAAAGTTCGTGTGTGTAGGTAGTGTGCCATGTGGCAGAACATGAGTGGATTACACATAAAGTTAATCCACGTGTAGAACATGTTTCTATTTTTAACCTGACAGGATTTTCCTCTATGCATGTCAGACCAGCTGCAGCTTGTGGTAGTTCTGATACCCAGTCTTTATATTTTTAACTTTTATTTTCTCTTTAATATCTTAAATCACCAGCAGGAAATACAATTGGACTAGTATGAAGAGTGCATTAGACCCAGTATTTCTCCAAAGCACATACAACTAGGCCAATGCTAGAAAAACAATTACAGCAAGAACTCTATCAAAGATTAAAAGCCTAAATCCAGCTATTAAAGGGTCATTAGGTTTTTGCAATACTTTCAGATATGGAATCATGAGACAATTTCGACATTATTTCATCTTTTCCATCACCTTTCTGTTGTCCCCAATGATAAGTAATGCACATAATGTTAAAATGCAGGCAAATTTCATATTATACAAATAAATATTTATCTTGTAAGCAACATGAGCTATGTCTGTGTGGGCATTACCAGTTTAGAAACCTTCAAAGATAATATCTGATATTGTGTGATTTCTAACTGGTACACCAAAATGGTACTTTTGAATATGACAAATCTGGCTGCTTCTGGAACAACAATAAAGTGCCCACTTGAGCAATTTGCATGTGACTAATTGATAACAGTCAAGACACAGGTGAGAAAGAAGAGCTACTGGAGCAGATGAAGGGCATTGTATATGTTTCACAATAGATCTGCCAAAAACAGCAGGAAAAGACTGCTACAGAAAGCAGAAGGAAAACAGAGAAAACAACATCTGGGACATGTATTTGGAAAAATGCACAAGAAAACAAGAAATGAGAAGACAGAAACAGACAAGATCAGTGAAAGCAGAAGAAATCTTCTGACTGAACTTGTAGTGCTGGAGTCTCATGACACAAGACTTGTATGCCTATTGTTCACAGCAATCTGTTTTTCTGCTGATGTGTATGTGATTCTAGAATAGGTGGTCTCCACGTCTATAGTTACAACTATAATCTGTGGTGTTATGCCTGTGACTCCTGCCATGGGATTTTCAGAATTCTTTGTTCTCTGACTCAGCCAGTCACAGGAATATTGTCTCATTTAGCTGGTGTGGGTTTGGTGTTATTTAACCCCTTGAGATACAGTCTAGTAGTCACAAGTTTGCACAGGTATCAGTGGGGGTGTATTAAGTCTAAAAAACCTTGTAAGTAGATGGTGACTTTATCCACTTCCAGGCAGAGTTTGCAGGGAAGAAAATTAGAAGTTGCAGACATCAGGTACAGAAATCAATGGAACAGTACACAAATGGCATACCTTAATAATACCATACATAGAGTCATTTTAAGATTTCTTTACAGAGGCAGGAAACTCCTTTTCATCATATTCAACCACCTGCTGAGACAGATTATAGTTCTTCTTAGTTCAGCCCTCTCTCTGAAGGGCTTTGCATTAATCCTTGATCCAAATGGTGAAGTGTCTTTCTTGTAACAAAGAACATGAATGAAATTAGTTGGGGTTTGTTTGTTTGTTTGTTTGGTTTTTTTTTTTTGGGGGGGGGGAGTGTTCATTTGTTTCTTTTGGGTTTTTTTTTTTATTATTTTTTTTTAATTTATTTTTTCTACTCTAAGCATGTATTCCTAGGCTAATGCTTAGGAAAGTGGCTATTGCCCCTGTCTTCAATATAATTTCAAAGGGCAAACCCATTCAAAAAGTTGCTCTGGGACCAACAAACTAACTCAATAATGTAAAACCAGCCAAATATCAGACTATGGAGTACAGGAAACATAATGATTTTTAGTTGGCATTTTAGTAAAAATATAAGTTAAAATATTTATAATTTCCTAGTGGAGTAAAGAGGTGGTTATTGCAAACTAAGCCTGTCATTTTTCCAGCTCTGTAAATTGCTTGATCAACATTTCCATCTCTTTTGTATTCAAACTTTAAAAAGCAAGCAAAACAAAACCCTACAGTATTCATTATTTCTGTAGTCCTAAAAATACCAACAACTGCCGGTCCAATAAATACAGAAAACACAGTATGAATAATGCTGATCACCAGCAAGGTAGATGAGTCACCTGCAGTCTCCTATGTTGAATATTCACACACAGGATTCCTGTGGGTCACAGTCTTTTGACCAAGTAGGCTTTGTTAAACTGAGAAAAATGTGAAAGCCTTACACATTCTTTATTCCATCATCTGATATGTATGTTGACACAATATAAAGGTAAATCCTTGTTAATGTCCACAGGTATTTAAAGCTTTATTTAAACATTTTCTATCTTCCAAATGTGACATATTTAGAATATTTATTTCTTGGCTTAGGATTCTGTGTAGTGATCCATCTGCTCAGTAATGTCTAATACTCTAATCTCTCTTCACTTTGTGAGCTAATCATGGCCCAGACAGCATGCGCTCTCTCATTAGATGTTAGAGAGGATAAAGGTCTTAAGAATGGCTATAAAATTTGATGGTGTAATTAATACCTTTACTATTGGCTTTAAAACTTTTACTGTGAAACTATGTCCCAATCTCTCCTCTGCTCAAGGAGATTGATATGGATCCCTTCAGAGGCCTTCTTCAGATGCACCAGGATACTTATGCCTGCGTTGTAGGGCTGGCATGCTCTGTGATGGACTTAAATCCTACTCCATCCATTCTTCAATTCAGGGGACAAAAAGAATACCTTGCAGTCCTCTCCCAGTTCATACAATCAGGTTCCTGTGCCAGTAAGGGTGAAAGAAGGGAAAGATGTGTGCTTGGACATTGTCCTGACATGCAGCATGGCGTGGGCTTGGACTGGGTATTTGTGAGGTGACACTATGACACCAACCATGGACAGCCAAAACCTGAGGAAAGGCCTTGGCCACAATCTTTTCACATTGCCAATCCCTAGAAAACAGTTGCAATCAGATAGAAGGGTAATGGTTGAAACTGAAGCCTGTAAGGAAAATGAAAATTACTTTGAGTCCTTGCTGTCATTGTCCTAAATGAAAGATAGTCACATTCTGACCATTTCTGTTCCATACTTTCCAATGAAAATAAATCCTAATATGAGATTATTTGCTGTGCATTTGCAAAGTGATTTATAAACAGAGGGTTGACTCCTGCTTCCAAAGTGAAGTTCCAGTTCTCTCTGTTGAAACAGAGATGTACCCAGACCCTCTCTCAGAGTGATTTTTTTCACCAGAGTCTCAGTATCCAAAGGGAAAGTGCTTAAAAAACCCCATGGGTGATATCAAAATGCTCAAACACATTAAGAATCACCAGTTTCCTAGCTGTTTCAGATACTTTTCAACTCAAATTACATCTACATCAATAGTTTTCAAAATTTATTGAACAAAGTGGTTTGATTAATTTTACACAAAGAGGTACCACTATAATTGACAACAAAGATCCATGTATTTGATATCTCATATGATATCAACTTAAAAAACTTGTAGATACTAGCCAAATTACATGAGAAAATTCAACAGCAAATCATATTTACATTAATTCAAATTTAATATTTAAAAAATAACCTGAATTCTAAGGAATTGTTTTAACAACTTCAATGTAAAATTATAGCAAATCTTACAAAATTGGAGAGTATTCCTTCGTACATTGCCAGGAGAGCAGCAAAGGCAGAGGGAAGAGGGTGTTTCAGGAGTATAGCAGCTTCCATACCCGGGAAGATGAAAGAGAGCTTAAGGGATATGAGCCAACTTACCTGCCTAGGAGCAATTCTCCATTCTAATGGGAGATGTACTAGCACCTAGTCCTGGCAAAACTCTTCAGTAAATCAATGATACACAAAAAATCATCATACACTCAAAATCATCAGTGAACACAGTTTATTAAGTTTTGCTTGAAAAAGAAAAATGGTGAAGAGTGTTAATGCCAGTTTGTGTCAGTCTCATTAGAACTCAGTTGTTCCAGTCAGACTCACAAGGGCACCAATAAGAAGAGCACAAGAGGGTTGCAATGACAATGGAGACATGCAGATTTAAAGCAGTAAACTTCCTAGATAGAATTCAACAGTCAATTATTTGGTATGCCATATTTTTCAGAAGTTTTTTGAGCATTCAACTTTTGCTTTAGAAATACATTGTATTTTCTGAACATTTGCCATTGAAACATTTATAGAAAAATGCAAATTGTACTTGAAAAGCAACTACTGTTTTTCCATTGTCTGAAAACGAAACATCAGGTGTTCAGTTTTGAGCAAATAAAATCAGTTTTGAATAAAAATAAAATTACATTGAATCGAATTTTTCTCACAAAAATCTGCTTTGACCAGAAGGTATTTTTATTTAAAAAAAAAATATTTTTCCCCAAATGATAATGTTTCAGACCTTATTTGTTGTATGTATTTTTAGAATGTGTTAGTATCACTAGATAACATTTCCAGACTGTTCCAGTTGCCGAGGTAACTATGTTATTTTAATGATCAGCGGAGAGGATCATTATGTAAAACATTATGTTAATTTCAAACACAGAAAATTGATGTCTTGCTGTTACCTTGAAGCTGAACCTTTTTTTTCACCCCCAAAATGCCTTTTTCCATGAAAATTAATGGTATGGTTAAGTGCTCAAGTGTCCTTTTCACAGAGATTCAGGTTGGCTATGGAGGAAAATGAGGCAAATAAGATAAAAATTACACCTGACAACCAACTACTTGCAGATAAAAAAAAAAATACCAAACCATCATATTTTTTATAGAAAGAGTATTGGAAAAATTGTTCCATTTATTTTTTATACCTGTGGACATTGGCTAGAAATTTTAGGAAAGCATATATTTAATTTCTAACTTTGAAATATATTATTGTTCAATTAAGGAAAGCAAACTATAAAGCACATTTAAGTACTTTTTATGATAAAGTGTCTGCATTGTCTATGATACAGACCATCTGATGAAGATACAAAAAACCTGACATTAAATTTTTGCTGCTTTTATTAGATTATGTAGCTACAATATTACAAATTACACCAACAGTACAAATGCCACACATTTATGCCTCAATTGCAATCACAAGTGAGAACCTTGCTGATATTAGTAGCTGACAGTGCATTTCTGTTCTCAAACTTGCTTTCTCCATCAAAAAAAAGAAAAAAAATCAAAATTATTCAAACTAATTTTCACACAAATTCTAGGGCTTATAATGACAATTGTTGGCACAGCACACCAGCCTCATAAAGGCAAATTGTCTCAGGCTACCAAAAGCAACTCAGTTTTGTCACCAGAATCTTCTTTTACCTCTTCTCCAGAGTTCCATCAGCAGATTCTGTTAAATTATGAACGCTTCATTCTCTAGGTGGAACTGGATGCTTTTATGTATCAGAGTATGATATGCTCAAGACATCTGAGAGCTCCTATATTCTCCTGACACTTCATCATAATCATCTGATCCATTTTAGAGCCAGTGAACTCTTCTGACAATACTCAAAGTGCATTTTGATGGAGTCTATATTTATACGGACTGCACCTCTTCATTCCACAGAGCTTACTCGAATTCTTTCCCAAGGATTTCCTCCGCAGGCAAAGCTCTGACTTCAAAAGGTGGTTGCTCTTTTTCAGACTCTTTACCCATAACTACACTTATTACACTGGTCTTCTGTTTTAGCCTCACTACCCAGATATGCTTTTCTGACAAGCTGATGTTGGCCGATTTGCACATCCCAATGAGGACTGCAAGCAGAAAATATAAGAATGTGAAAAACCAGATATATTAAATGAACTAGATACTGTAAAAAGAGCATATGATGATACAGCCGGGAATAAGCCATCTATTAGCTAATAGGATTAGGAATTAATTTCCCTTCCAACAGCTTATGCCTCACTTGTCCACTATGGGCTACCAAATACATTATCCTGAAAAGCTTTGCTTTCATCCTTAGCATGGTGAAAATAGCAGACTAAATTTTCAATCCTTGGAATTACTTAAAACTTTTTGTTGAGTAGTTTTCTGCCAGAAAATGCTAACTACACAAAATCTAAAATTTCTTTTTGTAGAAATTTGTTGACTGAATATAATCAAAATACACATGCTCTTGACTACTGAAATACACCCAAACATGACGCAAAAAAACCTGAAGTCAAACAATAGAATGAAGTGAAGCAATGCTGAAATAAAACTCTTAAAGCATATGTTTTACTCCAAATATTTTGAAAAGCCCTTTTAGAAATTATAAAACAGACTTTTGAAAATTTTTGTTTCATGGAAAGTTTAAATTCTTGCAGGGGAAAAAGATTGAATATGTCAGATCAATTTTTAGTCTCGCAAGACAATCCCAGTATTTTTGGAGACAAACAGTTTGAATTACAACATCATTTTAAGATAATAGCTACATTAGATTGTTGATATTTTTGTGAAAAAAATTTGTTATAAGAATGAATACAAGCATGGAATTTGTAAGTAAATATTAATTAAGGAACACTAGTAAGAGATAACCAATTTTAAGAAAAAACTATGGAAGGGAGATCATTAAGTAAAAAAAAAAAAGGCTCCTGTGTTAAACCTGCTAGAGGTGAAACATTCCATCTCTGCTCCACTGGTGCAGAGCTGTAAATGTAGAGAGCAGCAAGGAGCATGAGAACAAGTTAGCAAGTGAAGGGCACGTATTTTGGAGCTCTAATTGACATGAGCTGAGAAATACAGGAAGTACAGAAAGAATTTACAGAGTAAAATAATGACATTAATGAAACATCAAGCTTGAGGATGTGGAGTATAAAACCATTAGTACAACGGGACAAAAATATCCAAGTTGCAGTATTTATCCACTATGAAAAAAAAAAATCTATTTTAATTATCTACATCATCTCCTATATCTTTATGACAGAATCTGTATTCTGTCTGATTAATGAAAAAAACCCCAAACCAAACACTCTTTTCTCAGAAGTCTGATACTGTTAAGAATGTGCAGACAAAAGGGATTAGAGAACACAACAAACCACAAACTGCTTTAAAATTCTTTCTGTCTATGGGGATTTCCAAGCAGTTCTTTCTAGAAAAACTGAAATATGATTTACAGTAGCCAGCTTACTTCAAGGGGGTATGGTACATGGTACACAATATAGATATATGCTGAATATGGGTACATAGAAGTAAATGAATATATATACATGTATGTGTATGAATATACATGAATAAATGATAACTTGCAGGTACAACCTTCTAATTTATATCAACTATTTAAATTGTATCTTTGTGGCACTATTTACTTCTTAGCTATCCATAGACCCCAAGTAGACCTGCGGAACTGGAAATATTTTATGGACTTTGGCTTATCTTTGTTTCTAAGTTTTAGTAGTTTGAATGTTATCAACACAGTGCAATCCTTCACTGAATAAGTAATTTAATCAAGCATTCTGAATCAGAAAATATGGAACATATTTTGTTTGTAAACTTTCTTCATACAAGTTAATGTGTGCATTATGATCTTCTTCAAATTATGCTTAATATATACAATTTTTTTCAAGAGTTTTGTCTGGTTTAGTGCCCAGGGTGGATGCCAAGAAGGGGAGAATAAAGCTGAAGGGATACTCTTAGTTTGGAGTACACAGAAAACTAAAATAATTAATACTCATAGGTTTGAAAATGTGCAGTTACTGATCACCTGCTCTGTGATCATCTAACCCGGTCTTCACAGAAGACCCTGAAATTTTCTCCATAACCCCAATGAAACAGATGTAGAGATTACTTATGTGTGGTTTATATGAAGAGGTCACCCATTGCAGCGCTGAAATTTCAAGAGATCCAAGATCCAGTAGAAAATAATTTCAGTGTTTCAATACCCTTATGGCAACACCAAAGGTGATCCATTGTTCCCAGACCGAATTTGCCTTCGTTGTGCTTCAGTCCTTTGGCTCTTCTTATGTCTGGTAGATTAAAGAGCTATGACAAATCCTCCTGCGTAACCGCTCTGCTGAGCCGAAGGGGGCGAAGACATCAGTTCCGTACGGCGAGGCAGCTTGCCCGGACCTGCAATCATTCCCTCTTGCCCCTGGTTGACTCTTCCCCACCGAGCGCCCCTCCTCATCAGGCGGACGGAGGAGGGGGTGATTCGGGTGGCCCGGCCGGGGGGCGGCCCCGCCCTGTGCCCGGCGGGGCGGGCAGGTGACGGCCGGGGCGACGCCGCTGTCACCCGACGGGGCTGAGGGCGCTGAAGCCGCCTCGAGGAGCCACTGACGGAGGAGTCCCCAGGGAGCGTCTCCCTCCTTGTCCTGTGTTCCTTCCCGCCCGAAGGTGACCCGGGGAGATGGTGACCGTGGTGACGAAGCTGGTGCACTACCTGCACCTGAGGTAAGGGCGGGCGAGCGCGGCCACCGCGTCGCCGCTCCCGCCGGGCGCGAAACCCGCGTTTGTGCCCAACCCGCCGGGAGGGAAAACCGCGGGCCGGGAGCGAGTGGCAGTGCTGGGGATGTCGCCGCGGTCGGGAGTGTCTCCGCTCCTGCGGGTGCCTGTCCCGGCCCACCCCGCTCTGCATCCCTGCGCGCCGTCTGGATCAGTCCTGCCGCTCCCCCGAGCGCGTCCTGCGGCACAGCGGGAGAGCAAGGCGCGTTTGACGGAAACACCCCTTATTAGCTTGTACTTTGGGAAGTTGATGTCCCGACAGCGCTTGTGTAGTGTAATTGTAATAGCATGGATTAGTCAAATTCCGTGGTTTTTTTTTCTTTTTTAATTTTTCTTTTTTTTTTTTTTAAATACAGCTTCTGTCATCCGTTTTCCCCAGTATCATCCATTCTAATTAGCATTTAGCAGATAAATACAAATACTTTTTGTACTGAGTAGAGACAAAGCAAAGAAGTGTGTAGTCCTGGTGATGTTCCAGATGTATTTTGTTGAATCACAGTTTTTCTCCTGTATATAAACCCTTTATGTGCATCAAAAGACTTGATCGAAAACATAAAAAAAAATTTATCAAGGGGGAGCATACACTGAGCCAGAAGTTTAATTTGTGAAAGCAGTGATGTTTTGGTGCAGCATTTCCACATACGGCATACCAGCTCTGGGAGCTGATTTCATTACTTAATTTTTTCCAAGTTAGCCATAGAGTAGAAAAAAGGGCCATCAGTTGTACTGAAACTTTTTATTGGTATGATTTATGACTCAATTTCTAGAATACCTGCAGTCTGTAGATACTTTTTAAAAACAATTATTAAAATAATAATACTTTGATGTGAATTACATGAGAGAAGTATGTAATGTCACCAGGTTTTAACCTGTTTTTTTTCAATAGGATGCTTAACTGATCTTTAATTTATTCTGCAAGTCTAATCAAAATCATAGCTCTAATTTTATAAGTTTGTGTGATTTTACTCTGTGTTCCTTTGCTGGGAAAAAAGAAGGAAGTCAAGAAGGAAAAATCTCTGCCAATTCCTTGCTCCTGCCTCTCTTCTCTTGCCCTCCTCTGAACAGAGGTTATTTGTTTAGCAGCATATTACTGCTGTTTTTGAACCAGAGTTTCATGGCTCTTGTTTGCTTTATAAACATCAGACTAAAAAGCAGTCTCAGCCTCAAAGGCTTTATAATATAAAGGGAATTAGGAAACAGTACTTATTGCAAAAAGCTGGGTGAAAGTGACAAAGCAATAAAGTTATGTTCTTTAACCAGCAGCAAACCTGGTAACTGTCAAGAGTTTTGCACATATCATGAGGAAAGATGCAAAGAGGCTAACAAGTTCAATAAACTGAAGGGAAGCTCTTCTCATGTTGAATGAGCATCAAAGGACTGAGAAAGTGTGAAGAACATATCTGAAAGTTTAATAAATGCATGGTCAGTGCCCTGTCTGAAGGCAGAATTCAAGTGGTTTAGTACTGGGTGAAAGCAGTCAATAAAATTAGGGAAGATGTTAAAAAGTCCATCAATTTGCTTTTATAGGAGAAGTAGAGCTATTAGAGATGAGGCTGAAAAAGGACTCAGTAAATGCAACATTTGAAGGACTGAAATTATTAGACCTCAATGAACATGAGTTAGAATAAATTTCCATTTGTCAATGCAAAATAAGAGGATAGCTATAGAGTATTGCTGGAGTGGTAAATAGTGGCAGTATCTGACAGGACATAAGTGAGCAGAAGTTGTTCCCTGGAACAAGTACATGTCAGCAAGTGGGTATATTTGCACACAGAATGGATCAGAGAAGGGTACTCAGTCATCTTTAGTGAGTCTGTAGATTTAAAGTGCAGATTGATTTTAGCAAATTCACATAATACTTTTGTCCATTCACATCACAAATTCATGACAGATAGGGGATGGATGTTTCAATCAATGCCAGACAGGCCTAAACAAATACTATTAGGCATTATCAAGTGCTTATTATTTGCCTCCTTTAGCAAGTGACCATCAATATAAAAGTGAATCCAGAAAACAGTAATGTAGAAAAGAGTGCATACATATAAAATTGTGTGATGTATTCTTGAAATACTGTGATTTCTGATTAACCTATTTTAGTAGTATTCTGGGTAGCCACACAATAATATTTTTTTTACTATGCATGAGAATACAAGTAATTAAAAACCAATTAACAACAAGGAACCCCAAAAAGTAAGTTGTTGGACTGAGTTAAGAATAGTGAGGTAGCTGGTGTGCTGGGAAAAATGCTTATCATCATCATTGTGCCTTTTTCTCCCTCTAGGTGGAAACGCTAAGGGTCAGTTGTCACTTTGTATTCTGTGCAAGTTCTTAATCATTGAGGCCTGGTCCATGAATTGGATTTTAAGGTCCTGCCAGAGTTAAGTAAATAAATACTGTGCTAATATATAACAAGAAAAGTATATTTAAACATTAAAAGCTTTACTTAATAAATTTCTAAGACTATAGTTTGTGACAAGATTAGACTATGTCAGTAAAATAGTACAGCAGGAAGCCCAAACACTTACTATAATCAGATCCTTAGAGAATAGTAACTATGCCCTTTATTCAGTACTCACTGAGAATCAGATAATTAATTCAAATCACTTTAGGACTTGCACAGTTAGCAGAAATGTGGACATCCTAGAAATCTGTCTTTGAATTTGACACCTTGCAAAACATAAGATCCTGAAGCTACAGGAATAATACAAAAACCTTGGGCACTATGCAACT
The DNA here is from genome assembly GCA_035047845.1 of Dendrocincla fuliginosa. Classification (NCBI taxonomy): domain Eukaryota; kingdom Metazoa; phylum Chordata; class Aves; order Passeriformes; family Dendrocolaptidae; genus Dendrocincla; species Dendrocincla fuliginosa. The sequence goes on from JAWWMO010000121.1 coordinate 60,212,343, forward strand.
ATTCTAAAAAGTGCCCTTTCTGAAAATTAGAAGTAAATACATTGAAATACAATTCTCATAATGCTAGAAAAAATTGTGTAGTAGCAATTCATCTCTTATACTTACCTCAATTAATTAGCCCTCATAAAGGATGATTCTGTACCCATTTAAGTCCCATTCAGCTGAGCCATAAAATCCCGGTTAGTTTCAATTAGACAAAAGCAGGCTCACTGAATGGCAATGGACCAGCCAAGAAGCTAACTGTAAAAGTACTGAATTAGGTTCTCAACAAGGCGAGATGTTTTCATATAAATATACTTTATGCAATTATCTCTACATAAATAAAGATTGTGCAGCAAGTGAAAACAGAGCAGTATACAAAAAAAAATTAAATGAGCAGTGATTCTTGAGAACAACAAACAAAGGAGATGGCAGCAGATAGAGCAGTTCCCAATGACAACACCAGGCAACACAAGCAAACCGAAGACAAAGACGTAGACTTATGAATGTAAGACTTTCACAAGGCGAGTGAACATTTGATGCTACCAAGGCAATTTCTACAGTAAATTGTATTGCAGAAATTCAAACTGAATCAGGCTGTGGTCGTTCCTCATTATAGGAACTGAAACTGTTTAAACTGCACAGGTGGAAAAATGCAGTCCCAGGCCTGAAGTGCCTTTTTGGAAGTGCAATATTTTTTATCAATTAATCATTAGTTTTCATAATCTGCCTCTGAAAGTGGCCACATGAAATGCAACCAGATTTGTAGTTGAAGCAGCAACTAATAAGACTGTTTTGAAGCTGTCATGGGATCCCTGCTTTTATATGTGAAATTTTTATATCTTTAAAAAGTTGTCCAGAAAATGAAAAGACTTCTACTAGTACTGTCAGTTACATCTTACTTCATCCCTCTGATTCCAACATCTTTAATCTCACCAAGAAATTTTGCTGAGGGTTGTGCAGCTACGTTATGTGCATGAACTTAACAATCTACTTCTTAAAAATCTGTGATTGAAGCCTGCATGATTTAAGATGTGGCTGATAGACTGAATTCTGAGGAATGTTTCCAGCTGGCCTGGCACATTTTTCTCAAAGAACCCTGGGTTCAAGAAGTTTGGACAAGACACTGTGCTGCTGCGACTCCAACACCTCAGCATGTGGCTGTGCATGGTTAGCTTCCTGAAGAGGAAGTAACACCTTCTTAGAGATCCAGTAGAGGTTGAAAGAGAAGCACACAGTCTGGACCTCTTTGTTCAGCATCCCTGGCTACCATACTTGAGCAAAGTGTTTCCCTCTGAAACTTATTTTTCAGAAGTTTCATGTACCTCCTAGAGCATTGCAGGGAACTAGCATGATGTCTGAGTCCAACTGAGAGTCATTGCCTCACTCTGGGGGCTTGGTACTGGTGTAGCCATCTCTGATAGTTGAGTAAAGGATACAGGGTTCTGAGTGCTGCAGGTGAGCTTATAGAGCACAGGTATTATTTATGGCTTCTTACACACTTGTGCTAGCATACAAATGGTCTGTGTGGACCATTGGTTGGTCTTTTATTCTTATCAGCTGCCTCCTCTCCCCCTTCAAGACAAAGGTATACTTGTACATGATTTTTTAAAGTGTAAACTTAGAGATTAAAATAATTATTATTTGGGAACACATAGACCTGAAGTGACGTTTTACCTTCTGAATTTTTTGAGTTAACTTTTTTTATTTTATACCAAATGTGCCTACTCTCTGTTGTTGCTTATACCCTTGTGTGGGAACACAGCACAGAAGGATGCTGGGTTGAAAAGAACTTTCTATCTCTCTGTTACCTCGCAGCTTATAAAAAAGCTACCATTTTTAATCCATTTCATAAACATACTGAGCTATTCCAAAGATTAGGTCGTTTCTCCTTCTTTATGAGCGTGCTGGAATCTTGCTCCTCTTGATATTTAGAAATGGATTTCTAATTTTCTACCTGCAGTTGCCAGTGGAAAGTTTCTACATATTTCTTTTGTATTGACATTGTCCATGAAATGAAACTGATTGTCCCACCCATGATACCTATGTTTGTGAGTTCTCACAAACAGCAGTTTTATTGTTGCTTCTTAGCATCTCATGCTGAGTATATTCTTCTCTTTCCCATATGATTGTCCATGTTAGACCATCTTTCTCGATTACAAGTAATTGGAAGTGACTAATGTCTTATAATGTCTGTTCAATGTTCGTGATGATATTAAAAGTGTGCTGTCTAGCCTGATATAGCTAGATATACATAAAACTGTATATACCTTTTTTATTGCTGTACAACACTGCATTTGATGGTTGCTTTATGACCAATTAGTATCTGTCATTTCAAACTGATGAGTCCCCTGGCTTATAGAATAAAATCTAGTTACTAGATCTATTAAATGCATGCACTTGCATATAATTTTTATTTTTTTCCAGTCATTTTATTAATCAGTTTTTCCCTGTATAATATCCTGGACATTCTCTAAATTGATATCCCTAATCCCATACTGTCAGTATATGTCACATGCTTCTTTCTGTGCCAAAGTTATGAATGAAAATCTTAAATGATAAGATCATTAGTAAGAGGGGAACCTTGAGAAATTTTAATAGGAAGACTCCCCCAATTCATGTTTGCTTTTCAGTGTAATGTATTGCTGTCTCTTTTCAGATAAGCCTTTCCCTAGTTTACAGACTTCCACTGTTCCTAATCTACTGTTTGTGTAACTATGTATGTAGTTCTGATCCTGATGCGTTACAATATCAAATGCAATACTGAAGACTATATAGGATACATCTGCTGCAGTCCCCCAACCTTAATGCAGGTTATTTTGTTATCAAAATCTGCATTTATCTTGGTAAAAGTAAATAATGCCTTGTATTTAATCCTAGGTTTCCATTTCCATTTCTATCCTCTGTCTCAAGATGTCCTTTCCTTTGTACTTCTTAAAAAAAGACTTGCACGCTGTCAATCTCAGAGTAACAGGTGTAAATCAGCCCATTTTTCTCTTTCTGAATAATATTTGTTATATTGACACTTGCTGGTAATGTGGCATCACTGGAACTGATATTTTTGTAATTACTTATTACTGAATTCCTAGGGGAATTGTTCCATTATCTGGGGCAGAAGATTTTATCTTCTGCCTGCCTTAATTTTACCAAACCTTAAAAATCTTTGCTTCTACCTTGGGTGCAATATAGTATTATCTACAGGTTTTCACTAGTTGTCTGGCTTTTGCTGTCATTATCCTGGTGGAATATTGAGTCAGAAAGGTTTGGTGTGGCCATACCAACATTATCTTGATTTCAACTCCATTCTAACTGCACAGCAACTTCACTGCCATTTAATTTCTCCTTTTCTCTATACTGTCAAAGAACAGTATACGTAATTGAATTTATATTGCTAGGTGTCAAGACCCATCAACTGACAGGACTCAGGACTTATGGCAATTCTCATTTTGCCCCTACAATTTTTGACTCTTTATTGTCATCCCCTGCTGTCGCTCCCTGCCCCATCCTTACTTGTAGACTTTTTGCTCATACTTTATACAGTGTAGATAATCCATTTGTTTTTTTTCAACCAAAGATGCTGCACACTTGTTATTTATTTTTATGGAGCTGCCAAGTCTTTTTCTTCAGAGGATACCGAACATCTGAGAAGGCAAGACTGTGGAACAGAGAACTCAAGGTCTTGGACCTGGGAATCATCTATGTGTAATCCTGAACATTTATTTTTGTTTAAAAGTGACATGCATGCACTCAGCAAAATGCTGTTAGTAACTACATGCTATTTAAAGTTGTCAGTTCAGCTTATTTTGACTAAAAAGGATTATTAAATGATTGTATGTCAGCTCTGCAAGGAAGTCACCCTCCTCCATCAGCACATTTAACTCAAAAAAAAGGATATTTGCTCATCACAGCTTTGAAACAGCTTAAACCACTTTCTGACCAATCTGTGATAAATGGCAAAAAAATTCTCGAATTAAGAGTGCCAGTCCAGCAGTTTTTCCGCAATTGAACTTGAGTAGATTTTTTACTAAAGAAGGCCATTACTAATGTTTTGCTACTATTTAATTTCTCACCGTTCTGCTCCATGTGATGCCTTCTGGAAAGCACACAAAGGAATAAACAGAGCCCAAGAAACATGACCTGGGACAGTCACCATTTCAGCTTTTCACCAGACTTGTCAGATGTAATAGAAAGGAAGAGAGACACTTGCAGTGTTTGGAGGTGGTGGGTGACCTTTGCCACCAAGGAGAAGGCTGGCTGCTGGATAGTTCTTAGACAGTGTCTTCTCTTTCTGATACTACCTGTCAAACCAGGCATAGCCTTGGCTGGGTAGCCCATGAGGTGACTTTTCTAACACTTTAAAGGTGATTGCTGCAATAACTGTGTAGTTGCTTTCCTCCTTCTACTAGGGAATACAGCAGTATGTGTGGCATATACCTACACCAGGTATATGGTTGTTCCCTTGCTCTTCCTGCTCAGATGCTTACTTCCTTCAGTCCTTCCTGACATATCCTCTCAGCAAAATTGACTGCAGCAAATAATTGAATAGCCTAATATTGACTTCCCCCTCCCCCCACCCCACAACACTGATCAATAGAATCAATGGATACTTGATTTCTATCACATAAAGTGTATAAATTTTTAATCAGCCTCATTTCTCCCTTGTATTTTCAAAACTTCTTCATAATCTATTGCCAAAAAAGAAGACAGTGTGGCCATCACAGTCTATCAGCTTGGAAGGAAGGGTTGCATCACTTTAATAATTTTTCTTTCTGTACCACAGGGATCAAAATAAGAAACAGTGCTGCATAAAATGAGATTTGAGAGGTCAGGAATTTAAATCAGGAGCTTGAAGTACAGTGAAAAGTAACAAAAAATCAACTCAAGAAAAGAATACGGGCGGGCACATTTTACTTACTAGAAGTCAGAATCCCAGAACAGCTCTTAGCCATTATGTGTCCTGCTGAGCTGTGGGAATTTGAATAGTTATCAGATGGAGTAATTAGGAAACAAGACATTTTGTGGAATTACTGATATGTAAGTCAAGCAATGTTATGACAAGGGCTTGGAGACATTGTGAAGAAAATGGTACATAGTTGCAGTTGTAAAAAAATATTCCCAGGGAGCAGAGTAACAAATAATGAGAGAAAGGAAATGTATGTCAATGCCAGTGACATTAAAAATATCCACCCAGACTGAAAAGCTGAATACAAGAAAAAAAATTAAGTTTCAAGTATGACATTTAGAGGCAAGCTGAACACAAAGATGTCTAACAGAAATGAAGTAGTCATAGGCACCCAATAAATTTAGCAGTTTTAAGAACAGAAATCCTTATACTGCATGTCCTCCCAAAAATAAACTTAGAGACAAGACAAATACTGTTTATGGAGTTAAAAATTCTGTTTGTTTCTTTGTTATGGCCAGACAAGCCTGGACAAAGATGCTTTTGCTTATTCTGTTTAATTCTGTTTGTTTAATACTGTTCTCAAAGTTTGAAAGTCTGTAGGTGGTGGAGTGGTGGATCTCATGCTGGGGCAAGGGCATGTGCTGACATCATGGACTTCACCATAATTCCTGAGGCAAAACCAAATGGCCTAGGGATTTACACAAATTAATAAGAGACAGACCTTCTTACCCTTGCTACATGTATCTTTTCCTTCATTCTCTTTGTGTAAAATTGCCATTTCGTCTAGCAAAAATGAGAGGATCCTTTCCCTTCTCCACAAGTGCAAACCAACCCCTATTGTCCAGTCTATAATGTTATCCAATTTTTAATTTTTCTCCAAACCCCAGTTTTCTGGGGATGGGTTATATGTTATTGAATCTGAGTGTTGGGACCTGCCAGGAAACATTAAAGGAGCCTGGGACACATCTTCAGTATTGTCTGAATATAATTTGCATAGCAGCTGTACAGAGCAACTCAATGAAGGAGATAGATATGGAAATGCCGAATCCAGGAACCATACTAATAGTTTGCTGTACAACTACAATAGTTGTATAAGTTGATGCTGTACAATAGTTTGCAGCATCAGATACTTGTGAAGGCAGGAGTTGAAAAAAGTCAGAAATTTTAATAAAAGCTTAGTTTTGTCATGTAAACAAAGAACATATATATTCAACAAAGCAACAAAAATATTGTTCCTTTATCTCTCACATTGAATAGTCAGATTTTACTTTGATGCTAAAAACTGGTAGTCATATTCAACTTTTAAAATTTACTAATTTCTAAGAACAAAGCATAGCTGAATGAATGTGGCAAAAGAACCATTTGTTGAAAAATGTCAGTTTCTGCAAAGGAACTCACACTGCAAGAACATGGGGGTTTTTGGCACTGAAATTATGAATGCCAGAAATCAACATTTAACAATGTGTTTATGAGAGTCAAATACGAAGTTTGAAGAAACCCCAACAGTCTGTACTCACTATTAAATCCTCATAGAACAGTAATTTCAATAAATAATAAAACTGATGGAGGAACTACAGAATCGGAACTATTATTCTTGCCAAATATATTGCTGCATAAAGTTAGTAGAAGGAGAGGTTTTAAAGTCCTTGGTTATGAGAAAATCACTATTGACTAATGCATTTATTGGAATATTTATTGTTTGAAATAGGATGATAAAACTAATATATGCAATTTATTATGATGGACCTAACATGAAAAAAGCCTCAAGTATCTATGGAAAGTTGTGCTAATTATGTTCATTAGATCCCATCAAAATTTGTAATAAGAGAATTTCTCAGCATGAAGGAAAGTGAAGTAGAGGTTCAGTTCATGCTTTGCAAAAGTGTCACATTGGGCTAGTTAGGTGGCTGGAATGATCACTCAATTGAAAGGGAACTGATGCAGTCGAGAATTGGGACCTTGCTGGGAGATTACACTGTTTCAAATGACAACAAGGAGAGATGACACTCAGCCATCGTAAGAGTGTAGTACTTCAATAGTTCAATAAAGCTTCTGTAATACTTTTGATTGGACACAAAAAGGGAACAAAGATTGTGAGTACAAACAATATCCAGTGTAAAGATGGCTTCTAAATAAGCATTACAGACAAGATTAATGCTGTCACGGTAGTATGCTGTATGTCCTCTTTGTCTTGAACCCAAAGGACAAATGGTATGTGATGCACCCTTACCAGCTGTTAAAGAATATCAGAATTCCAGCAGTCATTACTGTTTCTGACTGCTGTGAATAAGAAATTAACTGTCTAGAGAGAAAGTAATGTGTGTTATTTTTTACCTCATGAGCCTTACTCTTTCCTCTGTGAGAAAATGACTCTTTGAGCCTCTCACTCCTAGAAGAGCCAGTGACTCCTCTGAGTAGAGACATGCATTACAGTCCAGGTTGCTCACATGTGCAGATGAATGTACATATGGAGAAAGACAACTACAGCAGTGATAACATCTGACAACTAGGAGAGAAATGATCTTTAGAACCAGTTTTTGTCCATCTCAGATGATTAAATTGAATCTTTACCACAGAGGTGAGCCGTAGGACCTTCACTCCTGCACATCACTGGTGTGTGATCACTACAGCAAAGTCTGGGTGCAAGAGGAGAAATGATCTCCCATGTATTTTTCCTGTAGAAATTTATAATTTGATGAATTTTGGTCCTCTCTGTTCTTCACAGTAGATAAACATATGGCCCCACATTTGGTAGCCAGCACTAACAACAGATTAACATCTTAGATAAACACTATGTTTTGCTATTATGACAGTAAATGCAATTAGACCTGGGCATAATGAGACGAAAGATTCTATAGCCAGAGGAAAGCACATATTCTTTACAAATTAGGGACATGGTATTGACTTTTAATTACCTATATGAGATAGAATGGTTTATATCTCCAATAATCTTTAAAGGCTACCATCTGCCTCTAGACGAACTTAAGAAGGAAACTTAATTTGGATAAAAACCTGCTTGGATAGTTAATTCAGTTAAGGGATCAATTTCTAATAAAATTGAAGGATTGGGCTGTATGATAATCCTTTGAACTACCTGAAGCAGCAAATTTATCCTCAGCTTTTGTTACCCACAGTGCCACTTGGCTTTCTGGTAAATGATATATACAGTATGGTCAATAAAAACTGGCTGAAACAAATTTGAAAGAATTGTAAAAACTACTGCTACTGTAATATTAATAATAGCAGTAAAACTCATTAAAATACAGGTGATAATCATAAAAGAATGTTAAAATATGTCTTTGTTAAATGTAGCAATGATATAAGTAGATTTTTTAAGATTAATTGAAAAATAAGAATTATGAATGCATGCATGTGTACACATGCTTGCTACAAATGGGATCAGCAAAAGTCTTCAATGTTATGGGGTAAGACAGACGTGAAATGAGGACAGAACAGAGGTGTTTAAGTAAATGTCAGTTTAAAGTGTCTTAGTCACTCAGGACTGTCTTTCTGTTCCTAAGAAAAAGCAGTTCCCATGCCTGGTATTTGCTGACTCCCCATGCACTCTGTGCCCTTTGCAGTTTCTTTTGAACTCTCTCACATAGCAGAGTATAAGGTCCAGTTCAATTTTATAAATAGGAAATCATAATGAGCTGTTTATAATAGATTTAAGTGTAGTACAGAATGCTGTGGGTTTTTTTCAAGGTGTCTTTGGAGCTAATGCAGAGATATCCTTTTAATGTCCTCGGCTTCTTGTCAATTTAACAGTTTACATCAGACCTGTAAATCCTTCATGACATTTCTGCTAAAGGACATATTACTTCATCTCCTACACTGCTAATAACAGCACAGAGTTTTCTTAGGTAAGTGAGAAGTTCAGGCCAGTGTCAGAGCTTAGCTACATTAGCCATTTGTGGTGAAAGAAAAGCCTCTATTAATGCTTATGCACTAGGATTAAGATGACTAGAATGCTGTAATCCTCCCTGTTCAACTATTGGCATCATGCTGCCATCTGACAACAGCTGTTTCCTCCTTAATCTGGTGGAAAGAAATGGTGGTAGGTTGTTACTTGCACCATTACAAGCTCAGTCGTTCCAATTTATGTTTTAGTAAATATGCATATTGTATAATAATAAAACCCTCTTGAATCTATCCATGCATTAAATATAGTATATAGTCTTGTTTATTTTTGGTGTCTGCTTTAGTAAGCACCCAAAGAACCAACAGACATTATTCTGCACCCATCCTTTGTTTTCAGTTCTGTAGTTAGGAGCATGCTATGTGAAACAGCAGGATCCAAAACTTGTCATGAGGAAAAAAACAGGCATTTGGGGTATATAAAAAAAAAAAAAAATGAAAAAGCATTCCATGTCATGAGACTTTGTAATCATCACTCTTGCCAGAAGGCCAAGCATAGAGTTTGCAGAGTCTTTTGAAGCTACTGGAGCTGGAAGGTCCTGCCTTGGAACTGGATATCAGGTTGACATCTCTGTATTTCCTGACAGCTGCTACTTTCAGGACACAAAATTATGTTTTTCTCAACTATTCCCTGTCTTCAAATTGTTGGGGTACCTAGGTGAATATTGGAGTTCTGAATGTCATCCATGAGAATCTCATTTGAACACTGTTATATCATAGTCCCATTATAGGTGCTGGTTTGACAGCTACTGGTATGTTCACATATAGTGAATGCATTTGATGTTGGAGATGAAATAAAAGCATGCTAAATGACAAAGTATTCCTTGAAAGCAGAAGACTGAATATTTGTATTTAAAAATAAATAAATAAAAATCTCCTTTTGAGTTGGTGATGCACAGAAAAGTGACCACTGTTGGTTGTGAAGTAGGAGAATTTAGACTGAGTATCCTATGCCTCTTTATGTGTGTTTCCTGAGTTTAGCTTGGGGCCACAATGAAATGCAGACATGGATAAAGCAGAGGAATAAAAGGGTCACATTCAAAATCAGGCAAATAATTCTGTACCTTTCAAGATTATAAACTTCATTATAATTTCAGGTGAAGTCTTTTGAATAAAAATGGCAGATATTAGGATTTACAAGAACAGTGAAGGCTACAGAAGGCACATGGTTTGCAGCCACCATTACCCAGCACTGTGCATGTGTGCTGTAGAACATCCTAAGGATACAAATCTAATACACAGGAAAGGGGGAAAGAATTGTGTGAGTGTCAGTTTGGGAACTATTATGCTCTGATCCGGACAATTAATATCAACAATCCTAATTGTTGATGGCAGAAATACTGAAAGTCAGCTCTGAACTTCAGGCAGCAGAACTATGGAAAATGGGCTTATGACAAGACTCCTAAAATCCACCTATATTAACCCAATAGCTGTTGAGGGAAGTGAAAATAAACCTGCTGTCTATTTTGCAAAACACAAAATATTCCTAATAGCAGGACAGAAAGGAAAAATGGTTCTGCTCTGCTCTCTACTCTTCCTGGTAGATACGTGCTATGAGAAACAAAATTCCTTCATGTTTGAGGTTGATGGTTTCACAGGCTGGAACACACCATGGACTGGCTGCATAGAGACTGAGCTTCTCATTCATTTCTAGAATCATGCTTTGCAATTTGTGCAATACTAATTTGTAATTCAGAGGATCTTTGAACATATCCTTGTATTAGCTAAGATTCATGCTGAGATTGCTAACATAGCAAATCACTTGATTCTGCTGTTCTCCTTTGTATTAGCTGCTTTGAGTAATGAGCCTTTGCGTGCAAATACAAATAGTTGGTTCAAAATAAAAAACTGCAAGCCCTTATAAAGTAAAATATTGTGGGTATTCTCATGACACTGCAGAATGTATGAATAGTGGTCAAGTGATTAGGAATGAAATGGAAGGAAACAAAATACTGAATTCTCTGCTTATATTAAAGATCTATTGTGTAAACTGTATTTAATACCATCTTTAGACAGATGAGTTCTTGTGAGTATTCTCAAGGGGATTTCTTTTATTTGCACCATCTACCTTGGTTTAGTCTGAAGTAAATACAGTTTATTTAAAATTCATTCTTAGGTTTCAGCCCTACTGACTCAAACATAACACCAAAACCAAACAATCAGCAGGACGATCTGTGGGCATTAGTGTGAGCTGGATTATGAGCACTGGAGATGCATGTGAATGTAATTTTTTGAAGGACATAGTAGCTGATAATGTATACTGACATTTTACTGTGAGAACAGATCTTTTCTTAGAGAGCCTTCTAATCCAGAGGGATTCTAGATATTTGTGCCTTTTGCTATCACAAAATGTCTTCACCAGTTTTAATTCTTTAACTTAAAATATCACTCAAAAAGTTGGAGTGAGGCAGAGGATGTCTTTCCTCTTTGCCCATTGACATTTTTGATATTTAGATTTCCAATCAGGGAATAAGTGCACCAGTTTTGCTGACTAAAATGCACTATTAAAATTGAAATGCATGTTTATTTTGTGAATACATAATTCACTGAATTAAGGTAACACCAAACATCCACTATGACATAAAAACTTGGCTTGCAATTTAGAAAGGGGCCTGTGTTCTGCAGATAAGTACATTGTTAGTGTTACTCTGTGTTTAAAATGTTTCAGCTACAGGGGTTAGAATTGAAGAATTGCTTCATTTCTGCAAAGCAGGAGCTGGCCAACCTATATATCATGAGATCCATGTTTAGGACTGAGTTCCTGAGAATAATTTGTGACTGCATGTTAAATGTAATCCAGATTTCCATGAAAGGTGATGATTTAAATCTAATCAGAAAATTGTATCCTCAGAAAGTTCAAGAAATTCAATCATAAAGTAAACATGATGTGTTACTTTTTAAAAAAGTTATTTTTAAAAAGTAATGCAGTATGATAAACTTATAAAAATATTTTTGCTGGTGTCCTATATACTGAATAATTATTACTTGTCATTCATATGCATTTACACTAAATTCATTGTTGCAAGGAACCAGAATTATTTTAAATTATGATCTATTCAAACATAAAAGTAGTTCTAACGGTTTGGATGAAAAATTCATCTACCTGATATCCTACCATATAAGGGTTTTAAAGAAGGGATGATATTCCCAATGCTTTCACCAGCTTGCAACCATATGTTGCCAGGCAATTCCTGAGCCAGATGTTCTTTCTATGTATTTAGTAATAGTCTATGAATATCTTTTCTGTGAACATGTCCGGTCTTTCTGAGAGCTTGTGTAAACCTTTAGCTTCACCAGCATCCTGTGGCAAGCAGTAATGTTGTGTGATGACACACTATGTGAAATGCCACCCCTTTCGTTTTGTTTTCAATCACTTCTTTCATTGTAGTTATAGTTAATTCCCCCTAATGCTGATACTGGAAGAGACAGTGAACAGTCCATTGATATTGCTCTTTTTTTCCCCTTTGAGGTTTGTATCGTAGTACTTTACTGCCCTGTCTTCACCTGTAGACCACTTTCGCTGCTCTTTTGGGTATGGGGTGTTTTCTTTTTGGTTGTTTTTGTTTTGGGGTTTTTTTTGTTGTCTTTTGTGTGGTTTGCTTTTTTTTTTTTTTTTTTTTTAATTCATCCTGTAATTACAGCAGCCAGCAGTCACTAGGACTCTTCTAATAGCAAGGCATATTCAACTAAGACATGAATCAGAAATGGTATTTAATACAGTTTAAATCTGAATATTGTTTAAACATAAACACAGATTGCATTGTATTTTGGTTGGATTTTTGGGACAATCAGCCCTTTAACAGGAAACCTGATCTGACTGTAAAATTTAGGCCAATATTTATTTTATTATTAATGTGCATTATTTACTTCACTAAGAATATATTATACCAAAAGTGTTTGCCACATACTTTTATGCCTTAAAAGTATTTCTGGCATACACCAAGTATAATACAGTAAATGATGCTGGAAGATTTTCAAGTATATTATCAGTATTCTTCTGTACTTTGCAATATGCCTATAGTTTAAGAATGATAATTATCATTCTACTACAACACTTCTGTACTTTCAGTCTCTAAATGTGAATAACAAAAAATACAACATATATACTGGGTCCTTGCAAAGCAACTGTGATGAAGCTTTATTTTAAAATACTAGCCACATATTTTATTGAAATACTTGCCTGCAGTCAAAAGAATGAGAGATGAAGGTGACCAAAATAGTTAACAATATTCTGAACTGAATAGGTAAAACTAAGGAATTCTACTGATTAAAGCGGGGTACTTAAAACGTGGCAACATCATTATTACTTTTTCACAGCTTGTTGGCAGCTAAAAAATGATGTACCTGCTTCA
>JAWWMO010000121.1:60225594-60238926 GCA_035047845.1 Dendrocincla fuliginosa
AAGATTTTCAAGTATATTATCAGTATTCTTCTGTACTTTGCAATATGCCTATAGTTTAAGAATGATAATTATCATTCAACTACAACACTTCTGTACTTTCAGTCTCTAAATGTGAATAACAAAAAATACAACCTTGCAAAGCAATGCAAAGCAACTTGCAAAGCAACTGTGATGAAGCTTTATTTTAAAATACTAGCCACATATTTCATTGAAATACTTGCCTGCAGTCAAAAGAATGAGAAACGAAGGTGACCAAAATAGTTAACAATATTCTGAACTGAATAGGTAAAACTAAGGAATTCTACTGATTAAAGCAGGGTACTTAAAACGTGGCAACATCATTATTACTTTTTCACAGCTTGTTGGCAGCTAAAAAATGATGTACCTGCTTCAGGGAGAAAAAAAATTCCAGTTTTGCCCCTCCAACTAGTACATCATGCACCACTTAAGACATTTAAGACTATTATGGTTATGTATTGTAGTATATATTTCTCCATAACAATACAGCATACATTATACATTGTGCTGATTCCTTGTGAAAATATCTTCCTGTGATTATTGTAATGAAAAGAGTTTTGCATAGATAGTAACCTGAATCTTCCACAATAGACAGCTCTGACACTGGGACAAGGAAAAATCAAAATATTCAGTTTAAAAGCTGTTCCTATGAGCATCTGCTCTGAGACTAACAATCTTTTATAACAATTTTGTACGATTTTTTTTGAAGAGGCTTAACAGGCTAAGAAAAGAAAAAAGGAATGATTTTGGTGTTCATGCAGTTTTTTCCCCCCTTAATTGTTTATTCATTTCCAGGATCCCCAAAATCAATGTAGAGACGTGTTTGTACTGTTGCTTTGGTAAAACTAAGACTCCTAGATACCTGGAGGTTCAATGGCTTAAGATTAATCTTTGCAAGTGCTTTTTCAGCTTTTACAGTCTTGAAAGCCAGCCTTTTCAGTGAGAAATACATACTATCACTGTATTAGTAAAAGCCCGACTCTGGCTGCAATAGAAAAATACTTTATATTGCTACAGCCACCTAAATACCTGAACAAGTATTAAGTGTTGCAAGTACTCTTATGTTGATAAAATTTATCTACACTAGGGTGTTTTTTCTTTACCTGTTCTGGAGGAGTCAGCTGGCAAAACTAAAGTGTAGAAGGCCATAATGAGAAAGCCCCCATTCCATAATTCATCTAATTTTCTTGGAAAGTGCTCAAAGCTTGGGTACTGTGTGACAAGTGCCCAGCCTGAACTGTAAGTATCGTTCTTAAAGTGAAAGGCAGAAGGAGCCCATCATTTTGCTGGGAGCCTTAGGGGGAGTAACCTGAATCCTTGTGGAATTTCACGTTTCCATCCTCCTGTCTGGTTTTGTGGGGTTTGTTTTTTTTTGTTTTGTTTTTTTTTTGCTTTTTTTTTTTTTGTTCGTTTTTTACCCAAAAGAAAGTGTGGTCTAATATTTTACCTTAGTGCTATTTCTTAAAAGACCTATATAGTACTAAGAATGATGTTGAAATAAATCAAATGGTGATCTAAGCAAAAAATACAGAAAGGAAGCAGAATAAGAAAATATTGGTTGTCCTGTACCCAATGAAAAAAAAACAAAACCCCAAAAAACCAAGCAAAAAAAAGAAACAAGCCACAAGGAAAAAGCAATTTAAATAGTTAAATATTGCAAATCTCTTATGAATCCCAAACCCAGAGATCAAACAGTTCACTCTTAAATTTATTTATTAATTTCTCAGAAGAGAATTTACAAGCCCAAGAATAGGCTGGTAGACCATCCAGCTCCAGCAACACCAGGTCAACAGCAAAGCCAGGGGACTGAAGTGTTGGTAGGAAGCACCTTGGTGCCTGTCTCTCCTGTATCCCCTCAGAGATGAGCATGAAGGAGTAGTTGAAGTGTTGCAGCTGATGCTGAGCTCACAGGATGGGAGCAAGGTGCTGAAATATTAGGCCAGGAAAATCAACAGAGCCTTAGTCTCTGTCTCTGGTGGAGTCACCACTTTGCTTCATGTTCTGTGGCAGTAGGAAAGCTGCAGTGTTCTACTGGCCTTCATTTGTAACCCCATTTCCCACGTTCTGTTTAGCCTTTGATGGAGTAAGGCTACCTTCTTCACAAGCACTATTGATCTCAGCTATGGAAATCTCATCATTTCTTGTCCCACCATGTAGGCATTTTCCATATAATTTACCAATTTGCTTTTTATCTATATATCAATATTTATCATATTTGTCATAATAAAAAAAGAACCTCAGACTATCTCTTGTCAATTAGGCAACTAGAAAATTCCAGGTGCATATATATCCGCATATGCAGGCAATGAGGGAGAAATAATATTTGTATAATGGTTGAGGCTTGCTTGTTTGTAGCCCATGTTTCTGATTTCTCCTGCACTTTGCAGCTTGAGCTCTTAAATCTGGATTATATGTGATAGCACACAGAGAAGCAAAACACAAACAATGTAATTTTCATGTGACTACTACGTGATTGTCCCTAAGCACCTAAGCTAATAGAAATGTGATTTTATTATATTTTTTAATAACACTGCTAGAGTTCTGGGAAGATTGTGAAGTCTCCAGGAGTGGAGGTACTTGTGTAGTTGAATCTTTTCTACATCAGGCAGCAGGTGATGAAAGCTCCTACAGATGATTATCCCCTCATGTACTTCTTACAGAAGTTCAAAAACAAAGTGAAAATAATTAGGTGCTAAATTCCCTCAAGAGCAGCAGAGCTCATGGTATGAGAGGTATCTTTTTTGTAATATTTTCCACCAATTTCAATTGTCATACATGTTCTCATATAAGTCTTTTGTCAATGAGAATTTGTGAAATACTCAAATTACTGAAAGTGCTTACATCTTGTATCTCAGTTGTAAAGATGGCAGAGAATGTGTTTGGAAAAAGTGGTGAAACTAAAAGCTAATTTACTATACTGGGATTATTGAAATGCAAAATTACTGATAAAGAGAGGATAGTCTGTCTGGAAATGATGTGCCCCTTCAAACATGTTACCTTTCATTAAAGCAAAATGTAATCCTCAGCTCTTTGCCTCTGTCTGTCTCTCCTACACACAGATTCACAGTATGTAAAGTAATACACCACTTTCTTTTGTGGTCAAAAAAAGGATGGAAAAGTGACACTGATGATTCTGTGATATTTTAAATAATTTGTCCTGTGATAAGAGATGGATGGTTGCACCTAAATTCTGTGATGGAAATATTAATGACCAGATTATAGTGCCTTCTCTTGATTTGGCTTTATTATTTAATAAGAATACGCTGCTCAAAGGATGTGATGTTCCTGCTCTGCTCTGCTCTGGTGTGGCTTCACCTTCACTATTGTGTGCAGTTTTGGGCACCACAATATTAAAAAGACATTAAGCTATTAAAGAGTGTCCAAAGGAGGGCAGTGAAGATGGTGAAGGGCCTTGAGGGGAAGCCGTATGAGGAGTGGCTGAGGGCACTTGGTCAGTTCAGCCTGGAGAAGAGAAGACTGAGGGGAGACCTCATCGGAGTGACAACTTCCTTTTGAGGGGAAGAGGAGGGGCAGGCGCTGACCTCTTCTCTTTGGTGACCAGTGACAGTTCTTGAGGAAATGGCATGAAGCTGAGTCAGGGGAGGTTTAGGTTAGATATCAGAAAAGGTTTTTCACCCAGAGGGTGGTTGAGCACTGGAGCAGGCTCCCCAGGGTCAATACCAATCAGTACCAAGACTGTCTGAGTCCAAGAAGCATTTGGACAATACTCTCAGGCACATGGTGTGACTCCTGGGGTGTCCTGTGCAGGGCCAGGAGTTGGACTCAATGATCCTGATGGGTCCTTTCCAATTCAGCATATTCCATGATTCTGTGATTCTGTGAAAACGTATAAGGGGTAGTGTTCCCTGATCCTGGCAATTGCCTTCTGTCCCTGAGAAAAACGCATGCTTCCACTGATGCAAGTTAGTACCACCATTTCCACTGATCTTCAAGTAACAAGATGTTAACTAAGGGCATCCAAGGGCTGCAGATGGCTCCTCATGAAAGACCAAGCACCAACGCAGCTGCACATCATGACTGCTCATTCTGGCCCCCACTTCTCTGTGGCAGCCATATGGCTTGGAACCATTCCCTGGGTACTCTTCCCTCTCTCAGGGTACATGTGTGCATCCTCGTCCGCAAACCACCCCACTTCCCCGGACAGTTTTTGTGTCACGCACTGCTGTCCTGATTTTGTTTTGTGACTTGTATTAATTTCTCCCAGTGAACATACAATTGTATTTGATAGATTGAAATTTCAGGAGACTTGATCAGTCCTTGTAATATTTATGTTATGCATATGTTTATTTATGTACATTTGCATTGGTTTTCCACATATGCATGCTTGTTTAAAAGATACTTCAGCTTCTTTCTGTCACTTTTTTTTTTTTTTTTTTTTCATTTGTGGACATATGGTGAACAGTACTGTACATAGCATGAGTTATTAAATAGTAAGATGCTATAGTAAATCAAAGTAAATCTGACCACTCTAACATAAATAGAGTTTTGGGTGGTAAATGTCTTCCAAGTGAACTGCAAATGTTATGTTTTTTCCTGCAGAAACTACACATATGATATCCTGATGTAGGCAAATGTTCAAATTTAGCCTTCTGTGACACCAGCAATTGCTTCCAAAATACACAGCAGTGGTAGTATATTCTTGCCTACTATTTCTGCAGCTCTGTCTGAATCTTGATCTACAAACCTGTCTATCACATTTTATTTGCAATCAAAGATGAGCAAATTAGCTGCAACAAGTTATTTATTAAATTTAGTAATTTGTGACTGTCACAAATGTACCCTTAGAGGACTGAGGCCTTAGAGGAGACAAATTTGATGCTTTCTCTAAAATTCTTTGTGACTTGTGTGTGTGGCTGTGCATCAGCCTAGAAGTACTCATGAACTTTATAGTTATTTGTTGATACATGGTACTACAGAACAGCTATAATAGTGCTGTGAGGTTTTACTATTCTTGCTGTATGACTGGTGTTTTTTCAGCTTTCTGATTGGCTTTCAATCACAAAGAAAGAAAACCTCAAATATTTATTTCTTGTACAAGTATTCATGTTTCTTTATAGTTCTTATTCATGAGAGTTACTTTTGAATACTTCTGAAGAGTAAATAAAATGTATCAGAAGTATTATCAGAAACAATCTGATTTTTTTTCTAACAGTTTATATTATTAAATATGGTTGACATTTTTTCAATCCTTGTTACAATACTGCTATTGAGAAATAGCTTCCAATCCCAAATATCATCTACTTACATTCAATTTTTTCAAAATTGCAAGTACTAAATGTCATTGTACATTGTATTTTCTACAAAAGACGTAGAAAAAAAATGTTAATAGATGATTTTTTACAGAATGCAAGCATAACAGAAACGAGCCTGGTAAGCTGACAAAATAGGGAAGACAAGCAAGAACGTGGGGACTTCTTTCTTTCTGATTTGTCTTTGATACTTGCAAACATGATTTGAAGAGATATCCCATTAATATGGCATATCTCAAACTGTAGTTAGGATCTCACATGTAATTAAAGTATGGTGCCTTTCTTTTGGATTTTAGTGGAATTTCTGGAATATGCAGTTCTGAGTTGATATGAACCATTTTATTCCTGTTGAATTCAAAAGATTGTTTCAATTCAAAATAACAGAAATAACACTGATTGCTTGAAATATTCCATAATATTTGATTGCATTGTGTCAAATATGACAGAAGGAAACATTTTTCTAAGATTTGTTTGGGATGAAAGAAGATGATGCAAAATGAATATTTTTGTCAGTAAGACAGAACTAAGAATATTTTGCTTTGTGTTAACTTGAAGTTTTACTGGGTAATCTTCAATCCTTATAGAGAAGTGGTTTTCTTTCTCACAGCCCATGACTCATACAATTGTTCCTTTCTTTGTTCTGAAGCATGTCTTCTTAGTGCATAGTGACATTTCTGGATAGCTCTGGCTTGCTCAGCTTAGTATTGTGTCACAATTTTCATGAACTTTTCTGACTGACTAAAGTCTTCTTCTTTGCTCTGTGTTTTACTTCACCATGTTTTTGTGCTGCAAATTCAGCTGAGATAAATCTGCAGGCAACAGCAAAATTAGAAGGGTAAGGAAGAGAAGAGTTCCCAGTCAATGTGCAGACTGAATTAACAGGTGTGGGAGAGAGTGTAGTTTCAACCTCCCAGCCAGATATAGACTGAAAAAACTATCCCAGCTCCTACTCAAACTTGATCTACAGTGGCAGGGGTAGTGGTGGTCGTAACCAACACAGACCATGAACTTGAGTGATGCATACAACTTGTCTTTTAAAGCAGCAAATCATACATTCATTTTCAAGTATGTTCTCTGCACTCGCTAGCATCCTCTCCATCTTGCTTAATGAAACCTCAGCTGATCAGTTCATCCATTGTTAAACCCCAAATACTGGATGTAGAGCTCTACTTCCTTACCTAAAGGAGAAGAGGGATGGAGTCATGGAACTGTGAGCTACAGGAGCCTTCTCCACTCCTGCCTCCTCAGTGGGTTTGGTTTAGTTTGCAATGTCCAAGAGAAGAGACAAACCCAAGGTTTCTGGCCTTCATGGCGACAACAACAAAGTGAATGCTCCCTACTGCTCAGAAGCATAGTACATACCCCTCAGAAGACATCTCAGAAGGACCTTCCTCTGTCTGCTTTGACATGCAAGCCATTCAGCAGGTCTGCTCAAGCTGTATCAGGCATTATGTTTGGGTCAGTCACAGAAGGGACTATAAATGTTGTTGTGAGAAGCAGCCATGTGAAAAGCTAATGTTTTCCACAATACCATGTGATATAGTCAAGAAGTATCTGTGACGCCATGCAAGGTCCCAGTTGTGATACAGAGTTCAGGGTCCTCATACTCAGTAAAGATCAGTCCAAATTGGAACAGATGTGAAAAGGGTCTTCCAAGAGGATGGAAGATCTCTCTCTGAAAGAAAACCAAAAGCATGTAGTATGTTTAATTCAGAAAAACTCTTTTTGAAGGGTTATACAGCTCCCTTGTATAAATATAAAACAGTACTGAACAGGAACATGAGATATCATGCTCCACGTTCTTTATTTTATCTTTTATTTCATTTTCATGCTAGCAGTGTGTATCTACTCTGCAGCGAATAATTTCAGTGTGCACCACATCTAGGTAACACTTTGGAAGAATTAAGAAGGAATAAGGTCATTATATTCTGACAGTACAACTGGCTTTTCATAATTAGTGGTATATGTGAAGTAATGGTTTATAAAATCAAAATTGTATCAAAACTAGCTTAAGAGAAAGGGAACATTCAGAGATATCAGTGAAAATCCCTTAGTCCCCAACATTCATATTGACTTTTTCCTTTCCAAAAGTGGCATGAAACATCAGCTGTGGTATTAACGTTCCCCCAAAAGTCCTATACCTCATGCGGAAATATGTCAAAGTGTGCTAGATTTATCTGTTCTGTGTGCTTGTGGATGCAGAAATCCCTGTCATTTTATCCCTGTTAAATCAAACACCAAATGAAATTAAACATAGTGAGGCAAAAGTGCTGCATTTTTTTCATACCTTTCAATGTAATTGAACATCTGGTGAATAATCCTCATAAATAGCTAGATATTATTAGCACCGTTACACGGATAGGGAAAGGGAAGCAAGAATTGACACAAGGTTTTATGCAAGGTCACACTACAAATAAATGCGGATAAATTACCACTACAGAAACAGATATACCTTTCTGGGTAAAATTCAGCAGATGTCTGACCATGAGAAGAAACATAAAGCAGATGAGAACGTCCACTGCTCAACCCCCACGCTGTGATTTACATAAGGTACTTACTTGGGCTGCAATGGGCGAGATCTGCATTTCTCCAGAGGATGCATTCAAGAAAAACCAAACTGGATAAACTAGATTAAATGTATGCTATCATTAGTCTTCATATGTATAATCTCAAAACCAGCATCAGTAGTTACTGTTTCACCTTTTGCAAAATCATTGAATTAAGTATTACTGAAGCAGCCACCAGAGTGCACCAGATACATTTTAGAACAACTCGCAAGAAAAGCAGTGTAAGAAGTGCTACTCCCTTTTCTTCCGCTCATCTTTTCTTTTGCTATGGGAAACAAATCAGCTCTTTAAAAATGCATGTGGAGGGCAATAAGGAAGAAGGTAGAAACTCAGAAAGATGGGAAGGTGTCACTTCTCTTACATTTGCCCATATCCTTGCAGTTGCTTCAGTGACAGCTGTGTCTTGCTCGCTAAATTCCCCCAGGTATAAAACTGCTACCTGATAGTACTGGACATGTTTTTAATAAAAAAAATCTGATTAAAATTTGAATATAGGTCACACATTAGCTTGCAGGGTCAGACCATAAGCTTACCATGTGCTGGCTAGCAAATGTTACCAGCTTTCTGTGTACATGTGTGACTTCATCCACGCCTTTGCTATTCAGGATATATAAGCTGATCTGAAACACCTCCTACATATCAGTACCATGCATTTTGGAATACTGACTGCTCCACATTGTGTATGTCATATGGTGCACACTGTAACTGAACACTTCATGTGACCTACTCATGTAGTCAGCCTTTCTAGTCACTGGGAAATAAATGACAATCCTGGAACATGATTCAGTGCTAAAGTGGAGGTCTAACATAAGGCAGAGGATTTTATGCCCTAAAAATGCATTTCTTTCATGGACTTTCAATGGAATGTAAAACCAATTGCATGGCTGTAGACATCAAAGTTAAGTAACCTGTAATATACATTTTTATATTATTCCTAGCATTGGTTATTAACAGCTGCAGAATGCTCTTTTGTCTATGTTCTTTAGGTAGTGAAGTGCAGAAATACATGAAGTGTGAAGCTAATAAGGGTTAGATTTCATCCTATAGTATACAAACAACTTTTCATTTCATGTCCTTTCTGGCTGCTGGCTGGAGCCCTGGAAACATAATTCGGACAATGAAAATGCTGCCATTTTATTTCAATGTGAATGAGATGATGAGACATTTTCTGCTCAGTTTAAAATCCAACTGAACTTGTTAGAATAAATCATGAAAGGAAAAGGTTGAAACTCTCCTGCATAAAAAATATACTTTAAAAGTCCAGTTTTTCTTTTACTGCAGCACTGCATTGATTGTCTAAACACTCTGGCATTGGTTCCAGAGGGATTTCTGGACCTCAGCAGGAATAAAGCCATCTACTGCCATTGAAGTCAGCCTGTGAATTCAAATTTGTCAGCTAACCTGTTACTATTTCCTCAAGCCAGTTCTTCTCAGCGGGTTGCATTTTTACCTGCATTTAGGAACACTGAATGTGAAAAATCACCCAAAGCTTTTAGAAAATTTATGCTCATACAAAATATGAAAATCAGTGTGATTTATTTTCTTATTTGGAAATATTTTAAAAAGGAAAATAATTCTTTAGTGAAGACTCAAAAGTATATGCTGAACACATGCATATTCAAACCTTGTAAAGCAGTGATGAAGGACGGCACTGCTGAGAAGTTCTCTTTTTAACAATTGCTTTGTAAAGAGAGGACTAAGCACGAGAAACCTGTGTGATCTGCTTGGTTTTGGTGACTGATTATGTTGAGTATAAAGGCACTGCATGACACCTTAATCTAAATATTTAAACTCTTTGAAGGAGTCTTGGATTCTGTAGTAAGATAGACTGATTTGTAATCTCCTTTCTCAATTATATCCTCCTTTTATCACATAAACATATATGCCTCAAATGGTGCATTCTTACCTAGTTGATTATAGAATCATAGAATCAGTTGGGTTGGAAGTGACCTTAAAGATTATCTAGTTCCAACCTTTCTGCCATGGGCAGGGATGGTACTCACTAGATAAGGTTGCTCAGGGCCCCATCTAACCTGGCCTTGAATGATTCCAGGGGTGGTGCATCTACAAGCTCTCTGGGCAATCTGTTCCAATGCTTCACTACCCTCTGAGTAAAGAACTTCTTCCTAACATATAATTTAAACTTGCCCACTTTCCCTTTAAAACCATTGCCCCTTGTCCTGTCATAGTCTATCGGTATAAAAAGTTCCTCCCCCTCCTTTTTATAAGCCCCTTTAAGGTATTGGGGAAAGCTTCATTGAGGTCTACCCAAAGCTTTCTCTTTTCTACGAACAACCTTACTTTCCAAATAAGCATGCATGTACCTTATTAAGTACACAAATATTAACTGCAAACTCTGGAATTAATGACTTTATACCAGTGAAAGAGATTAGTGATATTTGTGTCAGATTACAGCAATAATACATCTGTATGTCAAAATTATCTATTTGGCTTTACTGTAAACTGGGAATAATATAATGAAAGAAAGCTGTGCTGGTGTTACGCTGTCATAGCAGGATTGAGTTTGATTGTATCAAGTTGTCAGACATAGTACAGAAAAAATTGTGTCTGAGGTAAGCTCCTAAATCCACTTCTGTGTTTGAAGGGCGTCATAATAAAGATGGATATAAGGAGGGAATCAATATCTCTGGTAGTTTTATCAGTAATTTAATCCCTATCCTCCTTTATTAATGGACCGCTTTTTCTTTCTATCACCTTTTCCCATCCTCCTTCTGATATACTCACAAAAGCTTTGTTAGGCTTTCTCACTCCTTACTCTCCAGTGGACTGGTACAAACTCATTCTGAGTTTTGCCATTCATAATCTCCCCACCACCCCAAAACAAGAGAGGTTCTTCCCCTTCTCCATTTGCAGCAAAACTGTCCTTTGAGTAGCACCTAGTGATGCCTCATTGACTACATCTTGTTTCTGCATGCTGCGATGCAGCATGTTATGGTGTGCCCTAATTATGATGTGTTTTAAGATGCTTATCAAACTAAAAACAGTTTACATTTTTGTTCTTATAACACCTAATATATATTTAGTTTGGGCAAAGGGCTTTGGAAAGCACTCATTAAACATGGAATGCTTTAAATGTTTGACTTTTATTTCTGTTACATTCTAGCTATTTTTTAAAGGAATTTTTATAAGTAAGTGGGGTATTTGGCATGCAACCAATTAGCTGAAATTTTAGACATGGCCATGTCCTAAGGACCCTGATAGTTTCTTTTTAGTTTTTCTGGTTTAGTTTAAAAGAAAATAATTTTGCATTCTGCATATGTTGTTTGACAATTAACCACATGCGCATTTAAAGAAAGAGCCAAATGCACCAGCACAGGAGTACTGACATATGTTAATAGGATGTTTTCTCATCTCATGCTCATGTATTTCAGAAGTGAGTAGTGAAAACTGAAGAGTGTTATTTGTGATTATGTGAGAAGTTTGGCTAATTTTTGCCTTTCGTACAACCTGAGACACAGAGTGCAGTACCTTTGCAGTAGAAGTACAGGGAAATCCTTGCACAGTCCTAAGTTATGCTGTAGTTTCATATTCTTGTTTTTGCGAGTGTATAGGTACATGCAGACAATTTATGTCGGTGCTCTTGATGTGTACTGCTAGTTAAAGCGTTATAGCCATGTTACTAAGCCATTGCTGAAGCTGAACGGATGTTATGCCTTCTCTTTTACCCATTCCTTTTGGAGACAGAGAACATCTTGGAAGTGGAGCAGCCTCTTTTCTATGCACTGTAAATATTAAAAAATTAAAGAATCACATAGTGAAAAATTGACCTGATCCTTTTTCTAATTTATATGCATAGCATAGCTGTTGGTATTAACGTCTACTTTTTAATAAACTGTTTTTTTAAAACTTCACATGAGAATTTTGATTAAAAACCAGCAATACAAAAAATATTTTAGCCAAAACACCTTGGCTAGCTGTCTACAGATAAAACATCTTATAGAAACCATGGAAAAGGCAGGCTTTGTAAAAAAACCACCCCTACTGTCAGTTACTTATATGAACTTAAAACTAAGGCAGGGTGTGACCTCCAGGTGTGTAAGAAGTGAAAAGACAACTCTGTCTTGTTGAACATAAGCCAAATTTTCTTGTGCTTGTAATGTTAGGACTCTTCTCAAAATGTCATGGCAACTTTACCCTTTTTAAAGGAACGAGGACTTCCTGTTTGGCACTCGGTAGAAGGCCACCCTTTTCAGAAGAAACCTACTGGGTGAAACTATTGGCTTAAATCAGTGACACAATTCAGTTAGTCTGAATATGACCCCTGTAAAGTCACCAGCTGTAAGTATCAAGGATTCTAGAGGACAAACTGATCTTGCTCAAACACGACGGGAGGTTCTGCTTGTTTGCTTCTCTGCTGGAACCAACTCCACGGTGAGTACAGGACGAGATTTCCGTGCCACTCCTGCTTGGCAGCTCTGTGGTGGAAAACAGCTGCACAGAAAAATCTGTGATCTGTCCACAACTTGCATGCAGCTTTCCGATTTAGGTGTACAAGGTTTAAATAAGTGAAAGTTCAGAACTTGTACCTGCATGCTCCAGAACACCTCACATAGCCCAGCACCGAACTTTGCAGATGTTTAATTGCAAGCAAAGCAGTTGCACAATTTGTTTGTTTTAAAAGGAAAAAGTAGGCACTGCAAGTTACTCTAATATTGAAGTTGATCCAGTCACTTACTGAACAAACCAATTCAGACAAACTATATTCTTGTGTGAATGAAAGCACAAATTACAAACCTAAATACTGTATGTACATTTACATGTTGCCATGGAAAAAACCAAACGCGTTTGAATGTTGTGTTACAGGTTTTGCATACCAATTCAAAAGTTGAGTCCCAGGCAATGATTCTGTGCTGAGGCACAGGGGAGGCTGTGCCCTCCAGAAAGCCCAACCCAAGGCTGCCCTGCTCTGGCTGTGGCTAGCTGGTAGAGCATGACCTTGGAGTTAATGGCGAGTGGTTTAAGGCCCAGAAGCTCTGAGTCAGCTCTGTCACCTGTGCTCTTGCTTGATGATGTCACCTGCTGTGATTCTTGTAAGGATCGCTTGTAATCTAAAAATCTCCTAATTTTTGTGTATGAAAAGTCAAATCATTCACAGAATAATGTTGGGATTCAGCGAAATGGATAAAACAAAGTAAATCCCGAACACATTCCTTATTTTTCTTAACGCCAGGCTATATTTGCAACCCGGCAGCCTCGGAGCTCAGCAGCTCTCCCGTGGCACGCAGTACCTGCAGCCCACCCACCTGCCCCGGGGCTGAAAGGGCAGCGACTTTAATTGACGGACTTCTCCTCGATGCCTTCAGACGGGCTCCACCCTGGCCGGGGAAGGCTGGTGTCCCCCACCCCGCGGTGTCTGGGAGCGCACAGGGCTCCGAGGCGGCCGGGGTGCTGCCGCCAGCCTCCCGGTGCCGCCGGGGCTGCCGTGCCCGCGGGGTGCCCGGGCCAGGAGGAGGGGC
>JAWWMO010000121.1:60239003-60297745 GCA_035047845.1 Dendrocincla fuliginosa
CCGGAGGGAGGCTGGGCCGCGCCGGGCCGGGGCCGAGCCGCCCCGCTCCGCCTCGGGATCTCCAGAAGGGATGCGACGGCGTCTGCGATGAGCTGGCGGTCCAGCTCCCGCGGCGTGGTGCTCACCGCCTACCACCCCAGCGGCGGGGCAGGCGATGAGCCCGGCGGGTGAGTGGGGTGGCGGGGGAGCCCGGCGCGGCAGGTGCGGCTCCAGGAGGAGCGGAGCCGGGTCCGCGGGAAGCTGCGCCGCGGGAGAGCGGCTTTCTCCGCGCCCGGGGGCGAAAGCGTTCGCCCGGTTCTGCGCCGTGCCCCGCAGCCTCCCGAGCGGGTTTTGTTTTGTTTGTTTGTTTTCTTTTCACCCTTTTCTGTAATAAGCTCCCTACGTTGCGAAACCCCCAGGCGTTTTGTTGGTCTGCCGAGAGCCGAGCGGCTGCTGTTAAGGTGTTGGTAGCTGAGCAGCCCCGTGGCCGCCCGAGTGTCGTGTCGGTGCTAAAGCCAGACTACTCCTACTCGGACCGTACAGGGTCACAGTGGTGAGCCCTGCCCAGTGGCCTCGGGGGGCTGGACCCCAGAGTCTTTGGGATCAGGCTGTCGGTGGGATGCAGTGCATGTATTTTCCTATAGTCTCCTTGCTTTACTGCTTTGTACTTTGCTTTTCTTTTTTATGTGATAAACGGGAGGAAGGTGCAGATTAAGGACGAGATAAACTTTTTAAAGCATTTGTCGTTGAAGGTGGTAGTGGGCAAGAAGCCATTTTCACTTACTTGAAGGCTGGCTCACAACATGTGTTTAATCTAGGCAGAAGGCACTGCTGGCTTTTCCGTAGCAATGACCAGAGAGTCTGCTATGTGGAGTTTTGTTTTTATGGCCCATTCAGTGTTGCCCCTTCCTCGCTGAAAGTGTCAACAAAGGTCCCATTGATAAAGATGGGACTTTCAATAATGCTGAGAAGCTAGCTGAAACTGGGAAGGTATTGAAACAGGCACAATGTTTCCATGTGTTTATAGGCAAAGAGGGTGTGACTATGGTCTGGTTAAAAGAAGATAGAAGGAAGTACAGCAGGTCACCCTGGACAAAAGATAGCCGATGCGCCATGATCTGTTACACCAAGAGTCCACAACAGAAGCAAGGACTGAACAGAAAAATACTGCCTAATACTTCATGTTAGAACCACAAAGCCATGTTTCTCTTTTCATTGAGGTGTTTCCTTCTGCATAATTAATGCTATCAACCCCGTGTTAATCCTAACGTCATTTTAGCCACTTCTGGAAGGGCACTGGAGACCTAGTTGTTTCCTACTGAATGCAAAATATTTACATTTTTGTAAGAAATTACAAAATCCACAAACTTCTCTGTTATTGTTTGTGGTGTTTTTTACCTACCATAACTCTTCTCAAACTCCCTGTGGAGGAGGAATGCAATAAAAAAACCCACTTTCCATGCTTCTTGAGATAAGTTCTGAGTAAAGATCTGTCTATCTATAGACTGTAAAGATTGGTTCCCCCTTTTTGACACGTAGCTGCCTGGACACATGGTTCTAAGTTGCCAGATTCCTAGCCCCTAGAGGCCTTGGAGGCATGAGCACAGTCCTGGAGGCCACTTTGTATCTTAGAAACTTGTCTCCTGTGCTAATGTCACACCATTAGGAGCAGCAATCTCATGAGATTCCCGCTCCTCTGCAGCTGCTTCTGAGGACAGCCTCCTGGGTAACCTGAGACAATGACGTGCAAGTCATAGTGATCCTTCACAATTTTTTTTTTTCCGTTTTGGTGTTAAGAGAAGGGAAATAAATGTGAGAAGTAGTTTCATTTCTGTAATTATCACAAGCAAATGTGAATGTTTAAGCTGCATAGAACAGTTAGTTTGCCTGAGTTCTACCACGGAGTATTAGTTTTCCGGGCCATGCACATTTGCCACTTTGTTCTTTAGACTAAAATCCTTAAGGAAACCTCTCTGCCTTTCTGCTGTGCCACTCTACATTTGGACCTTAGGCTTGTGTCTCCTGTTTTCAGTAACCACGATCTCAATGCCATAGTCCTGATTGATTTTCTCTCTCCTGCCATGCATTCTCAGTATCTTCACACCTCTGAAGTGAGAGAAATTGGGAATATTTTCGGGAGAGCAGAGGGGGAGGAGAATGACCACTTGCAACTTTTTGGTCTTTTTCAAAACAAACAAACTAAACTTTCCTGAAACATTGTAACATTTCTATGGAATTTCTTTTCCCCCTTCCCTTCCCTTACTACTTTCATTCTTCATCAATATTCCCAAGATGTGCAGAGCTGCATGACAATAATAATAATAATGACCAAGTCCACATAATTCTGATATATTTTATGGAAATAAGTTCTTCCATTATGCTCATTACAGTGTTTAAAAGCACCAGTTCTGCAGTACAGATTCTATATTTTATTACTGGTGTGAAATTGAGCTTATTTTGCCTTTTTAAGAAGTAACAAAATTAGAACAACTAGCTTAGCGTCTCTCTGCTAATTTGAAAACTCTGTAATTTTAAAGAGGAATCAGAATATTAGGAAGCCAATGTAATACAGTGCTGGCAGTAATGAAGCAGCCCTTTTGGAATGATTAGTAGAGAAACCGTGTTGAATTATTATTTTCATAGGCATTCAAAACATTGCATGTTAGAAATTGCTTTGTCTTTGGAGGGTTGGGGAAGCATGGCCCTGTTACATCGTGGGAAAAGTGTTACATTTGTTGTGCTCTAAACAAAGTGACATCCTAGGAAAGAGCTATACTTCCTATCCATTTTTTTTTTTCTTCAGGCATGTAAGCAGTCTTCCTTCAAAAGACTTAAAAAATTTACTGATCTAATAGGTTGTTGAGCTACCTGTGTCTTCTGGTTTTTTTTTTTTTTTGTTGCTTTAAAGGCACAGTGAGCCTGTGAAATACTTACTTTTTGGAAAGGCTCATCTTAACATTGGTTCAGTCGGCTAAAATCTAGACCAGTCTCAATGTGACTACTTTCAAGTTTGTCAGTTCAGGAATACTGTCTTCCTTAACAACGGTGATACATGAAATGACATCAGTTTTTGTCTTTGCCATAGAGAATTTTATTTTGCGTTTTGCTTTAAAGTAACAGTTAAAGGATTGCCTTCATATAGTATAGGTATTGATTGTGTGTGATTTCTGTGGTATACCTAAGGAAATTAAGAACTGTCTCAGAGAAATCAAAAAGTCAGAATAGCCCGTATCAAATTCAATTTTAACAGTTCTCTTTTCCATGTTGCCTTAGTTTTCTCACTTCCCAGTTTTAACTTGTTAGACCCACTAATGCCTTATTGACTGTCATGCTACTTGCCTTTTGGAGTCATCTCTCTCTCTTTATGATATACATGCACAAACTTTTAAATAATTTCTTCTTTGTCTTCCCATGGAACCATTCATTCTTCCATGGGCTGTGAAAAGTAAGATTGAATCAGGTAGGTTTCAGTCCAAGACCCTGTTTCAATGACAGCCATGTTACCCTCATACATTTGAAATCCAAACCCTTAAGTGTAGTTTTCGAATGCCGTTTAGGTTCCTGGGGAGTTTTACCCCATCTCCTCTGGCAGAAAGGACTGCAGGTCCTGTGTCGTATTTGCCAGCCACACGTACATTTTTCAGATAACAACAGTCTTCTCATATGGCTGTGTGGGCTTACCCACAGGCAATCAAATGCCATCCAGAAAGTCTTCTACAGGACTATTTTTGTCCTATAGAGTGAGTGAAGTGTAAGTGTGTATGCAAATATATGTGTGTAAAAATATTTTTTTTTAATGTGATTGTAAAACTAAGACCAAGCCTGGTGTATTCAACACATAGGGAATAGGTTATAGCAAAACTATCAGTGAATGCATGCAGTGTGCATGAGGCAAATAAACTTCTGCTACACAACATTTTCAAGAGCCAAGCCTAAAATGCAAACTGAATAATAGATGAATTATTTTAAATGTGTTGGCCCCTGGAGGTTTAGTTGCTTTTCTCTCCATGCCTCTGTCCTACCTGGGATGTTGCTGTTCTGTGTTGTCTCTTGTGTTCCACTAGACTGTCATGTGACAGCTGCCCTGTATCTGTTTCCAATGAGTCACTGTGCTTGCTCATCAGAGCCCTTATGTGCACTTTTGCTGCCACTTCAGTGCACTGCATCAACTTACATTGGAAGACCAGTTTTAGTTTTGAGGCTGTGCAAGCCAGTGCCTATTTAACTTTGTTCTGCTTCCAAAGAGCCTGTGAATCTTTGTATTGATGATGACCTGTTAAGAAAAACTCTAGTGTGTCATAGAGCCTAGGACACAGCTGCTCGTCCTCAGAGGCTCTGCAGTTATATGCACTCTCTTTGCCATGTTTGGATCTTGCATTTGGTTTGATGGTACTCACTTTCAAAATGAGAACAGTAAGTTGAGTTTCCCTGAGATGGAACTAAACCCCAGACTGGTTCTAGAAAGTGTGTTGTAACCCTCACGTACTGTAAGAAAGAAGATTGCTGCCACCTCAGGTCTCCTCTTTTGAGTGACACCTGCTAGGCACGACACTTAGCTTCTCCATCCTCCTTCATTACTGAATCCACCTGACTTTGGGAGACACCACCTGAAGCTTGGATCTGTGTGGCAGTGAAACTAGGGGGTCTCATTTGGGTTTTGTTGAAGTGCCCCTTTTTGTGGGTTGCTATGTAAGTTTGCGTAAACAAAAATATTTATTTTTATATATCTTTGTAAATATGGGCTTTACAGACTTAGACGTCTATAGATGTCTACAGGTAGACATCTGTATTCACTTTGGGGGTAGGTGACAAGTGAAGGGCATAAAATACTTGGTGTTTCACAGACACCTGTGGTCTAAATCACTGACTTGCTGTTTGATCTCCCTGAGTAAGAAACCAGATGATAGATGTCCTTGGAGCCTGGAAAAATGACAAAGACTTCTGCTATGAATTGCCCACTATATATGATTTTTTCAAACACTAAGCATAATAGACATTACAAATCACACATACAAGTGGAGTTTATTCTTTCCTTACCAGAATAATCTCCCTCATTTGTTGTTCAAATGTTTGCTCAGTTTAATCTGAAGTCTTGATCATTTGCATCTTAAGCCAAGAAGAAATCTAGTAGTAAGCATGAAATAATGCCTTTTTTCAAGGGCATTTTCCATCTCCATTATTTCAGAGAGAAAAATTTTCATTCATTTCCTCCTCTTTTTCTACCAGTGACTCACTCTTGGAATTGAAAACCAGTGAAATCCAGTATGAAGGACTAAAGCGCTGTGAGGGATACATGTAATGCTCAGTGTACAAGCAACAAACTCACAAGCTGATTACTCACAACTCCCTTAAGTTAGTGGAGCATTTTGCAATTTAATTTGCAATCTGCTGGTACAGCATGGATTTCAGGTCACCTGCATCATCACAGCAATTGTTCCTAACTCCTGTAACTTTTCATGATGCCAGTATGGATGTCTCAACACAGTACCTTCCGTGCTTTGCTTTGCTTCTACAAAAGCAGAAAGATCTGCAAAGCAAAGATCTATCCCACTACAGCTACCTTTACAAAATCATAGAGTCTTTTTATCTGCTACAGGTTTTACATGAACACAGTCTTTATCTGAATGCATTAAAAAAAGAATCTTTCCTGACTTGGGTTTTTCTGCTAATTTTAACAGTGTTTATTGTCTGATGCTTACCAACATCTTCAGATACAGCTGACAGGCAACAAAGCAAAAAGTTGCTTTATTTAGAATTGTTTTTGTGTCTTTTGTACTTCATGCATGTATAAATATGTAATATATGACAGACCCTTAATGTGTTGCTTAGTTACGGGTATATTAATCCTGGTAACTTGATCTACTGTCAGCAAGATGTGGTATCTCAACATTTCCTGCTTCCTTCACTCTGGATTCCTGTTCCGTGGGGTTCCCTGTTCCCCAGTTTGCACCTTATTTCTTCTATGAATTTATCTTGCTCCTGACTTCGATTCTTGCTATGTCTCTCCAATTGATTAAAAAGCTCTCCTATTGCCTGTTACCTATCGTCAACTTGCTGCTTAATTTTATCTTGGCAGGTGAAACAAATAATTCTGTTTCAGCCTTTGTTTCTTCAGTCTGAAAATCCTTTTTGTGACACTTTTCTTCAGCATTTTCAGCATCTGTCTTTGCACTTGTCCTGCTACTTTTCTTCTCCTTCACCCCCCAGCCTGAATTACATGCAGTACTTCAGTGTCAGTCTCGTGAGTGTCACCAATAGAGGTAAAATCACTTCCTTGCTGATAATTACAACCTTAGCCAATTGTATGTACTGCAGTCATGCCATCTTGTTTTTCTGAGAGTCTTCGTAGAACTCCCTTGGAATTGTGTGTCCATTCTGAGCCTTAAATCTGCTGAAGATGTTTCTGTGCAGTTCTCATTGTGTAGGCATTCATTTAGTATCATAAAACATTATTTCAACAAGCCGAGTTCACTAGGTGACTTAGATTATTCTGTCTTGGGTGTAGATGTGATTTAATGTCCTTCACTATCAGTGCAAACAGTCTATTAAGTTGTACTCTGTGTCAGGCCCTTAAATAGATGCAAAATGAGAATAACTCTGCTTAATCAGTAGTGTTACATAGCAGAAAAAGAAGAAAACCAAGGCTTCCTGTATATAGCCTTTCTTTTTATTTTATTTATTTTAATGACAAACAGAGAATGAGATGTCATGTTTGTTTAGCTATACAGAATGTGAAAATTGAAGGCCTTTTGAATATTTTAATTATGACCTTTCCCTTTTTTGCTTGACTGTGTATGAATCTAGATAGTACAGAGCACAATACAATATATTACTAGATGTGCAGTTATAAGCATGTAGACTTTTTGCAAAACTGGAATAGAACTGAACTGATGAGCAAAGTGCCAGAGAAGCTGTGTAAGTCTGAACTCCAGTATTTGCTTTGTGTGGCATCAAACAAAGAGTTTTTAGTTGTTTCTTTAAGTTCTTTCACTTTCATGAGCAGAATTGTTGAACTTGTTTTTGAATAAGACTATTGGCATTTTCAGTCTGCCGATATTAGCACCTGATTAAAAGTGTTGCAAACTATTATTATTGCCAATATTTTACTCTTGTTTCGTAACTGTTACTGGTGAAGCAGCATCTGACAGCTGTAAGGTTTTACAAGGTTACTCATACATGTTGGGGTGCGTTTGCAGTGCCAGCACCTTTCTCTATTGTTGGTGCTTTTTTTCACTAGAGATACTAAATGTGCACGTGTTTTTTTCTTTCATTTCTGAAATGCTACTGATGAATGGAGGCCGTAATTACAGTAAGTGATACAATGAGGTTACTGCTGTGAGCAGCATTGCAGATTCCTAATACTCATGGGTCACTGACTGTCATTCCAGACTCCTCAGTAAATCTACTTGGCCGGGAAAGAAAAATTCCATGCTTGTAAGTTTTGAGTACTTGCAAGGTGCTGTTTTGTGCAGGCCGCTGGCTTTGCAATGAACCTGCCTCTGCCTTAGAGTTATAATCTCAAAATAATCATGTTCCAGCATGGAATTTAAATATTTATAGCCAAATAAATAGGGGGAAAAAATAGGGGCTTTGTGTTTTGGTATTTGGCTGTGTAAAAAATAGACAGTCTTGATTTATTTCCTAAGTACAATTTTAGACATAATTTTCTGGGGTGTATGTTTGATGGTATTCTGAGCAGCATATGGAGTGAGCACTTCTGCACTCCCAAGAAAGCTGAAGCTATGAGCTTATTCTTTGGTCATTGTTTTGTTCTAGGTCTCTTGTATTACAGCAGAATAAAAGTATGCACAGAAATAGTTACTTACCTGGAAGCATACCTTCCTGTGAGGGTAAGATGCTCAGTATTCCTTGTTCTGTGACTGTTCCCTGCCCTTCCTGATACAGCATCCCGATCCTGTTAGCCTAGAAATGCTTCCTTGATTATTTCAGACGCTTTTTTTGTGTCATCTCTCTACAATAGCCTTCTTTCCTTGGAAGGCTTGTTAGGCCAAAAGGTGATAATAAAAGCGTGCTTAAAGGTTTCCTCTGCAGGGCCCCCATTATGCTTGGAGGGGTTAAAGCAGTTTGAGGTGAAGTATTTGAGGAGGCACGAGTGTGGATGTTTTTAGCATACGTAGAAAAATGGTTGAAGATACACCACACATGAGAAAGCAAGAAAGTAAGAATAGTGTTGTCTTCAGCAAATAAATAGATACCTTATACTCGGTGCCAAACTGCAGCAGAACAGTTGGCATGCTTTGCTTGACTTAGCATCAGTACAAATCTTCAGTTTAGCATTCCTTCAACTCCTTCTTCCAGTTCAGCAGTCTCTAAACACCCGGGCAGCTTTTACTCTGGCTTCAGGAGGTCAGATATTTTGATTTTGCAAGAAAATACTTAGATGTGAGAATCTAAGAATCTAATACTTAAATGTGAGAATTGTTTGGTCAATGTTTAGCAATATGTGTTTAGTAAAGTACATTGCAAAATTTTTAGTCTTTTTAATCAGTTGATTGTTTTTAGCAGATTTGTATGTAATTATCAGAACAGTGGTGGAACTCCAGGCCACTGATGAAGTATCGTATTTATCAGAAATTCTCTGCCTTTAATAAAATACAGCAGAAGGGTCTAGCAGTATGCTGTATCTGGAGGTAACAGGGAGCTTTGCCCCTGTTTTAAGGAAGTGCAAGGTTAGATTTTAGCTGCACAAATAAAGCAGAAAGTCCTTGGAGGCTTGTAGTAGCCCAGAAATTCATATAAGAAGCACGATTATAGCTGTAGTTACGAGTCTGTGATCCCAGATACAAAGAAAGAGGCCTGGAGCAGTAACCAGAAGCTTCAGCTATTGAACAGTAAGGAAGCCCTATCAGTGCTGTCACACACACGGTGACTCACTCTGCGGTCACAGAGGGAGACCAGAGCTATGGTTACCACAGGCCCGTGGAAGACGCTTTCTGTCTCAGCAGTTGCTAAGGGCATGGCAGATCTAACAGCTCCATAGTGTAGCATCTGGAGCCTCACAGCCTGCTTGCCTTTGCCACAACTAGATAAGGGAACACTAGTTACACGGGAATGGTCATTCCTATCATTATAACTTTTTCCAAGGATAGGCTTTAATGTCCTACTAAATTCATTCTGGTGGCTTGACGGTGACATACAGAAGGCTGTATGTCAGATAGACCTGAGGAATATATTCTTGTTCTGTTGAAAAGAGGCAATATTTCATGAAACTTTTTCTTTCCTCTCAAAGTGTCTCTTAAAGCTTGTTCCAAAGCAGCAGAAGTTTTGGTGTGCAGTGACAGTGGGTGCAGGTCATGGCTGTATGAGGCTGAAATAAGTGGGGGCTGAAAAGAGTGGGGAACACCACTGAAAGCAGAGTTTCTTTCCATCTCTCACTTACACCCTCCTAATGTTTTTCTTGCCCAGGCATTGGCATTTCCAAGCTAACTGAAGTAGGTTGAGCTGGATTAAAAAAAAAATAAAATTCAAATGGAAGCAATATATTTTTTTTTTGAGTGCTATTTTCAGGCAGATTAGTCCTTTAACCGAGCTCAGCAAGTTACTGCATTAGTGATGGTGTTGGCACAAGGGAAGTGGAGGAAATCCACAGGGAAGGGGGATTTGACAGAACCCTCTGGCAGCAGCCTACATCTTTGCCAGCTTAATGTGATCATTATGGGGCTGTGATTTGACAGGTTAACTCATTTTTGTGAGTTCTAATAGTGGCTGTGGCCACATCCTGTGAGAGGCTCATCTGATATCACTTAGCTCCATTGGTTCAGTTTTGTTAAAAAGATATTTAATGGCTTAACTTTGTCCTGACAGGTTTTTAGTCAGTTCAGGTGCAGCTGGTTCTTTGATAACCACTCTAAAGCTAGCATAAGCTTCATCTCCAGCTCATTTAGTCCTGACTCATACCATTCAATGATTCAGTCATGTGCATGGCCTCTATCTGCAAAAGGCAGGCTGTGATGTGAGAAGAGATATTTGGGATCAGGTGCATTGCACAGCAGGGAACACCTGCACTCCTCTTGCAGAGCTGCTGATAAGCTGCCTTCCCCTCATTGTCTGCACGTGTCACCGTGCAGCCTGCCTCACCAAAAGAAACAAAAGCTCAGCTTGGATTCTCACGTCCTTTAATGAGGTAAATTAAAGTGCAGTTTCTAAATTATGGTTGGTCATCCATTGATAAGCTCTTGAAGGCTTGCTGATTTATGCCTTGTTTAAACACACCTTTCTTTGCTCTGAACTTTGCACCAGAGATTGCTTTGGTTTCCTTATGCCCAAGGTAGTACATGAAAACAGTATCAGGAAAGAGAAGTACAATCAGAACAGTTCATATGATTTCCTGTAGGAAACACAACTAACTTTTTGTTTCAATAATATTTTCCGGTTTAAGAGTAAAAAAGACTAAGATATTAAATATCTAAGATATTTTACAAATATAAGTATTTGATAATATTATGTACTAATGAAAATGTCCACGTATTTGTCCAGTGATCCAAATTCTGCCTGCCTTCTTCTTTCTGAGAAGGTTGTTTACACTGTCATACTTGTTCTCCTTTAAGGTGAAAATTGAGAAAGAGACTGTGTTTGTTTGAACTTCTGACTGTGGATGATACATAAAACAACAAACTAAAACACAATCATTTTTTTTCTCCTAGTAAGTAGCAGCTGCTTATGAAAGTTCGTGGGAAACGATGAGCCTCATGCTGTGAAAGCTGGTATTTGGCACTTTGGGTTTCACATTAGAAAACAGCTTATGAAGATGCATGGTATTAAAAATTGTGTGAAGTGCTACAGAGTTTTGGGTTTTGGGCCTTGCTTGAGTTTTTGAAGAGGTTGTTTAAGAAAATTTTGTCATCCTGTTTTAGGGAGGATAGGGAAGACATTCACATTGCTCACTGTCCATTTACAGAACTATTTTATATAGACCTCAGTAAACACAGGCCTTAGTTTAGGCTGTTATAGTTTCTCTTAATTTCAAACACATGGATATACTTAATTTCTGACATTCAGAGTAGGCATAAATTCAGTTTTGGTTGTATGATTTTGAAGAAGTTGCTAAATGAAATTCAGTTTGTTGCTGAACATGTTTTGTACTGAACTTTTTTTTTCTTTTTTGATGCATTGCTTGTTTTTAAAATTGAATGATACATTTATGCCAGTATATCCTTTGTATCATTACTGAATGATTTTCTGTCTAGTGTTAAGAATTTTTAGTCACTTACCTGTATTTTGAGTTATAACAAGATTCTTCTGAAGACTGATGAAATTTTTCTGAGTCAAAATATTAGTATGAAGTTAGATTTTTTACTTAAGGTATAAAATCAAAACTACTCAGGGAAACAGACCCTAAAAGCATAAGATGCTTTTGCAAGTAGTGTTAACACCTTTTGCACCATAACCAGTGAGGGAATTGTAGTATTTTAAAGCTTGGATTTTTATTGTTAATTTTTACTTTGGTTGTGTGGCTTGTTGTGAGCTAGTCAGAGGTCATTCTTTGTTTCATTTCAACCTGCTGCTGTCACAAGAAGCCATTGCTAGTATTTTAAGGAAGGAAATTACTTAAAATAACTCCCAAAGTGACATATCTTTAAGAAAAGGACATGCTGTAAGCTGCCTCATAGCTGACTTCACTAGCTCTGGAGGTCAGAGTCAGTTTCCCAGGCCTTCCTCCTGATCCCAGAGTACAAACTATCCCTTACTGACAGTTGTTCTCCAGGGTCAAAGAGGAGCTTGACAATTTTACCTCAAGAAGTTCACCATTACCAAAAAGGTTCTCAAGCTCTGTGAGTCCATGAGTCATCCAGTCTGCTTCTAGCTGGTTGCTGTCTGAGAAGGATGTGAGAGGACTGCTACCATGAGTTGTCATGGGACAGTCCACTGTGCCAGGCCACTAAAAGGAGATTCATATTCTTTTAGTTTCTTAAAGAGGAAACTCATGACTTTATGGGCAGAAGAGGGTATTTCTTCATCTTTGTCCACTGTGGAGGATCACTCATGCCACAGGTTTAGCTTTCTCAGAGCATTTGCTTTGCACGTTTGTCACTAAGCTGCTGTGGCTAGGCAAGTGGGAGTTTGCCTGCTTGTTATCCAAGTGAGCTCTTCATAACATTGGGGAAATTGTTAAAGTTATGGAGATACGAGGAAGACACCTTGCATGTTCCTTCAGCTAGGTGCACCAAGGTCTGCTGGCCTCTGATTCTTTGGCTTGACAGTGTGGAAGAAGGGCAAGGTGTCTGGCATATTCAGTTATGGCAGGCTCATGTATGGATAACTACTGGACAGATGTGACTGTACACTCTGATTCCCTAAAGGATGCCTTGCAATAGCATGCATTAGGATACCTCATGAACTCAGGGGGGACTAAGAGAGAGTTAATAACAAGGGCCAGCTATTACAAGTGCTTTATACAGTTCTGGGAATCAGAGTCTTCTGCTGTGTCAAGATTAATGAGCAATATTTTGTGGAAAATGGTTTAACTTCTCAAAGTGACTATGTTTCTTTGGGTGTCTGCTGGTGGAAAGTGGAAGAAAGCCTAGCTGATGGCTAGAGATGCAATGCTGAGGTGATGATGATGCCATTTTCATGGACCTATCACTATTTCTGAATAAAGAATTACTCTCTACTAAGGCCTCAGAGAGTTATCTTTTGCACTGGGCTGGTGGAATGATTCAGTTGTGCATTTAGCTGGCTCTGTTCAATGTTATATGATCATCTGAGAGTCCTGGTAGCAATTTCCCATTTAATCTATCCTAGTAAAGAGATACCTTTGCCTTTCTCTTGAATTGGACTGAATGTACAACTGGCTGGCTGCCTTACTGCTTGTGCTGTCTTGAAGGGGTCTGCCGTTAAGGATGGAGAGATCCAAGGGTCTGGCATGTGGTTGTTTTGGGGTGTGAATTTAGGCTGCTCCAAGAAGAATACTCAGAGGGTAGTGTTGGCCTCATGCATGGTTAGGGGGCCTGGAGGTGTTGTGCTTGAGGGCAGCCCTCAGGGCACTCTCAGGTTGCTCTGGTGTGAAGCTTGTGTGAACCGAGAAGGAACTGGAGCCAAAGAACACTACTGTGGCACTCGTGGGGAAGAGGCATCTTAAGTGTATTTCCTCATTGTTTAAAACAACAGCATATATACTTGGTAATAAAAAGCTATATTTATTCTGAGAGAGCATTGTCCAAATAATGCTAACTGATTTAATTCCAAATGAGGTGTCATGAGACAGCTAAAAAGGGAAAATTAAGTCAGTTGCTTAGAGGGCACAGTCAATGAAAATATCCTTAAATTCATCATTGTACCTTCCTGATGTTCGAAGATGAAGGAGATCTGAGCACCTCTGGTGAAAACACTCAACAAGGATGGCAGAAGCTGTAAAGTACACACACTGGTTTTACATTTAGAGAACTGAGAATTGAAAAAAGAGAATATTTTAGGTATCAGGGCATTTGTTCTTCTTTGAAAGTCTCCTTTTCATCTTTATGTTAAAATGTGCTGTAAATTTCCTGTTATACAGTTTCTACATTAATAGCTATTGCTCTGTTGACTTTCATTGTAGGTTTTAAACCCTTTTCATGCTGACAAGTGTGTGGTTGCATTTGTGTGTCAATCTGTCAGCACTTCTGTAGTTCTTTATAAATGCAAGACTTTGTCCGGATGCCTTATTTTGGCAAAGGAGTTATTCATTATCCTCTGAGATAGAATTGGCTACTTGTACAACCAAATATTTCTTGTATCCAAGTACACTTTTAAGATTGCAAGTCTGTATTTTCAGTGCAGGTAATATTAAAAAGAAGTTGACTTTAATAACTCTGATAGGAAGGGACTCAACTGTGTCACCCTGCCTGAGGTCAGAGGATGTATTTGTTACCCAGCTCGGGCCCAGAGATGTTCAGTCCCTTCATCGTCTCCTCAACAGTGTTGCTAATACTGTTCTCTAATTTTTAGGATGTGTTAGA
The DNA here is from genome assembly GCA_035047845.1 of Dendrocincla fuliginosa. Taxonomy (NCBI): domain Eukaryota; kingdom Metazoa; phylum Chordata; class Aves; order Passeriformes; family Dendrocolaptidae; genus Dendrocincla; species Dendrocincla fuliginosa. The sequence goes on from JAWWMO010000121.1 coordinate 60,252,938, forward strand.
GAGCACTTCAGAGCTGGAAAGCCAGTGGGATTCTGCCCAGCATGGTGAAGTGGCATGAGGTCTGAGGATGGGACAGAGTGGGCAGGCAGTGCAGCTGGAAAGCTGGGTGGGGCACTCTGCAGCTTCTGCTCTGGTTTGCCTCACATCTGGTTCTTTTTGCTGTCTACAAATGTCTCTGCTTCATACACTAGGGTCAGACCCATTCAGGCTGCCTTCCCTTCCTCTACCCACCCCCTGCCTCTTCCCCCCAAATTGCAAGCTTAGGTCACTGTCATAATGATGTTTTCAATTTAATGGAAATGGGAGTTTTCATATATGACTTAATATTGCATGCAGCAAATGTTTTTTATTTCCCTGTGTACATATTATATTGTATAAGAACATATGGTATTCATTTGCAGATGTGTCTCATAATGGGAAGTACAGCTGTCTAGCATGAGGAACTTGATCCTGTAACTAAAAATCATGGATAGCAATGCTCAAGAGTGCATTAACACTGCTCTTGTTCTTCTGTATGCTGTTTATGTACATATGGCAAAAGAAAACATGAATTTATATTTATAGAAGCATCTGCATATGGATTGTACCTTTATTTCAGATTTATTGTTACATGCAAAGCATTGTATTTAATTTTCCTTGATTATTACTGTGATCTGTAATCATAGCTACTTAATGTTACAAGTAAGTGCTATTTTTACCCTGTTTACATAAAGGAATGTGTCTGAAGTTGAAGCTGGGCTAATAACCTCTAGATACATAAGGAAAGTTAAGAGTACAATGTCATTTTTACTTGCATATTTTTTTGCTGGCAGTTAACCCTCCACTGAAGTGTTTTGTTTGGGAATGCAGGGTAAGAGTTATGGCTAATATCAATGATGCAATATATAACTGATTCTTATCTTTCAAAATAGACTGATATCTTTTTAGAACAATAATCATGAAGAACATTGTCAGCTGAAAAACCACGGGAGGCACCTATATGTTGACTTAGCAACTGGTATCTCTCATGTTTGTAAGATGCTGATAAAGAAGGGGGTGTTGGTTAGGAGGGAAAACAAAGATGTTACTAAATAGGTTCTATTAAGAATTATCATCTAGATAATTTATAAATCTAAAAAAGGATTATTTTTTTAAATTTACTACAAGTACTTAATATTGAAATCCCAGAATTCTTGCAATCCTCATCTGCAACTTCTTTGATGAGGGTAATTTAAACTAGTTGGTAAGAGTTCTTTTGGTCTTCAGTTTTTCTTAGTTTTGTTCTTCTGTTTCTTGGTTTCTTTGGTTTTGGTGTTCTGATTTTTTTTTGTGTGTGTTGGTTTTTTTTTTTTTTTCATTTTACTAGTATCACTTTTCTTTTTTCTGCTGCAGAGCTTGTAGTGACTGTCAGACTTTTCTTTCTGACCAGTCTTGAACATTGCCTCTTGTTGCCTTAATTATGACAACAGTCTTCCACAACTGTGTTAGGTTTTGAAGAACTTGCTGCCTATGCACCCACATGGAAAAGAGACTGCTTACACCAGAAAGAATCACCCCTAAGAGTAGAGAACAAAATATGGAATGCTGTTAACAGAAATGAAAAACAAAGATTCCATGTGTAAAAGTGTGATCAACTAATAATAAAATACATATGAGTTTTTAGGGTTTATTTTTAATTTTGAACAGTTGTTTCTGTTAAATGGTTGGTATTTAATTTACATGCTTTGTTTACTTTTTCTTAATTTGCAGTGTTCATTTTTTGTCTGTTTCCCCCTAGTTTCTTGGTTTGTATTACATTCTCTTTGTTTTTCCCCTCTCCTGGAAGAAAACAAGATTTCTTTCAAATCCTTTCTGTTGAAGTTTTGGTTTTGTATTCATGTTCTGATGCTTGGACCTTGTGGACAGGTAGTGAACCCTGTGGTGGGCTAGCTTCTAAACTTGCACATGAACATATCCATATATTCAGATTGGTAGCTGTACATCTGTATATTTAATTTGTAAGTGAAAGGACATATCTATGCATACAAATACCAGTAAAGCTTTGCAGGGGCCTTGGTTGAAAAAAATACACATTTTTATATCTTTTCTGCTGATGTTCAGAAAACAGAGGTGGTAGCAAAGGAAGAGTGGGAAGTAGAGAAGCTGTGATCCTGAGCTGCTTCCTGTTTGCTTAGTTGCCTACTGACATATAAAAACTACCAGAAAAATGAGGAGGGAGGTAATATATTAGTGTAATTTTGTTTTATTTAGTAGGTTCCTTGCTTGATCATAGCTCACTCAATTTTTGAGTGTTCGTTAGTGTAGGTTACAGAGAGCACTGCAGACAGTTTAGCTGTAGCACCCCAGGAACAGGTATTACTCAGGAATATTTGCTTAGAAGAGGGAATTTGGTAGGAAAGGAGATTTTGCAGACTCACAGCTTTGGCAGCTGCCCTGGGAGATAAAAAGTAAAAATTGTGACTGGGTGTCCTTTTCAGTCTCTTTTCTTTTGCTGAGGTGCCAGGGAACTTTTCTGCCACCCTCTTTGTGTGGTGCATGTGTGGGGATGGGTTGTGAAGGAAACAGCTGGGTCAAGGCAGATCTGCATTGCCCTCTGCCTCTGCTGTGGCATGCTCTGCCTGGCTTCTACTAGAGCAATTCCTCAAGTCAGGTTTGCCTCATGTGCAGAGGCATACGCAGCATTGTTGTGTTAGCTCCTCTGACAGTAGGTGAAATTCCAGCATCCACTTTTGAAGCTAGTTGCAAACACCTTGCTTATGTTGAGCTTGAACTAAACCCAGATGGTCCATCTCTTGTAGCATCCTTGAGACCTCCCTCTCTCCTATCCCCTTGCCGTTAAGCATCTCTCTGATGTTTTGCTTCTGAACAAACCTGTGTCTCTCACAATACTTGAGTGCTGGCCCACCTTGTACATGCTGGTCGCCTCAGCCCTTTTTGCTTTCTCCTCTCTGTTTCTTGTTCAGCTTCTGTGAGAACACTTTCATCTGCTCTGTCTTACTGGGAATTTGTTGGTGGTTTGCTTGAACAATGAAAACATTTTCCTTACAAAATGTCTTTAGATTTCTTCATGAATTTCCTTGCCTGCTGTTTAGGAATGCTTATACCAATTCACTTACAATTTATTCTGAATGTAAGAATTATATTGTAATAAATTGACTATGAATGCATGCCAATTTCCTTCAAGCATAAACAAAATTACTGAATTGTACTGTAAGCCTTGCATTTGCAAGTAACAGGGTTATGGGCCTAACTAATAGGTCCTTTAACATGGTAAGAACTAATGATTTTAGAGAGCTAATTGCTTTTAGAAGCACAAAAGTGACTCCAGTGTAATTTCATGGCTGTAACTGTACTTTACTGGATGGTCTTGGTGTTTGCCAGGATAGCTTAAATCGGGCTTCGTTGTCATGCTTATTTTTTCCAGTGTGAAAAGAAAAATAAATTATTTAAATCTTTCCTCCCTATGCCTCTCAATAATGGAATTACAAATACTGTATCTGTTTCACTTCCTGGTTTATTCTCTTTGATATTTGTGGAGCCCGAAGTGATCTTAGACAGGCTTTATTTTCTTCTCTGGGAGAAGATTAGTTCCAGTAGTTCTCTTAGAAGATTACAATAAAAAAAAAAAGTGTACTTTTAAAATGTGTATTATGTGCTTGAGTATTTTCCCAGTAAGCAGCATGGGGATGGTTACAGAAAACATATTTTGCATACATTTTTGTCTTTGATACAAAGTAGAGAATGGAAAGAATCAAAACTGCAAAGGAAAACCTCTGTGCCCATACGAAGCCAGATGATGTAGAAGGCATTTAGAAGGAATGAGAAAGGTAGATCAACTGACCATGGGACAGAGCCAAAACCATGACAAAGGAGATTCAAGTGAGGCCCTTCCTTTCCTTATTTTCCTAGCTGTAGGTAATTTTTTTTTTTTAAACTATAACTTTAAATAAGATTAGGGTCGAATATACTGGGTGTCTCTTGAGTTTGGAAATTGACATTCATTCACTGTTCATTCACTATTTTCATTCACTGGGACCTGAGGTTCTGTAAGCTTTGCCAGCTCTTCCAGAGGTCTGCACGTTGCCACTTTTGTGATTTTACCTATTCAGATCACCCACATTCCCTTGTCTGCTTGTTTTCCCCTCTGGTGGATTTTGCTCTCCCAGGAATACCCATTTCTCTTTCTGGAGTGTATGGTTTTGAACAGCAATTGATATGTACAGGCAAAGAATAAGAAAGTGAATTCAAAGCCTTTGAGAGTTTTCATTCAATTGGTATGAGAGTTTGCTAAATTGTGACAATTTTATTGCAAGTCTGATAATATCTTGTGATGTTTTGGAGTTTCAGATAGCTTCCAAATCTGAGTCCATGAGACTTACCTCTCACTAAGAGAAATAAGCAGGTTTCTGTATTTTATGGTTGGAGAATAAAGCTAAAAACATACATTGAGTTAAACAACTTGTATGCTGGAATGCAGCAGTCCCCCCAAAACCAAGGAAACACAAGTGGTGTAATCATTCTGTGAAGGACAAGCTTTATGGCTGCAGTCATCAATCCTGAATTCTTTCTCGCTTTGTGTGGAGTGGAACAAGGTCATGTTTTTCCTTGGATGGCATATCAAGTAACTCTTTTGGCAACTGTTCAAATATGTATATGCTACAGTTCTAACACCTCTTTTGATAATAAATCATTTCACATTATCAGTCATAGCTGGGGGGCCAATGATCTATATCTTCATTTTAGATAGGGTGTGTATGTGCATCATCTTACCATAATTATAATTGAACTAATCAGAAATAGAAAATAGAGTCTAAATGGCCATGTAGGAACATGAGGTCCTATGAAAGGAAATGTCATGAAATATTTTAATCTTCTTATAAGCACTGCATATAGTTCGGACAGATTTAGTTTTGGCATAGTAGCTGAAATCTCCCATTTCTGGTGCAGTGGATTAGAATATTAAGTGTAATAGCCTATATCACTGCCACAATTTCCTTCCTGTATTCTTTAGTGACAGGCTGGGGTTGGGCAAGCAGTAAGGTTATGTGCACTAAGGTAAAAAAAAAAAAATGTTAATAATAAGAATGTCTCTGGGAGCAGTACACTGCATACATATACTTTTTAAACTTACAGTCTGGCAATGCTAACTTGGGCCTCTTTGTATTTATTGTTCATGGCGTGGTTTAAAATGCCAGTTGGTGGGTTTTCTGGGTTTTTGTTTTTTGTTGGATTTTGGTTTTATTAGTTATCTTTTTTGTTGGGTTTTGTTGATTTTGTGTTTTGTTTTGTTTGGGGTTCTTTTGTTGTTGTTTTGTTTTTATTTTATTTTTTAATTTTCCCTTATTTTATTTTTTGTTAATCTCCAGAGCAGTTTTGAGCAGGTATTAACAGCAGCTGATGGAATTAAAAAAAAAAAAAAAAAATCCTAAGAGGCCTGTTTCTCTTTGCTCAGCGTTTTTTATGCTCATTTAGAAAGTGAGTACTGTTTTATACCCTCTCTGCAATCATTTTGTATTCTTTGGAAAGAGAACAGAGCTTTGCCTCAGTTCCTACTTCTCTGGCTTTTCTTTGGAGCTTAACAGGGATTTGGGCAAGTTTGATTGCAGTTAACATTCAGAATGTTCCACAAGGTCACAGAGTAGCCAAAATACAGCTATCTAATTTGGGAGAGGAGTGCTAAGTGTCTCTTCACCAAAAGTACTGGAAATTATGTTGCATCTTTACTGTTATCTTTACGTGTCCCATGTGATTCTCTTGAAAAGACTGAGTTGCAGGAGAGTTTACAGTCGGTCATGGAAGGAGTAAATGACACAAAAGGTAGAAAACAAAGGATGCAGTTGTTGCAATGAGTGAGAGGATTTAGGAGCTAGAATGAAAAGCAGCAAGGCAAACCCAGACTGAAGTTTCTCTAATGCCTTCTGAAAGTTATGAAGCACTTTAAAAGCAGTGAGAAATATTTTTGCATTGTTCTGATCACCAAATGTCCAGACTTATGTCTTGGTATTACTCAAGGGTTACAAGCTGGTTATGAAAGGTTGTGATACTGGCTTTTGTTTGATGGGAAGTTTTAACTATTGAGGAAATAGAAAGGATCTTTTTAATATCTTAAGCCTTGTAAAAAAATGAACACATTTCCATTAAAAAAAAAAAAGTTATTTAGGTAGTGTAACTACTCTGTGGCTTTATGCCAAATTCAATTATTTTATTGAATTTGGTGGGCACACTAATTCCAATTTAATCTTTTTTTTTTTAAAAAAAAGATTTTGAAAAATGCTCAAAACTGTACTGCAAATTGCTGGATACTGTGTGAAGGGGTAGTTTGACAAAAATTTCTCTAACATTAAGTTGAAAGCATTAGAATAAGTGATTTGGTAATAAAAATTCTTGCTTTAATGCAGTCTTGGAATCAAGGCCTGCAGCTTTGCCTAGAAACTGAAAAGTTAGGATGCCTTTCTGGTAGACAGTCTGGCTGTAGGAAGGTCTGGCAATCACTTCCCAGGCCAGTGTCCAAACCAAGAATGGGAAGCTGAAGCCAGGCAACTGCTCTGGCTGTTAGATTAGAGCTTTCTAGATTAATTCTGTTAAGAAGTTTTTGCACCTTGCAGTGCTGCTTGGCTTCTTAAAAGAAAGGCAGGGATGTGGGGAGCTTTGGGTTTAGGAGCTTTGCTTATTCCCACACTTCTTGTAGTCAGTGTTCAGGATGAGAAGAGGGACAGGAGACTACACTGTTTCCCTCTTCTTATCTGTTTAGTTGTTTAGATTAAAAAGGATTTACAAAGTCCTATATTTTTATTTGAGAGCACAGCATCTCATGGACATGATTGCACAGTAAATAGTTTTCAAAATGTGCCACAGTACTCATAGGCACTTTTTTGGTTGTTTCAATCTAGCTAGCCTTTGTACAAACTTAAAATGACTTACACAGATTACTGTACTTCGTAACTCCTATGTCAACAAGATAATTCTGCTTTGAGGGTGCTACTCTTTTTATAGCCACAGTGCTGGTGTCTATCACAAACCCACAACAGCAGAGCTTCCTTTTATCTGCCTTGCAGCATGTTATGGGTGCAGATCTCAATCTTTAACACTCAATGGTCCGGTGGTGAAAGACTCCAGAGATCTGAGAATTATTCTTGTTTCTGTCACTGATTTACACAATGAGTTTGAACAGCATACTTCACCTCTCTGAGCCAAGTACCCACCCCTTTTTTCCTCCCTTCTCACAGTCTTTGTGTGCCCTGTTTATCAGGTTAACATGTCTAATCACATGTTTGTATGATGCCAAGAATCAGTGAGCCGCAGTATCAGCTGAGGTATGGCTGCAATAGTACTGCTAATAGCTTTTATGTAAATGACCAAATGCAGACTAACTTCGGGAGCAATGACTCCCTTTGCACAGGCATTTCACAAGTTGCTGCTGTCATGTAGCTATAGTCATATATATTTTTGTAGTTTCATGTAACTCTGGAAGTAAAGTTAGTTCATTGGGGTGCCAGAGAGTGTATCTGAAGGGGCAGCAGTGCTTAAGGCATTGCCTGTACAGGAATTCCAATAACAATGGTTAATGGCTAGCATTTAAAGAAGTTTTTAAGGCCAAACATTGTATTTTCAGTGAACAGCTTAAGGACATGTAATAATTCAGTCTGACAAGTATACTGATGTTGTAGTTTGACCCCAGCCAGTAAACAAGTATTATCATGCAACTACTTCCCACAGGAGGCAAGGGGGAGAGAATCAGAGGGGTAAAGACTAGAAAACTTATGGGTTGAGATTAAAGGCAGTTTAATAAGGAAACAAAAAGCTGTGCATGCAAGCAGAGCAAAACAAGGAACTAATTCACTGCTTTGCATGGGTAGGCAGGTGTTCATCCATCTCGAAGAGTGCAGGGCCCCATCACACATAACAGTTATTAGGGAGGACAGACACCATCACTCCAAACATTCCCGATTTCTTCCTTCTTCCCCCCACTTTATATACTGAGTATGATGTCATATGGTATGGTATATTCCATGTGTCAGTTGGGGTCAGCTGTCCTGGCTGTGTCTACTTCCAACTTCCCATCCACCCCAACATCCTCATCATTGTAGTAGTATGAAAAGCAGAAAAGGCCATAACAAAATAACAATAACAAAATATCAGTAATAGAAACTTCTCTACATTATCAGTCCTGTGTTCAGCACAAATCCAGAACACAGCCCCATAGTAGCTGCTGTGAAGAAAATTAACTCTACCCCAAACTCAGCACACTTGGTAATGCAATGCTTTTTCTATACTGTTCCCAGTGTTGGAAATTGGCTGATATAAACAAATGTTTGGAAAACTCTTAGTGTTTTATAACATGGAATTAAAGACAATGTTTAAAACTCCCATAAGTTTTGTTTGGCAGCTATGGAAAAAGGACTATATTCATTTAACCCCAAAGAGTTGAATCTGAATTGAAGACACAGTAATTAAGCAGATGGTCTCTTCCCTTGTTGCACTCATGACACTTTTTACAAGTGTGAACATTTTTATTCATTAAAGATCCAGGCCTGATTTTTGAATTCCAAAATTTGGCAAAAGAAAAAGGATCCTGTACAGAAATTCCTAAATTGTAGGCTAAAAAGGTGTTTCCCGCTCTTCCCTTGCAATTGGGTTTCATGCATTGTTGCATTTTTTTCCAAGAAGAGGATAAATGATTATAGAAATGGCTGTTTTTTTGCTTTATGCTTTTACAGTATTTAATGGCTGGACTTTGTCCTTTCTGAGAGTTGATGAGCTCTCCTGCAGTAATCCTGTTAGAGGAACTGCACATCTCTTTCAGCAGTGTTAATCTTTTATGTTTGGTTCGACAGTGTATTTATATTCCCTAGTTTTTATGACCATGAGTATCCTTGGATTTACTATTTCTGCCTTTATACATCTATATACATACCCATATATATAGTATATAAGAATACCATACAATTATGGTACATAGACAATTACAATGTTTATATAGTGCCGTAGAAGATCATGTTCAGTTCCAAAATTAGTGGCTAGCACTATGAAAATGGCAAATACTGTATTTTTTCTCATCATTCACTGTTTTAGAACACAGCATGGTCCTTCATTCTTAAGTGAGGAAAATGGAAGTAAGGGCAAAATTAACTCTGTGCAAAGTGAATTTATCTGAAATGTGAGTGGAAGTGCACCTTACTAACTGATTAATCTCTAGCTGTTGTAGTTTGCACATGACAAATATCAGTTATGAACTGCTAAAAGGGCACTGAAATGTGGGAGATTTAGTTTTCACAGGAAAGAAAATAAGGAATAAGGACAACTGCACTATGTTAAAGTGACTATTGATGAAATCAAAATCAGGTTGACGGAGCCTGGAAAAAAAGCACGTTTTTATTATGGCATAAACCAGTGATTGATATTAAGAGTCATATTTTCTTAGAGGCTGAGGTGAGACACAGTTGATCACAAAAGGTAAGACCAAAAAAAACATTTGCATGCAGTGCTTCTCCTTTAGGTATTGACACAACATGAAGTACATCAGTACTTAGTGAAATAACCCAAATCTGGTTTCTTTCATTGTAAATGTGATCAATAGTGTTCATTACAAGAATTGTTTTTAATGGTTCCCCTCTGAAGGACTGGAGAGCTTCCTCTCACAGCCTTAATGCTTCAAATAAATAAATGCATTTCTGATAGGTGGGACAAGAAGATTAAGTAAGTCTGGTAATAGACTGCAATAACTGTATTGAAGAAAAAGTTCTATACTTGGGGGCTCAGTTTTGTACTGAGATAAATAGGCAAAAGTCTCATTGGCTGTAAAGGGCTGATTATGAGAGGTCAGAACTGACTGTGTCATTTGCAAATGAGAGTATTTTACTGCTCCCTGCAAAGCTATTTGTAGAGTAAACTATTTACTTGTGATTGGAAATAGATGTTAATAAGATTTTAATAAAGTTTGAGAGTGTTAGTGAATACCTTAGTGGAAATGCAAGTTTTCTGCAGAGGAAAGAAACTGCTGGAGAGTAAACTTACCATTTAGTAATCTGAAATGCTTGAGAATTACTTCAAATGACTTTGTGTGTTAGCGATATCTTACATTTTCTGACCTTACATTTTCTGTGGAAAGGAAGATACTTATGAAAAGCTGCATTTTTCAAATTTTAAATAGATAAGCCAGACACCTGATAACAATGTACTTGAGAAGTAACCTGTTTTCTGCAACTGCAGTAACAACTTTTTTTGTAATGAGCTGTATTTATTTCCTACTGGTAGTTTTTTGGAAAGTAGTCTTCTACAAAATTGTAACATGGGGCATTTGAAATACTTAAAAAAAATATTTTATGAGTCCATAAATGTGGATTAAGTATTTTTAAAAACATCTGTTTCATCCAGATTCCTTATAGTATTATTACTAAGACTGAAGGCTTTACCCTTTCTCGTCTCTGTTCTTCTTGGCCTTAATGTATTTCCACCTGTGCATTTTTATTTTGTAATATGCTATTAGTGCTTATTAAGCATAAGTTTGAAGAAGGATTGAATTTAGCAAAGGGTCAAGCAGAAAACCCATGTTCTTGCTCTTATCAACAGATATCTAAAAATAAAAATCTTAATTGTCAACCTATTTTTCCATATGCTGTGAATTTTTAAAAATATTTTTCTTTCCTCATCTACACTAAGCCTAACGTATCAAGACTGTCCTCATTATCATCAGAAGGTCTTTCTTGTTTGTGCCTCTTTGTGCACAGAGGAGCGTTCATAGTAGAGACAGAGATGAAGATGCCTGGAGCCACTGCTGCACAGATTATGCACCCAATACTGCTTCACTGATGTCTTTCTGGTGGAGTATGCAAGGCAAGGAACCTTGAACCAAGTGAAATTCAAATAAGATCTGATCTGCTCTGTCAGCCAGCGCTTTAGCAGTTCTCTTCTAGCCTGAGCCTCTCTCTGTCCTAGCCCACAAAAATGTGAATTGTGGCTGTGGACAAATGCAGATGTCTTTGAAAGGTTTTGTAGTCCAAACAAAAACAAGGAATCATGGAATCAGCGAGTGGAATAGGAGTGGTGTGGCACTTAGCTCCTGAGGAACTCGAACACTGCTGGTTCTGGGCCTGGCAGCTGAGAATGAGACTAAAGCAATATGCTGAAGGAGAGATTTGAAGATTCACAGCAGAGTGGTGGGATTTTTATATGAATATTTCTTGTCAGGATCCTCCCATCATTCATGTCCTTCTGTCTCTGAAGGCTTTCACAACCGGAAGTGGCATTACTACCAGCCTAAAATTGGGAGTTCTGTGTTGGTTTGTTAGTGAGAGATGGAAAGGTCAGGCCAGGAGGAGCCTGACAAGAAGAGCCATTTACATTTGGTCGAGTTAAGTAGCCCTGTGACCAGAGACTGAAGGACAGGGCACTGCCTGTGGAGTTATTGGAGTGTTTGTAACATACAGCAAATGCTCATAGGACCCTGAAAATGGCTTTGAGTGTTCTCTCTGAGTGTCAGCTATGTATTTTGGGACACAGGCTTCTCTTCTCAGAGACAGGACTTAGTCTGGGGAAGGTGACAAGCAGGATTTTATAGAGGGATTGGAGGAGCTTTGCTGTGTCAGTGTGGCACAGAGCCATGACATGGTGCAGTGTATCCCACCTTAGCCTGCCAGAACCCACCAAAGTGCACGCTTTTAACTTATCCAGTCTGTTAGTTTTATTTTTTTGCATGATGTGCTGTGGTGGTTAAATTTCAGCTGAGGTAGGTCAGCGAGAACAGGTTGTTCCAAAGGTAAAAGGCCACCCAAGAGCTGCATTGCAGCTCCAGATGGTTAAACTGAGTGGCGATAAGATGAAATCTGACCTCCCTTAGGCAGCAGTTCAAGTGCCCAGAGTCTGTGAGAGAGACTCAGGCTGCTCTGAGCACCTCCAACTGAAGGAGGAAGGAAGCTCCGGCAAAGGCTGAGAAGTCTAACCTGCTTTGGCCACATTTGGCACTCATGTTGCCTGCTGGGAACAATTCTGCTGTGTCTCCATGAGCATCTTTCTGCAGTGATTAGTGTTGGGTTCGCAAGCAACGCATGTTGTACATGGGACACGCCTGTCAGGAGAGGTTTAAGAACTGAGGTAGCTACGTGGAGAAATTGTATTTATTGGGTAAGAAGTACTACAAGCATGATGGTGTTATTGCCAGTGATACAGAAGCTAAATACTCCTTTCTGTTTTTGGGGGGGGGTTGTGGTTTTTTTTTTTTTTTTTTTTTTTTTTTTTTTTGCTTTCAAGTAAGGGCAGGTTAAGGAATGGTGTTGAGGTGCATATTAGCTTGGTAATTAATTGTCATTTATTAACTTGCACTTGGAACAGAGAGGCAAGGCAGGTGAAAACTTATAGTCCTTCCATAAGGCTTTTTACCTAAGACAAAAGGCAAAGTCCATATGGTTAGTATTTCTTATCAGAGAATCAAGTGTGTATGGTGTGAAAGGATTTTGTGACTTGGACACACAAAGGGCTTATCTTCGGAGAGAAAGGCATGGCTTTTTACTTAGGAGCAGCTAACCAGCATCACTTGTCCTGAGATAAAATGCAAGGACAAGAGTTTTGTTTTAATACTATATGAACTTGCGAAGTCAGCCAAATGGGATGGTAGGACTTGATTTGCTGTGTTTACACTGTGATAAATCCACAACGCTTGACCTTTTGCATGTTTTTACTTTTTAAGACTGACTCGTGTACTGTTCTGGGTAGAAAGGTAAATATAGCATAAATATTAAATCCAAAATATATTCCAGATATTAAAAGTAATTTTCAATATTTTGATTTGCTTGTTGACAGTGGTTTGCTTTGATACTTTGACACAATTCATCACTAGTTGCCTTCACAGATATTAATATATCATGTATCTTAAGATACTAACCAAAGATTGCTTTTGTATTTATGTTTATAGCCGTCGGTCTGGCCAGTATACAATGAACCATGACCACTCCAAGAAGGTCCCTGATGGAGCATCATTTGACCGCTCAGGATCCCAGGACTCCTTGGATGAACTGTCTCTGGATGATTACTGGAAAGAACTTGAAAACATCCATGAAACCAGAGGAAATAACCACGAGGAAGGAGTAGCACTTGTAGTGAAAGAGCCAGATGGTAATGAAATCCATTCTTGTGAATGATCATCAGTTTGCTGATTCAGGGATTTTTCTTCAAGTCTTATTTCAAGAGATGGCACTCACCAGACACAAACCAAAAGAAGAGGTTACCTTCCTGAATATCCTCTTTGAAAATTCTGTTGCCTCTGATGCATATCACCAGAAAGAGGCAGTGCTCTGAAAGAGAGTTTTACTGGACTCAAGCAGAAGGGTGATTTTCCTTTGAATGGTACTTGCAGAATATCAAAAAGGTGCTTGTACTTGCAAATCACAATTGAAGCTTTATTTGCAGTTTACTATTGAACTAACTTACCCTTTCACTCTTTGTGTATGTTGTTCGTTATTGTAGCTATTGTGGATAGAAACCCCGTGCTTTAGAAGACAAGCCAATGATTAACTGGTTTAAGTTTAGTGAGTAACTTTCTACGCTTGTAATTATTGTGATTGTTCAGTTGTATTATTTTGTTTCTAAGACGCATCAATTATGGGCCACTCCTTAGTGCATGATTTTAGAGGTTGGACAATTTCTTTTTTCTTTTTTTTCCTTGTCGTCTCAGATGAAAGAGGAGTAATGTCCTTAATTCCAGTCTTCTCTCAGAAATTGCTTTTTAACAGAGCAGTATCTGTCTCTCTTCCATTCTTACAAGAGACCCACAGTCTCACTAAATTAAAATGGTGAATTTTGCATTTTGGTATGGCCTTCACATGAGCAAGAAGAATGTACTCCATGATCTTTCAAAAGGATTTTCAATTCCGCCTGCCTGAGCATTTTGAAATGTTACTGGTATTTGCAAGTACTCTGAAGAGCATAACAACACGGCCCCTGGAGAAGGCAGCAAGGCTCCCAGCCCTTGTGCCCAGGGAGCAGGGCACCTGATGGAGCTGTGAGGCTTTCTCCAGAATGGCAGAGCCCCTTGTCCTGCAGTGCATGAGCCTCTTCTCTTACCCCAGCTCACTAGTGTGGCTTTTAGGCTCTGCACTCCAAACCCTATAATTTCTTTTTTTTTTTTTTCAGTATAGCCTGCCTCCCCTTAGTTACCACAGCTAATTCTGGCACGAAGCCTGAGTGAGTGAGCACAGTTGAGTTATCAGCTCAAGCATATGTTGCTGTGCCCCACACTTCGCCTAATGTGCAGCACCTTGCTTGGCTACGAGTACTCCCGAGTGTGTGTACCTGGCCAATGGGCCCACCTGGGTCAGGGCTTGCTTGAAATATGGCCACTCAAAGGCAAGGCAGGGGACAGATGAGATGTACCTTGCTCACAACTTCTCTTGAGAATGGATGTAGCCCTTCTTTCCAGCCCTGATAAAATCTGAGAGAGTTTTGTCAGAGGCTCAGGATTTGGCTGCACAACCGTAGCAAAATCCATACTAACAATTTGTTGTATGTTTTCTGAATGCTGTTAATATTCAGGTGCCCACTTGGGTGGCCACAGTGGGAAACTGGAGTCAGTAGTGAAGGAGACATGCCAGAATTGGAGTACTTTTAGATATCTGATAAATGGAAACGTTTCTTGAACATTTGAGTGGGTTGTTGGCATTCAGCACAACCTCAGCTGCTACAGATAAAGCTTTTAAAAAAAATATTGTTAGAGAGATACAGGTTTCAGAAGCAGAAGTTTTGCCATCAGTGACAGTGTTCAATAGCTTTCTCATCTTTTGTGTGCAATGATCTGTCAATAAAGGATACCTTATCAGCTATAAGACTAAAGCAAAAATTGTTTTGTGGGCTGTCAGAAGGCTGGAGACTATGTCATAAGAACTGATGGAAAAATAACCTTAAGGTGACTCCTTTAGTCTGGTTTGTCCATAATTAAATTGAACTAGTGGAGGTCTGTAGGATTAATGTATCAAGAAAAGTGGGCAGAACCATGTTAGTAAGGGAGGGAAAAAGATTGAGTATTGGACTAAAAATCAATGAAGATGATCAGAGGCTTTCAGAATTCCTCATACAAATTTATTTCTAGGTACATTTATAAAATGGTGTATGATTTAATAGAAGTACTGTAGATCATTATAAAGATTGCCACATAGCAATCTCTATTGGATTAACTATTTTAAAAGCTTTGATATCATATATTAAACCTTTTGAAGCTCTTTAGAAACAATAGCTTTTTTTCTAAGTCATGATAGTGTAAGTAATTATTCTCCTTGTATATCCCCTTAGTATTTTCCCTGGGAATTACATTAACTATATCATGTCAGTAACATCCAATGTGCTTGTCAGTACTCTAAAGCCATACCTTTTTCTCTTTGACTTGCTCAGAAGGAGAACTGGAAGAAGAATGGCTGAAGGAGGCAGGTCTGTCAAATCTGTTTGGAGAGAGCTCTGGCGACTCCCAGGAAAGCATGGTGTTTATATCCACACTGACCCGAACCCAGAAAGCAGCAGTGGAAAAACGAGTAGAGACTGTCACACAAACACTGAGGAAAAAAAACAAGCAGCACCAGATTCCTGATGTCAGAGATATCTTTAGGCTACAAAATGACTCAAAGGGAAAAGTAAGTTCCTCTCTCTTTTGTTTGATTCTGGCAGAGAGAAGAGGAACATGTAGGGGTGGGGGGAGAGGAGAGTGACACAGAAAAGGGATATTTCCAGAAGATTTGTGTCTAACTTCTCACTGTTTTCTGAGGGAATTTTTCACTAAATTTACAGGAATGGTGTTCATCCAGATTTGACATTGCATTAAGTGATTTTAGTACGTAAAAAAAAAAAAAAGTGTGTATATTGGTCTTGTATTACTTAAAAGTAATGAATAAAACAACTACTTCATGGTGAGGATATTAATCTGAATTAATTTTCATGTAGATGCAAACTCAGGACAACAATCATCCAAAGAGCTACCAAAAGCCCACTTTTACCTTGGGTTGTAGTAGCTCTTACTTACTCTTGGTTTTGTTTTTTTTTTTTTTTTTTCTTTTTGAATGAAACAAAGGGGACATGAACCTAACTTTCTTGGTTTTGGCTAGATCTTTATGCCTGTCAGCTGAGGGCTTAAACCCCATACTAACTCCCTCTGTTGGTGTATGGGAAGTTACTCTGACAGGTCCTGAAAGGTTTCAGTTTCCTCTCATGGGATATTGAACAGAGTTCCTCTCCCATATGCAGGAAAGGGAAAGGAGAGAAATGGAGACTATAATTAGAATTCCTTTTCTGTGGAGAAGGGTATATGTCCTGTCTGCTCCCACAGAGCACCAAGAGCTTCAGCCATAAGAAGAATATGACTTGATGGACATATGTGACGAGTATACCTGACCTCAGCTCTGTCTGTCGTTCTCACTGCTGATGCTGCCATTCAGTGCATTGGTAGTGGTGGTGGAAAGCATGGTGAATTTTGAGGGGATTTAACTTCCTCTTTCCCTCACCAGCTTCTCCTTCTTCAGATGCTTTCAAATTCAGTCGAAGTGAAATGTGGTGGGAGTGGTAGCAGTTTGTAAGCTCAAGTGTGTATTCTGGAGGCACAACTTCCTTTCACTGTCCTGCTTTGCACGTGGTTGCAGAAGGGATGTTAACTCTATAAGAGCTTTCCAGGATCTGATTTGTTATTGACTCTACCTAAAAATGATAAGATGTAGTAGCAGAGCAATTTAGGTAAAATATTATATAGCTTAAAACAGCAAAAATTCTCTTTCAAGGATGTTATTTCAGTAAAGCATAATAAATACTCATGTTCCTGTATTTAAGCTACACACTGTAATGTTTGAAAATCCTATGTCACAGTGTTCAGTAGACTTCTGTGCCTCTTTAACTAAATGTTTTTGATATTGAAGACATCAGTGAGTAGTGCAAACAGACAAATGATTGAAACAATTTAAGAAGCATAAATGCAGATTGTTAAAATATTTTTTAAATATAGAGATAATAGAAAAGAAATCCTTCTAAACCTGTCTCGTTGACAGAAATAAAGTAAAACAAGTGCAGGCCCTCAAACCTGTACTGCATTCCTTTCTTCAAAGCAAGATAATTATTCAGAAATCACTGCTTGTGGTTACTCATCTAATCTGTCACAGAAAGCCCAGAGTGAAGTAGCTTTTACAACCTCCCTAAGTAACTTGTCTTCGTACTTTGCCACTTTCCCATCATTAGAAAGCTTTTTATGTAACAAAAGAGGGCTGAAGCCATCTGCAGCTGTATTAAGTCATTCCAGTTTAACAATAGCCTCCGAAATCCTGTGACCTCCCTTCATTTGGAGGAGAGCAGGAGGAAAGGTAAAACAATAGTGTTGATGTTTTACATCAACACATCCACTGTGTTGATGTTTCTCCTAAACTTCCTGCCATATTCACAAAGAGAAGCTAGACTTTTGGTACCTTGATAACTTCCCAATCTGCTTCTCTACTTCTTGAAACAGGAATAATTTTTTGGGCAGTCATGCTATTTTTTTCCTCCTCTCAAAATCCCTGATTTAAGGGGGAAAAGAAAAAAAGAAAAAAGTAAATATACAAATTGTGCTGACAAGAGAAATCTTTAAAACTTGAATTTTTCTTCTCAGTAAGTAGGGAGTTACAAATTGCTTGGGTAAAATTCAATTAGAAATCCAGAGCGCTAAGCATTCATTGCTAATTTGAGTTGCCAAAAGGATAATAAAAATAATATGTGGGTAAAAATGTATATGAGTATATGTATAGTCATATATATGGGCATAGATTTTCTACATCTTCTGAAATATATTTTTTTTATAGTAGGAGTCATCTAGTTCACGGAATGTGTTACATCTTGTGACTAGATAGTGCAACATTTTGGAAAGGAGGGAATGGTTCAAATCCTTTTCCGTTTTGCCGTCTCTTCAGAGTTCCTGGTTTTGCTGTTGGAAATCTAAGATGAAAGCACAGATATAATGTCAGGCCACCCTGCAAAAGGAATGAGGTTGCTCTGTAGGGGAGGCAAGTAGGTAAGGTTTTGCAGGTGAAAGGAATTTGGACCAAGTCAGTCAAAATTTCTCCAGATTCCCTTTCCGTATTCTTTCCAGTGCAAACCATGGCTTCGGGTCAAAGACTGCGTTTTCTTATTCTTTGTCACTCTGGAAATTAAGTCTTTCACCCACCTAGCCTTCTAGGAAGAGGAGGAATTGACTTAATTGCTTCTTTTTTAATTACCTGGATTTCAGATCCCTTAGACTTTGGCAAAGGGTTTTCTACTGAAACACACAGATGTGCTTCTGCATACCCCTGAATTGCAGCAGTGTGTGTGTTTTAATCCTGTACAGAGTTAAAGCAGTTTCTACAACCACACATTTGGATTTTATAGACATGCATATTTCTTGTTCCTTCTTAGGTCTGGGATGGAAGTGAACCCTCAACTGTGAGAACAAGTGAAAACAAAACTGAAACGCACGATGGAACAAAAGGTAATGCCAAATGACTTTCTTCTTTGTTTTTATTTATTTTCCTTTGGTTTGTAGGCTTTCTACACAAGTTGCTACATGGGTCCATATTTCAAGTAACTTTTCAATAAAATAGATTCTAATGAGAAACCTGTTCTGGACTGCATTGTTAGGGTGTAAAAATTAAAAAAAAAAAAATTGTGGCTGCAGATAGTGTCCTTTGAGCAATCTGAGAGACCTGGTGTATTACCAGGGATTATTTTATGATCAAGCTGTCTGGAAGAGGTCTTCTCTCATAGATTATACTTCTGGAGGACTGGATAGCACATAGGTTTTAGACTGAACCCTTATAGCCACTTAAAGCAGGTGGATCAAGTTCCCTACTGCAAGTTAGTTATCTGTAATTAAACCACCAAATAAAATTCTGCACGAGATGTAGAATACTGACCAGCAGAATTTTGGTGAAATTGTTACTTCAGGATTAGACTTGAAAAACAGCAACAGACAGTACAGGATGTACATGGAAATTGAAGTGGGAGAGATCAATATAAACCAGTCCTGAATAGCACCAGATCTGTGTGTTTCCAGAAGTGTGCTTTTCCCTCCCTCCCTCTCAGCAAACCTCACTCCAATAAGAACAGTAAAAAATTGGGAGAACTGCCAGACTGCTGGTTCAGCACAAGGGAAGGAAGAGATGCCTGGTGCTTGTGTCAATAAACTTCACTGTAGGATTCAGAGCTGGAAAATTACCAAGCAATTATTATAGGGTTTTTATCACATCTGGTTCTTTTTTTCCCAGTGGCCCTGATGAACCTTTCAGAAATGGGAAGTGAGAGGCAAATCCCATATGCTAGCTTTTCTCAGCACAGATTGTGATATGGATGGCAAGTGCAGCCTGCTTAAATCCTGATACACTTCTGCTCTTGTCAACATGTTAAAGTGGGCTCTGCTCCCAAGATTGGAGCAGGAGGGAAAAATCAGTTCAATTTGCAGTCAAACCATGTAAGTTTGGTGGTGTTAAAAGCACCACACCTGTTTCAGTGCTGTGCTGTGATCTTTCCTCCAGAATGATGAGCAAATTAGTGTTATACAAACCATGACTGAATTTAAGGCAAAAACTAAACAGCACCTGATGTTTTGGAGGTACTAAATATTTATGAAATCCAAATCCAAGGACATTATTTTAAAAGGGAAACCCTCTTTGACAGAGTAGTCCCACTTTTACCTGAAGAAGTGTGAACATCATCTCAGACATTATTAAAAAAGGCTTAAATTGAGATATCTTAAAACTGCTGTGGTAAATGACTCTTTTTGGCCATACTCCAAAAATGATGACTCTGTTCCTAATTTGATATTTGAATGCTGCATTCCTAAGTGCTTCTGCTAGACTGAAGATGTTAGTTGTTTACCCTTAGAGCATACCTGGGCTGTCTGAACCTTTGCTCATTTCTCCTTTCTTACCAGCCTGACACACCTTGTATCTTGACTAAATAGTATATGCAAACTCACAGAATAATTCCAAACCATTACATTTTTGTTATTTTCTGCCTAATCAAAAAACAGAACAGTTTAATGAGTTCCTTAGACTTTTTGTTTGTAGATGCATACCTGAAGTTTTTTGGAAGGACCCTCACTTACTGGCTTTAAGTGCCTTTGTTTCATATAGGTATGGAGTATGTCTACAGGAAATAAAAAGAAAATTCAGAATCATGTGTTAAGCTCTCAAGACATTTAACAATCCATGACACTCACTAATGGTCTGTAAAGCTAGCAATATGTTCCATGGATACAAAAGGAAAATTACCACGTTGTTTGAGACATCTCAAGAAGGAAAAAGGAAAGAATAAAACAGATACAAAGCTAAATATTCATTAGTTTAAATAGGATAGCAGCAAAAGTGAGTTTACTGTGAGACTGCAGTTGTCTTTCTGAACACTGGATTAGCTCTAGTGGAAGAATGATGGATAAAACCTTTGTATAAGGGCAACTTCAAAGCATAATGATCTAGAAAATGGATGAAGGACTTGTGTGTACAGTGTGTAATACGAGGGTAAAGAACAGTGATGTTTGCTTCTTGATAGGGAAAAGGTCTGAAATGTGATTGTGTTTTTTAATCAGAGTTTATTTTTTGCTTTTCATTTTACATGATAAATGAGGAACCTATCGCTGAAGTGATAGTGTCAGTGAAATGATTACAAAGGTTTTTATTTTCTATTTATAATCATCTATGAACTAGCATTTTAGAGAAGTGCTTTCTCCATCAAAAAAAAATTGTTCTACCTTTCTGTGTATAAATTAAGATCTATCAGCATAGCTCCATTGCTAGATTCACTAGCAAAACTAGGAGATAGCAAGGTTGACACTTGCTATGTTTCCTTGTTTTATTCCTGAAGAATTCACATCATTTTATGTGATCTTTAAACATCTCTGTGAACCAAGAACAGGGTACAGAACTATGTAAAATATGGTTTCCACATTCTCATAGACAATATTTACATTTTATGTATCACATTTGCATTTCTCTCGTGAAATATTGCATGTAGTTGGCAGAACATCAACGCTGCTTCCTCTTACAGCTGCTGCCTAGTTAAGGAATGCACAACAATAGAAGCAAGGCTGTACCACCAAGAGGAAACCCCCCATGACAGCAGCATTTACAGACCTTTAAAATGTGCACAGCATTACCAAGACATCTGCTTTACACAGCACCTTAATATGACCAGAGGACTGAAATAGGAGCTCCTGCTTTTTTGTTTGTTAACACCAGATCCCTCCTAGGCTGGTAGGAAGTATTTAGGTCATGTATAGGCTGCATTAGCATGACAAAAGTCTTGGAGGGATGGGGAACTGTTCTCATTCAGTTTGGATGCATTAAACAGTTTACATGATACATATGTATATACACACAGGGAGGCCAAAGATCGGAGTCAGGAATGAATTTGACCTTGAATGTGTTTCCTTACTGAGGAATGTATATCTCATGTATATCTCTCTACCAAAAGGACCTGCTCTAGTTTCAGGATCAGCTTAATCTTTAGCGTATGCCCTAGGCAATTTGGGATCTACGGAAAGTGAACAGAAGCCACTCTGGAAAAAGCAAGTCATGAGTAACACACAAAACAGGCAAAATTGGAAAATGTTTATTGTCCTTCGCACAGAAGTGCTGAAAGTGTTTAAGGGTGTCATTAGGTCATGCAGAAAAAAAATTAGAGAGGTGAAAGCTCAATTAGAAGTTAATCTGGCCACTTCTCTAAAGGATAATAAAAAGTGCTTTTATAAATACATTAATAACAAAAGGAGGGGCAAGGAAAACCTCCATTCTTTATTGGATATGAGGGACAATATTGTCACCAAAACTGAGGAAAAAGCTCAAGTACTTAACATCTTCTTTGCCACAGTCTTCAACAGTAAGACCAGTTATCCTCATGACAGCTGGCTCCCTGAACTGGTAGACAGGGACAAGGAACAGAATGGATCCCCTGTAATCCGGGAGGAAGTAATTAGTGACCTGATGAGCCACTTGGATGCTCACAAGTCTCTGGGACTAGATGGGATCCATCCTAGGGTGATGAGTCAGCTGGCAGAAGAGCTTACCAATCTGCTCTCCATCACTGATCAGTCCTGGCTCATCAGGGTGTCCCAGATGACTGGAAGTTGACCAGTGTGACACCCGTCCACAAGAAGGGGTGAAGGAAGATCCAGGGAACTACAGGGCTGTCAGCCTGACATTGGTGCCCAACAAGGTTATGGAGTAGATCATCTTGAGTGTGATCACACGCACATATGGGACAACCAAGGGATCAGACCCAACCAGCATGGGTTTAGGAAAGGTAGGTCCTGCCTGACCAGCCTGATCTCCTTTTACAACCGGGTGACATACCTGGTGGATGAGGGGAAGGCTGTGAATGTGGTCTACCAGGACTGCAGCAAAGCCTTTGACACCATTTCCCATGCCATGCCTCTGGAAAAGCAGGCAGCCCATGGCTTGGACAGGTGTACTCTCCTGGGTTAAGAATTGGCTGGATGGCTGAGCCCTGAGAGTAGTGGTGAATGGTGCTGAATCCCGTTGGCATCCAGTCACTAGTGATGTCCCCTGGTTGGACCCAGTCCTGTTTGTCTTTATTGATGATCTGGATGAGGGGATTGAGACTACCATTAGCAAATTTGTGGACAACATCAAGTTGTTTTGGAGTGTTGGTCTGCTGGAGAGTATGAAAGTTCTGCCCAGGAACCTGGACAGGCTGGATCAGTGGGCTGAGATGGATGGTTCAACAAGACTAAGTTCCAAGTCCTATGCTTTGACCACAATAAGCCCATGTCATGCTACATGCTGAGTGTCTGGCAAGTGGTCCAATGGAAAAGGACCCGGGGGTGCTGGTTGACAGTCAGCTGAACATGATCCAGCAGTGTACCCAGGTGGCCAAGGCCAATGGCATCCTGGCCTGTATCAGGAATAATGTGGCCAACAGGAAAAGTGTAGGAAAGGAGTAGTGCTCTGTGCTCAGCACTGGTGAGGCTGCACCTTGTGTGCTGTGTCGAGTTCTGAGCCCTCCAATTCAGGAAAGACATTGAGGTGCTAGAGTGAGTCCAGAGAAGGGCAACAGAGCTGATGAAGGTTCTGGAGTGCATGTCCTATGAGGAATGGCTGAGGGAGGTGAGGTTGTTCAGCCTGGAGAGGAGGAGGCTCAGGAGACCTTATCACTCTCTACAACTCCCTGAAAGGAGGTTGTAGCCAGGTGTGGATCATCTTCCCAGGTAACAAGTGATAGAAGAAGAGGACACAGTCTTAAGCTGCACCAGGAGAGGTTTAGGTTGGACATTAGGATGAAGTTCTTCACAAAAAGGGTGATTAGATATTGGAAAGGACTGCACAGAGAGGTGGTGGAGTGACTGTCCCTAGAGGTATTTAAGGAAAGACTGGATGTGGCACTTAGTGCCATGGTCTAGTTGACAAGGTAGTGTTTGGTCATAGGTTGGACTTCATGACCTCAAAGGTCTTTTCCAACCTAATTGATTCTGTGACTTAAGTTTTTGTAGTGCTGAAGCCTAAAAACCTTCTATGATTCTGTGGTTCTGTAATGTCTTGTACAAGGAACTTAGTCCTTGATGTATCCTTTTAGAAATATCACATCATAAGAGAGATGGCAGAGGGATGGAAATCTTTCTTGGGCTACACTGTCTTTCATCCTTTGTATTAAATAGTGTTATTTACAATATATAATTTTCTTCTTGCTTCTTTCACGATATAGTTTAACTTCAGCCTGAAAAGCAATGGTTGATTTACTGTGAAATCGGGCAACTTCTTTTTCTAAAAGCAGAACTGCCTCTCCCTTTTTTTTGGTTCTTTATTTTTTCTAACAAGAGTTGTTCTAAATTTGTCTAGTGAATGATTCCTTTAAGGAACAAAGAAAAAGAAGTAAGACCATTGTTGTGTATCTAGTCCTTCCCTGTATCATGAAAACATGCCCAAACAATTTTGAGGAATCAAGACTTCTCAGACTGAGGTGAGGGCAAGAGTGATGGAACAAAGACATGATCTATACAATCTGTGTTACTCCCAGATGTTAATTCTTTGGTTCATAGAGGACACATTCTCTTTTGCTTTTGTAATTTTCAGAGCAGAAATATTTGCTGATTTGGTTACAGAATATTACAGTCTTTGAGGCTGGACAGTGTTTGATGGCAAGAAACATCTTATGCCAAAGCTTTGTGGCTCTGCAAGATTCTGAGAATCTGCTATTTGTTTGAGGTGGATTGCTCTATCTTTTCCTAATAGATAGATATGAGGAAGCACTATGCCTTGGCAAAATTATTGAAGAAAACCTACAAAAGCTGAACGCTTATCAGAATCTAAATTTTCAACTGACATAAAAAATTGCAGAAAACAGTGATCTTGCAGCCAGAAAGTCCATCCCTTACATAGCAATTACTTCCAATGGGTTTAAAACTTATCCTCTGAATCATGCTTACTTGTGTTGCTGTTGATTTTTAGGGGGTTTTTATGGTGTTTTCAGGTCCAAAGTTCAATCTTGGAACAGATGAGCAGAAGAGCCCCCTTGAAGACATGCCATCTTCGGACACTGACATCAATTTGGAGATACCATTTGCAGAACAGGCAGCTAATCTCAAAGACAGCTCAGTAATAGCAGGCAATATGTACAAGGGTGGAGGGGGTGACACTCTTCTCCCGGTAGGTGTCTCCTAATTTTTCATCTTTGTTTTTATTAGAATGTTGTCAGATTCAGCTTTCTGGAGATAGAGCTTCTCAAGATAACTAATTTTTTTTAGGAATAGTATTCTCAATAACATGGAAATAATGACTTTTATACTGATTTATGTCATTGTCTGACAAAATGCACTCTATATGTAAGCAATGATGAACTAGTAATATTAAGCTGGATTAATGGTTCAGTGGTAGTTATACACAAACTGTGTCCTTCCTGCATTTGTTTACAATCCTTTTTTATGTTATCTGAGGTGAGATGCTTTACCTCTGTAATAAGAAGCTCTGCTGTCAATTAAAAAGGATTGATGGATACCTCTAGAAACCTTGTGCAGTTATCCAATGCAGGTAGGTGAGGGATGAAAACGAAGAACAGAATGGTCTAGGAAATCAAATGGCAGGAAATTAAGGATTAGTTTGAACTCACTTTTTTTTTCCCCAGCTCTTAATAAAAAATGGCTCTTTCTGAATGAATCTATATAAATACAAAAGAAAATTCTCCAAGGGATTTTGTTGTTGATCCTTAGAAATCTCTTTGAGGATCTCTCTCTGCCTAACAGTTCATGATCATGCAGTTATGTATGACCTGTAAACTAATGACTGGGGTGAAAAATCCTCTTTTTTTTCCCCCCTAACATTGTATGCAAACATATCTGAGTAAACACAGTTTCTGAAGTAATGTTTCACAGTTCTTCAAACACTTAATTTAGATAAGGACATGTGCAGTCCTTCAAGTAGTAATTACCCAATGTATCCTAGTTTAAACATTATAAACCAGACACTAATGGATATTTAGAAATGGATTCTAAAGTGTTTGAGTCATGTTTCTCTAATGCAACCTATAACAAGGAGATGAAAGCTATACTCTAACTTCTGTATATATGCATATATATGCATAATACATACATTAGGTCTGCTTCTAGCTAGGCTTGTGAAGGACTGCTCAATGTCATCGCTATGGGTTTTCTTCTTCAGTGATAAAAGGAGCTGCAGAATGATAGGAAAATGGAGTTAGCTGTTTAATTCTACAGTTTGTATTTTATTTGTTACACCTTTGTCATTGGCAGCTACTTTTAAACAGTCATGTTTGTACAAGTCAATGAAAGCTCAAGGTGGGAAATGTCTACGTATCCACCATTTGTAAATAATGTTTCGGTATGTGCCCTTGTAGTCATGGACCATAACCACCAATTTATCTGTGCTATTGCTGGGTTTGCATAGAATGAGAAAATAATTCTGGAGTATAATACATCTTTTCAAATGGAAGAAAGTGTTGTCAACCTTCCTGCTTTGATTCATATGCACTGATAATGTCAGGCACAGGCAAGAGTCTTCCTTAGAATCCTGCTGGTGAGAGATGGAGTTAGCCCAGTGAGCTGAGAAGTCCCTCTCCCTCACCCTTTCAACTAAATTGCTTATACTGATCTCTGACTGCACCCTCTGAGCATATAGTGCAGTAGAAATGAGCCATAAAGTATCCCCCTTCCCTGAGAGCCCCTTTATTATTATTTATATGGCAGTCAAATATTTTATTTTGTGTCCACAAGTGCAGATGAATTTCTATTCCAATTGTACATGCATAGGATTGTTTATGGACAGACATTTTCTCCACTATAAATTGGAAAAGGATGCAGAAGTTAAAGGGTTGTGTAGGTGGTTACCAGCAGGACAAAGCCAGACTCTCCTTGGAAGTGCCAAGTAAAAGTCACTGGACACAAGTGACTAGTGGAGAAGTTTTGTTTTGGAAAGCAAAGGAAGTCCCCATGAGAGCATTCAACACTGAAACAGGTGCCCACAGGAGTTATAGGGAGCTTAAAAAATTAATTTGAACAGCACAACCCAATCTGACTTTGAATTTAGCCTTGCTTTGAGCAGGCAGTTGAATTAGGTGACCTCCAGAAGTCACCAGGAACGTAAATCTTCCTATCATTTTAAGATCATCTGCTTTTCAACCTCTTTAGGGGATTCTCCTGTGATTTAGTCAGTAACAGCAGGCTCATGATGAAAGTTTGTGCCCTGAAGGAAGCACAGCCTTTGAGCTAAGTAATTTGTCATGACTTGGATTATTCACCCTGCTGCAAATCTCTTACTTTTAGAATTTCAGACTGCCGAAGGACAAAACAGGTACCACAAAGATTGGTGACCTGGCCCCTCAGGACATGAAGAAAGTCTATTCTTTAGCACTGATTGAATTAACTGCTCTCTATGACATACTTGGGACAGAATTCAAGCAGCAAAAGGCTGTTAAAATCAAAACCAAAGGTGAGTCAGTATTTTGTATTCTGAATCAATTCATCTGTTTTAATCCAATGAAACAAATGCACCCAGTTCAGAGAATCACGGAATTTACATTTAATATATAAACAGTAACATAGGTTCTGATCATCATTTAATTGTACATCTTAGATCAAGGCACACTCCAAACAACTTCACAGACATAGCCTCTCCAGCTACTGGACCCTTGCTCTTTGTCTAAGTTAAAGCCCAAATCAGTCACTTGGCAGATAAACTAGGGAGTAAAGAAGCCTGCTCTGCAGCAAGAATTGCTTCAGGTTGGATATGGTGATCTATTCCCAAAGAGCATGTGTATGTGCTCTTTGTGGGTATTCTTTTCCAGCTTTCCCAAAGATAGGTACTGAACTCCTTTCAGAGTTAGACTCAATGAACTCAAAGGTCTTTCCCAGTCCAGATAATTCTGTCTTTCTGTGTCTACCTGACTTTTTTGCTTTCATTGTCCTTGGTGGGAGATGGTGGGAGCCTTTGTCACCTACTTTCCTATTCTGTCTGGCACAAACTTTCCTGTGTCATATAGGCCTTGCCCATTCAGTATTTACTTAGGCTATAATGCAGTTTTTATGCTGAATGGCATTATATTAAGTGGAAGACTTAAGCTGTAGCAGAGGATATAGAGACAGCTGCAACATGTCATATTGCTTTGCAAGCGATTGGAGCTTATTCATAATCACAGTGCTTTTCTTGGGAACACAGAAAACATGGAAACCAGTTTAAGGATTCTAGTGGTTTTCAGTGCTTTGGTTTTTTTGTTTGTTTGGGGTTGTTTTTTTTTCTTTTCTTTTCTTTTTTTGCTTCTGCTAAATGCTGTACAAGAGCTTGAAATGTGTTACCAGTTAATCACAAGCCTGGTTTGGCCATAACTCTATTGTCAAGATTCAGTGAAACTGACAGTACAATAGCTCACTTTAAATAATTGAAAGCAACAGAGTGCATTGAGAGGTACAATAGATTCTTCGGAATATACTCTTTACATTACAGTAGTAGAAAATAGCTTTTTAAATGCAAAAGGCATATGCAGAAACATCTACAAGAACTTGATCCCTTAAATGCATTTTCTTCTTGCAGAAGTGCTTGCACTGCCTCTAATAATTAGAGACAAAACACTTTCTTCTCTTGTATTTTGGGTCTTTGTTTTAATTGTTTCTTCTCTCAAAATTTATGACAAAATTTCACTCAGCTTTATTATCTGAATGGCAGGCATTCATAAAAATGTTGAATTGATTAAAAACTTTTTAAAAGGTAAAAAAAGATGGGCTAGACTCATGGACATGTGTAGGAAACAGGCAATGACATCACCTTTTCTGCCAAGCAGATCTGCTTCTGCAATGTACTGTCTTCAGTGCCTTGTTGCTTTACTTGACCCTCACCTCATCATCCCAAAATGTTGTTTGGCCAATTGATTCTTACAGTGGTGGGTCTATTGGCTGTTCCTCTTTGTGCATGAGTATGTAAAAGATGATAGAACATAATTCTTATGGGCAATGCTGTGCTGTGCCCAGACCTGCCTTTCTATTGACCTTCTGTAGTTTGTTTTTTTCAACTTCATCTCAATAGAAACTCTTATTATTTTCAAGATCTTCAACATAATAAAGCTAAGGGGTGTGGATATGAGTTCCTTATATTTTATAGGTAGAAGTTTTATGCTGACAGAGATACAAGAACTGAAACTGGCACTGAAACTGACCTTTGTTTGACATATATCACATTTCTTCAAGAGCTGACAATTTCTTTTTAGTAATTGCAGGTGTTCTGTGTTCAATATTGTCATGGAATCATCCCAAGCAGCAGTTTTTAACTACATGTAGTGTTATATGCTGTTTCACAAAAATTGCACATACAGCAATTATCAGTACTTCTGACAGGGAAGTTCTGTGTCAGCAGAGTTTGAGTTAGTCATTACTAGTATAGCTCTCTTTTATTGGTCATTCACTTCTGGGCCACAAATACATGGGAGTCCCATTTACTTGAATAAGGTTGGTTTTGCATGAGGGCTAGATTAACTATGACTAGATTCCTTTTTTTTCCTTTTTTTTAAAATTTGCATTGCTTAGCACTATTGTAAAGGCTGTTTTCTAACCAAGAATTAACTGTACTTTTGCTTTTAAAAAAAACCCCAAACAACCAAAACAACAAAACAAACCTTTGGTGAGTTGATTATCTTGCTATTCTGCCAGTGTTGTATAATTCAAACCCATAGACGTTGAAAAGCTCTTATTTCAAAACCTTCATAGAGATAAGTGTTCAGAGTAACTCTGCGTGATAATTATATTTGTCTCATTTTAATAGCCAAGTTCTGGATATTTTATTCTTGCCATTTGCATCTTAGCTATAATATGTGATGAAGATCTGCATTGCAGGGTCATCATCACACCCATTCTGCAAACCAGAGCCATGCAGATGGTTCATTTATGCGGTTTGCTTCAGTGTGCTGCAGAATATGTGGATGGCATTTCGAAGTCAGAACAGAAGACTCCCAAGGAAGAGATGAATGAATCCTTTTAGCCAGAACGCTTTGTGTAGTAACTTGATGACAAAGACATTAAGACACTTTGAACAAAAGGTCAATAGCTCTGAATGTACTGAACAGACTTACTTCAGAAATGTGGGTTTATGCCATTATCACATGTACTGGAACAGATGTGAATGATATCTCATTTTCTTTTGCTTTATTCTTCAGACTCTGGCTTGTTTGGTGTCCCACTGTCAATTTTACTGGAACAGGATCAGAAAAAGGTTCCGGGAACCAAGATCCCACTGATTTTTAAAAAGGTAAATAGGCATGAACAAGTCAACTTGTTACATGCCTGCAGATGACTCATACATAACATTTTGTCCTGGATTTATTTGCTTCCTGTAGCCATTTTCAGTATAATACTCTAATCCATCAAAGTTATTGTAACTTTTATTTGCAGCTTTACTTACTAATTCAGTAAATGTGATACGTTGCTTTGTGTCAGACTTATTTTGAGTCAAAGGAATAAATTACATTTTTTATTACTTTCATGATTTGGGCAAGTTCACTAATAAGCCTGTGAAAACTGACAATCAATGCAGGAACCCACTGCAGCAAATTTCCATTTCATAAAGGTGGTGGTGTAACTTCCATTATCAGTAAGGCTGGCTGTCCCCTTTTTTTTTTTTTCCCTCAGAGGAAATACTTGAAATTCTGTAGAAATCCCCAGTCCTACAGGCTGAATCTATATTTCCAGCAAGTGATTTTCTTCTTTCAGAAATTATTTGAGCCACAAGGCAGGCGTTACGGGGATGGGAATCATGCTGGATAACTGCCTCTGGTGGTGGCAGCAGTCCTTTTCCAGAAGACTTGTTGCTTTAGTACATGGGAGTACGCTTTGGCCCATGTCATCTCATGGTAATGGGGAAGGTAAAGAGGAAGGTGATGAAGACCCTGGATTTACTGCCTATGCACAGCAGGTCTCATTACATGAGAAGAAAAGAGACCACACTGTGTGGATCTGTCCTAACACTCACAGAAACTCAGTACTGTCTCATCTCCATTTCAGTATGTTCGTGTATGTCCTTGTTAACTTATTTTTTGAGAAACAGAAAACTCAAAGTAGTTTTGCATCATTTTCTGAAAACTATTGCTGTATCACCCATGCCAGAAATTACTTCCTTGAATTCATAAAAATATATTTCTGGAAAAGAGGCTATAAAGAAATAAGAAATCAAATTGAAAAAAGTGATTGATTACTATGCTATCCTAGCACCGTTGTAAGCATAGTTCTTCAGGAAGAAAATTCTACATAAACATTAATAGCTTATAGATGTGATTTGTTTTGCAAGGTGCAGACATCATTTGGAATACAGTTTTACTTTAAATGAGAATATGAAAATAAAAGTTTCCCATTTCTTCCACCTGTTCTCTGCAGCATATGCTTTCCAAGAATGGGGGATTTATATAAAGTTCAAGAAAGAACATTTTTGTGCATTCTACTTTTTAAATGTACCCTGTTTATAACTGAAATGAAACAAAGCAAGCTAATAGCAATGCTCCTTAATTAAAACCAAAAATACGTCTAATTTTTATTTAATTCAGGAATTTTAGTTAATATTAATAATAATAATGATAATTTTAGAAAGCCTAGTGGTTTTCTGACTGGGAAATCTGAGGGTAACAGCAATCCATGTATCTCCATCAGAAGTTTCTGCTGACAGTGATTCAGGTCTCTGGCCTGCTGATGAAGCCGTGCAAAGCAGCCCTGATAGAGATCAAGAGGGGGTTTCCCATGGGCAGGAGGCTGGTGATTGCCAGTGGCCACCTCTTGCTGTGGGCCAAGGGGATGCTTGTGAGTGTGTGTGAAGGAATTATGGCCACCAGCAATGCCACCAGACCTTACCTCCTCCAGATTTAGTGATGCTGGCAAATCACACAATACCCAGAGTGTCTTCATGTCCAACAGACTGAGTGGCAGCCACTGATCTGGTGTAAGCCAGATACAGTGAGAGGTGGATGGGGTCAATTAGCACTTTTCTTTTTAAACCATGGAACATAAACCAGGGTGACACTTTTAGGGCTGTTTTCTAACTTTGTGGGTTTTTTCTGTCTGATCTTTTTGACCTTTTTATGGTATTTATCTGTTATATAAATACAGTGGTAGGTAAAACCCCTTTAATTTCTGCAACAGGAGAAAACACAACTGTGTTGCATAATTTTTCTTAATCAAGAGCTGGCACAGGAAGGCATGTAACAAAAGCACTGCCCTAGTTAAACATTGGGAAAACTATTTATGCTAAAATGATGTCATCAGCTTTTGATGTTTACAGATTTCTTTTGAATACTCTTAAATCCATCCTTCAGTGAATACTTCTAGACATATCTTATAGATGAAAAGAATTTATGATATGTGTTTTAAGTCCTTTCTGCAAATTTAGCCATGTGTAGGATTGTAAACTGTTGAGTTTGTTAGGAGAATGTCAGAATTCGCAAATCAGAGGTTTCTTTAAAACCTAGAAGTTCTTAGTTCTTCTGTAGTAAAGTCTTAAAGAAGAGTATTTGTGAGAAAGTTAGTACTGTATCTCTAATGTTATCATAATTGTTTTGATTCGGAGATATTTTACAATGGTAGTAATTGGGCTTTAATTTTGAAGCCAGTGTAATTTTTGACAAAAATTCTTTGGTCTTCAGAGGAGACTTGAAGGAACTAAAGAACATAGAGTTTTCTTTTTTATTTTAATAGACAAACTCTTCTTTAATAGTATTCATAAATAAATGTAAGAACCATACTAAAGTTTTCTTCTGCAACAACTGTAATCCATTTGCACACTGTGTTTGTGCTTCCACTTGTTACATATCTGTGTGCACAAATGCATGCATATGCATACAGAGATACAAGCATAAAGGCTCCAATATATAAGAACTGTCTGCCACTCATTTTCAATTGGCATCTTTCTTCATGCAATTTGGTTTGTGTTTGACAGCTGATTGCCAAGATAGAAGAAACAACTCTGGAAACAGAAGGACTTCTTAGAATACCAGGAGTTGCAACAAGAGTAAAGGTAAAACATTGAGCAGATTCTTAACATCTCCCAAAATATATCTGTATTTACTGATTTTATTTTGTCACACAAGTATTTTCTAGTGTCACGTTGTTATGAAAATCTTCAAAAACAGAAAACAAAATCTCTTTATAAAGAAAACTGATTTATATTAGCCAGAGAGCTGATGGTTTCAATCAGTGTAGTCTGGGGGAAAAGACTAAGTTTGAAAGAGTTTGAGCTACATTTCAAATTCAGTTGTGCCAAAATATTGTTAATTCTTGGCATAAGCTTTGCAGCCTTTTGCTTTTTCCCTGAACCAGCTTAATTATCCGAAGTGTTCCTACACAGTCTTTCTACCCCAGGAGGATAGAAAGCTTTTTTCTGTCATTCTGAGCCTATTTTAATAGCTAGCCTTAACCTATTTTATAGGGCAAGGCAGCCAACATGCACTGAAGAACCCCTCACATTTATTTTTATGAACAGCAATATAACTACTCGGCTCACTAAGCACAGTCTTGTTAGGCATGTCTGTGCACACCGTCACTTTGCAGAGCGAGTGCCAATTACATGCAGACTCTTCCCCAGTATTTGACTTAGTGCAGGAAACTAAGTACACAGTATGATTCATGCCAAGAGTCAATGTGTTAAAAAGATGGTCTGAACTGGCCTTAAATTCTAAACAGAAAGGACCATTTAAGTGGATTCAGCTGTCCGAAGATGTCTGCCAGCCTCTGGTGTGTAGAACTTGCTCCAGCAGCTGGTTCATTAGAAACAACTAAAAGAAGGGAATATTATGGAAATTGGTTTTGTTTGTCTACCAGTACCTAAGATACTTCCCCCCCCCCCCCCCAATTTTCCTCCATTCTTTATTTTCCACTTCTCATTAATTCCACAAAGTGGAATGATTTCTGAGTGATTTTATTTATTTGTTTATTCTTTGATTTTATTAGCTTAATACAATTTCCCAGAGAGGGGATAATTCACTCTTTGGCTTTCATTAATTTTTTACATCTTTATTTGTAGCAACTGCTTCTTTAAATTAAGCAATTGTTTTATTAGCAAATATGTTCTTTTACTTGTTCAATTAGAAAATGTTAAGAAAAAGAGAGAATTTGTCATACTAAGGATAAGATTAGATAATGATAATGATTAGAGTTATGTTTTTATTTTCTTAAACTAAAAAAGAATTTTCTTCATTATGTAGTTTTATAGAAAGACACACAAAAATATTTTACTATCAAATTATATAGATTTTAGAGTTATTATTAAAAAATGTATTGGATATACCCGAAAGTTAAATACATTTACTTTGAAGTCTAAGCATTGGAGCACTAAGACACAGTTGAAACTTCCACTCTTGCCTCTCATATAAAACAATTCATTTTATCTGTATGTTTGATACTGCATTTGCTGCAGTGATTTTGTCTGAATGTGGATGAAGGAGCTGATGAATCTCAGGGAGAATTTTTATCTGTTTCTAAAGCTTGCTTTTTTTTGATGATCAAGAAATCATATTCGTTTGACTTTAGGCATCTGAGTTATGACCACTGCACTTTTGAACCCCCAACATAGTCAGTGCAGACAGAAAATGTCTCTTGAGGACAGATGAGAACATCTAGCTTTTTTATCAACCTAAGTGTCCACATTTTCTATGGAACTTTCCATTTTGGCAAAGTTAAATTTAATGAGAATGGTATCTTAGAATCTTATCTAGTCTCTTCTCTCCAGTGTGCTCTTCTTGTCCAGGTAAATAATTATTGCCATAGTTTCCCAAGCACATACTTTACAAGACAAGCCAGTGTTTGTTATCTTTTTCTATCCAAAGTAACTGAGACTAGAAGAAGGGAGGGATCTGTGAAAGGTGCCCGGGGGTATTGGGTCTATACTTTCCACGTTGTCAGTCAAGGAAATAAATGAAGTGGATGTGAGGCCTGGACTAATGCTTACTAATGCTGGACTAAGGAGGACTTGGTCCTTGCAGTGTGTTCCCAATTTGTGCATCTCTGAAAGCCTGGTTGTAGCACTGCCACGGCAGCAGGGCAGGTATATGCCAACAGTATCTCACCCTTTCCCAACCCCAGAGTTAAGATGTACCCCTGAGACTTTCAGCAATGTTTATTCTGCTACATAACCTTGTGATTTGCAGTAAAGTCCCCCTCCATAAAGGGTGTGTTTGACAAGCAGCGCAATGCTAGGCAAAGCCTATGTGCCCAGTAGCATGGACTTCTCTGTAGATGGCGAGACACACAGCTATTCAGTCACATGGGTTGTAAAAAGAGAACCAGCCTCACCTCTGTGTGTATTTTGATAGGAAACTGTGTCAATACAATTGCTGTATTTTTTTTTTTTTTAAATGGCCATTCATGCATTATAGCAACACCTTTGATAGTGGTTTCAGAATTGCTATCTATATCAGTTATGCCCTAATATTTGGGGGGAGGGGAAGTCATGACCCTTATGTGCTTGAGTGTGTGATATCTGTTTCTTATAGTATATTCCATTATGGCCCTGAGGCAGCCCTTGAGACTCTTCCTGTGTGGTTTGACTTCTGTTTGTTACTATGTGTTTGCTTGTAGCACTTCTGATCCCAAATTTCTCTTTTTTATGTAGCAAAAGATCAGTGGCAGCTGGACTTCAGTAGTATTTCACATGTCCTTTTTCCCCCATTCTTTCAAAATATAGAAAGTATTGCTGTGTATACAATGGGTAACTTCCAGCAGCCAAGTGTTACTGGTGCTCTCTGTATCTACTGCCTTTCAGGGTCTTTGCCAAGAACTGGAAGCAAAATTTTATGAAGGAACTTTCAACTGGGAAAATGTAAAGCAACATGATGCAGCAAGTCTTCTAAAACTCTTCATCCGTGAACTGCCTCAGCCACTCCTCACTGTAGAATATCTCAAAGCTTTCCAAGATGTACAGAGTGAGTAGTGTCCTTTCTGTTTCAGCTGTAAGAATTGATACCCATGCAGATAAGCACCTCTATGGTGTAGCAGTATTTTCACTAATGTGAAACTGAGAAACAAATTGAATAACAGCAATGTGAGTTCTCCTGAGAAAAGGCTGACCACATTTTTGCTAATGGACAAAAAACCTTTTTCATGCAACAACTATTTTAGTAGTTAACACATACAGTGATAGCACATTGTTGTTTTCTGATGTTTTCAGTAGTCTTTAGGAGGTATTAGAAGGGTTATAAGGAAATTGTGTATGACAGTATCAATTTATAAATAGTGTTTGCTTCAAAAGAAAACCACAGCAAAGATAGGTAGTTCTGCAGAAAATGTAACAAATGATAATTTATATTGTGGAGGGTCTTTTATCTGCTTACAACAGGAGAAATTAAAGCACTATAGTCAGAATTACCAGTCCCCAGAATTACCACGGTCCCTTGAGAGCTGCAAGTTCCTGTGAAAATGTCCTCCTTGACAACTGGTCACCAAGACAGCAGGCATACCAGCTGTAATTTAAGGAGAGTGGCATGGTGATAAGGAATCAGGAGTGAAAACCCACAGGCTAATACTCCCCAGTCAACAGAGGCATGCACATTCTATTTTGCTTGTCTGCAGTGGGAGCAATGGTGCGTTTCTAAGAAACACTTTCACAGGACACTCTGAGTTGGAAAGGACCCACATTGATCATGAAGTTCAACTCCTAGGTGAATGGCCCATGTGGGGATCAAACCCTTGACCTTGTCATTATTAGCACATTGCTCTAACCAACTGAGCTACTCTCAGGGTCAGGGAATGCCTATCAACAGGCAGACAGATGAATATTTTTAAAAACTAGGGGCTATGTGGGTCTTCCAGTCACTGCCTTTCATGTCTTTAGGTTGGTGGGAGCAGGGGGCTGGTGTGTTGGCCTGCTACATAGTGGTGTAGATTGTGCAGTACTGAGTGGCCAGTTAAAACTGGCCAGAATGCTTTCACATGATGCTGGCAGCAAACAACTCCACAAGATTGTTCCATTGACTCGGTAGTGATTGGAGCCAAGAGGGGTTTATGCTTCTTGCTCCTGAGCTGTCTGAAGGCTTATGTGGTTTTACTTACCCAGAAATACTCAGGTGCCAGGATCCAAACCACTTTCTACATTGAACCAAAGGATTTGATTCAAAACAGACTCAGCACTTCATAGCCTACCATTGTTTAAATTGTCTGCCTGTCTTGTTGGTTTCTTGTAAGAAGATTAGGTTGTAGAGAAAAAAAGAGTATCTTTGTGACAGTAATTGGTGTTTTTCATGATACTGTGACTAAGCAGTGTGGTTAGAATAAAATATTTAAACATAATTTAAACAACATAATTTGTTAAGTAATGTAAGCAACTAAAACTAAATTGTTATTTAAGTGAATAGACAGGAAGGCCCAATTTAAGTAATGAATTTTAATTGTTTTGCAATTTTATTTTTGCTTACTTTCCCAGGAAAAGGTTGATTCTCATTGCTTTTAGAACATTGTGACATATGGTGTTTTGAAACTGAATTGAAGCTTTGCTTTTAATCTAGATTAGGTAGATACCCTATTCTCACTATTTGCTGTCTTAAATGGCTATAGAATTTGCCACTCATTTATTCAGATCCTTGATTTTTATTATGGTATAGAGTAGTCAGTAAGGTTTTTTTTTATTTTTTTTATTTTTTTTATTTCATCAATCAGCTTTTTGATTTTGGTGTCTCCGAAAATGATTTGGATGAAATGTACTTGAAGTTACAATTCAGTTGAAATCCCAGCAGGACAAATGAAAATAGCCCTGTTGAATTTTGAAATAGTGTTATAAAACTATGTCAAGTGCAGGTACCTCCTTCTTCACTTGTTTCATGTATGGCCTGATTCATGCTGAGAAGACTTGCCAGAGCATGTCCTCTAAAGCATGACAAGAGAAAGTTTGTCACAAGTAACAAATGTGAGAGGGTTGGGACTTTGTGCTGCTCAACACTGCCAGAATGTAGAAGCTCTTCTAGGAGGTGGAGGAGTGTAGGGATGCACTCATTGCGCATCTTGGGTGATGCCCAAGATCCACTTACCACTGAACAACTGGTAAAAGGCAGAGCCAACATTACTTTTCTTTAATTATAACTTGCATCATTTGGTACAGCATTCACTGCTGTAGTTAAGCTTCTCTGCTCTTGGCTTTATCCCCACTGGTTTGCCATTGCAGCTGCTGCTGCTTATGTTGCTGAGGACCTGCCTGATTCAGTAACATGTGGTATTCATTCTGTGTGGGTGATTTGGGAGACCATGCAACTGTGAAGGCAATCAGAGAAACTGTGAAAGCAGTTTTGAATATACCCTTTCATATCTTGGGGCACAGGCTCAAAAAGGGAGGAACTGTTAGCTGACTATTTCTTCTTGTAACATTGCAAAATAAAGAATCACAAGGCATGTAGAAAACATTGCCAGAAGACTGCTGAGTCATACAGCAAATGAATCCTAAAAGAGCATTTGGAAATGAGTATCAGAAAACCGGGATCTGCCAGTCCTTTCTTATACTATGACAATTAGCCATGTGTGTGCATTCAGCATTTTACAAGAAGTTTCCACTTAGAACTCGCTTTTTGAAGAGTACAAATAACAGTTTCAAGATACTGAGGTTCATGTGCTTCACTGGCAGATCTTCCAACGAGGAAACATCAACTTCAAGCTTTGAACCTTTTGGTTCTTCTTCTACCTGAAGCAAACAGAGACACTCTAAAGGTTAGAATTGTTGAAACTATTTCCCTGCACAGATATCTTGTTTATTTCTATGAATCCACTGTTATGAATGCTGTTGTCTGATATTCTTTATTTTTTTTTTCAGTTCGAAGTTAATGCTGAGACTAGTGACTCTTCTTTTTTTTCTTTCTCTTTTTTTTTTTTTTTCTCGCATAACTTCTGGGGAAAAAACAAAAAAACAAAAAAACAAACCCTTGGGACCCTAATTCCTCCCAAATGACTTCTAAGAATGTGACTTGAAATTTTTCCAGGAGATTGCAGTAATAATCTCCCAGTGAGCAACCTTTTCTCTTAGAAGTTTTGCTCCTTTTTTTTTTTTTTTTTGCAACAGCAGTCATTATTTCCAATACAAAAAATAGTGTTAGAATATTATTGATATGAGTTTCTTTTTACGACGTGGGTTTAGGTCTTGATTTTTCCCCCCCCCACTTTTCTTTATACCGGTTGTTTCTACTCTCAATAAACTAGAAATTTACCCTTCCTGTTGCTATTTATAGCACATTACTTGGAGCCTTCCACTTTGTGTTTGTCCTTTTGTAGCAAAGCTGTTAATATTTTTTCAGAATATGCTTACTATTAAAACTGCTATGATCAAAAACAAATGTAGGATTTGTGTAGCATGCAGAACATCATCTATTACAGGCAAAAAAACCCTATCAGGTCTTATTGTTCAAATAAGACTTTCTTTTTGTTTTTTTTGTGGGTTGTTGTTTTTTTTTATTTTTTTTTTTTATTTTTTTATTTTTTTTTGCTGTGTGGAAGCAGTCAAGAGTGCTCCTGAATTAATTGACAATTGCCAGTTTTGAGCTGGCGACCTGTCATTCACAATGCAGTGCTTTACTCACAAATTGCTTACCTTAGAGAACTAGCCACTCCATGTTTCCATAACCATGACAGCTGGCACTATTGTGTTCACTTTCAATTTAAGAAAAGCCAACAGTAATGTCTTCATGAGCATCTGTGGGAAGCTACTTATGCACTTACACAACAACGGTTTTGAAAAAAATCTTACTGTGCACTGCTTCAAAGTCACGTGAATGCTTTTGAAAATGTTATCCACAATAGTAACAAGAATGTTTTTACTTCATTACTTGAAGGAAACAAAACTTGGATAACAGTCCTGTGAATAAATATACGCACTCATATTACTGATTGCTTTTAAGGTTGTTTCATTAGGAATTAAGAGCTTTTTAAAAAAGTATGTAACATTGTGGTTCCCTCGTACATTCGTGTTTAATTCTGCATATTTCACTTTTCGTGTGCAGAGCTGAGCCGTAAGTTCTGCTCTTATTTCAGGTACTGCTTGAATTCCTCCAAAGGGTAATTGATCATCGAGACAAAAATAAAATGACGTTAAAGAATGTTGCGATGGTGATGGCCCCAAACCTTTTCACGTTTCATGGGTTTGGCTCAAAGACTATTGAACAAAGCGAGTTTGTTATGGCAGCTGGAACAGCAAATGTCATGCGCTTCATGATTCAGTACCAAAAACTTCTCTGGACAGTAAGTGTATTTTTAAGGGTGGGGCGGGGAATGATAAATTTCACAAACAAGGTACCTGAACAAAGAAGCAATATGGAGTTACACCATGCTTTAGAGACAGATCAGTCCCATCCAGCTGGGTTCTTGGTCTCTTATGATAGCAAAACAAAATCATTACATCTGATGTTAAGCTCTGATGGTCAGAATTTTAATATTGTATGTTCTATATGTGAACTCAAAAATAAGTCCTTGGGGGACATTTTTATTTGGTCTACCAGTATACATTGTTATGGGGCAATTTCTTTTGGCTTAGAGATAGCAGGAAACACAGTATTTTAATTAATTTCCATTTTGGGCCAAACTTAATATTATATAAAGCACATTTTAATAAAACATGACATTGTGCCATGTTCTCAAGCAAAGCTCTTACTTAGAGCGAAGAAGCTGAATCTTTGTTATCCGTTAGCAATTTGAAAAAATTTTGACCTTTGCTGCATATGAGGAAACGTAATTATCACCATTGTACACAATAAGTGTTGAGTGAATTTTTTTGGGCTGAGAAAAGTGAAAAGACTGTATGATTCTACCTCTCTTCCCCTCCACACAAATGGAGTGGTTTTAAAATTGTTTCACAGTTTTATATTATTTGAATCTTTAACTATTAGTGGAAATAAATATTATTTTAATAGTACCTGATAATTTGTCCATTTACAAGGTTTTGATATGTTAGTTACTTAAGAAAATCACGTAGCTATTCATATTTACTGCCTCTATTCACCTAGATTCCTAAGTTTATTGTTAACCAAGTGAGAAAACAAAACACTGAAAGACAGAAGAAGGAGAAAAAGGACAAAGCTATGAAGAAACTTCTGAAAAAGATGGCATATGACCGGGAAAAGCATGACAAACAGGAGAAGACTCCTAATGATGTAAGGAAACACGCATCTGAAATACTTAATAAGACCATAATTTATAGTGAAAAAGTGGATATAGCAGA
Organism: Dendrocincla fuliginosa; assembly: GCA_035047845.1. Taxonomy (NCBI): domain Eukaryota; kingdom Metazoa; phylum Chordata; class Aves; order Passeriformes; family Dendrocolaptidae; genus Dendrocincla; species Dendrocincla fuliginosa. Next base: position 60,293,551 of record JAWWMO010000121.1, read on the forward strand.
AGGGATATCTACATTTATTTAACTGAGAATTTCAATAGACAGCAAATTAATGTGAGTTTCATAGTTTATGGGTAACAACAAATATGTGTATCCTGATAACATAATGAATATGTATCAGATTTGATTGATATGGAAATAGGATTGGAGTCACAGTGAAGATTCTGGTGAGGTAGAGACATCTTGTGGTCGCTTTTAGAAATTCAGCGCTATGAGCATTCCGTGGCTTTCTTATCAAGCGTGTGTATGTCAGACTATTAAAAAAAAAAAAAAAGGGTTGTTATATTTTCATAAAGGCATTTCTTAGCTTTTAAACGAAAAAAAAAAAGTCAAATGAATATGCAATAATATCCATAAGATCTGGTATGCTGCCCTTTTTTTTTTTTTGAATGTGTAAATAGCTGGGTTCTTTGAACAGCTATATCCAGAATTTGCTGGAGACTTATATTTCAGTGTTCCTACCTCATTTTATATGCAATATTTGACACATATCTTAATATCCAAAATTAATTCATTCCTCATATATCACTTTGCCTTACTTTCTTATCTATCTATATGAAGGAATCTATACACAGAATGAAGACTTATGTAAAGCTAATTAAACACTGCAATTTGTTGTCCTCAGTCTAAGAAAAGAATTCTTCGAATTCAGTTCAGTTCAGTTATGATGAGATGACACTTAATGCTGCCATCCTGTGTTCAACATAGAAATAACAGCAAATACACTGAAGTAGGCAGATTCTGTTGCAAGTTCAGATATTGGATTTTTTTGTAGTTCAGCGCTGTTGGTCTTTTGGAGTAAGATATGCCTTTTTAATCCATGAGAGAGTTAGGGCTGAGGTCTTTTAGAGTAAATTATGCCTTTTTAATCCACGAGGGAGTTAGAACTGAAGCCTCATGTAATACATTCTTACTCAAATGTAAATGTAAAGTTACTATTCAATAATTTTCTTTAAGCCCTAGAATTCTGTGGGGATTTGCTTCAAAATTAAATGGCACAGTTTTTCACAAATCCTTCATGCTTATTTGAAGAATTCAGTAATTTTGGGTGCCTGAGAACCTATTACTCTTAAAATCATTATTCACAAATTGATAAGGCTTCGTTGTGAATGACAATTTTTATACATTTTTCCAAGTTAAAAATGGATTCATTCTTTAAGGAAATTTTGTCTTGTTCCCCCCACATTTTCAATTTATCCTGCTTTAATTTAAAATTGAGGTGATTTTTCCTATGCGGTTCCTGAACTGCATTTCATTATTAGATGGTGAGGCACCAGAACTTTTGGTGAATCACTCCAGTGGAAACTGTTTGAAACTTTTGAAAGCTAATTATCTTGAATGAAGCTGAATAAAAGCTAAGGAAACATTGTATTTTCTCCAACATACTATGGCACCCTACATGATTAAACATAGATGGACAGAGCTTGAGTCAATTCTGTACTTTCTATAAATAACTCAGTATCTGCATTCTTAATAGCATCTCTTTTGGATAAAATTTCATCTTATCTCTGATAAAGCCTCTCTATCAATCACATTTCCCCTTTTAATACAGAGGTTAAATAGTATTTACCGCAAACTTCAGGTGAGATCTTTGTACAGTATTGAAAGTGGTTAATATTAAAGGGTTTCTGAGGGTTAATTGCCTTTGAGATACCTATGCATACCAATGGCTCCAAGTCAGCGTTATGGCTGCTCTAGCCAGGAAAAAAAAGATGCCCTCAGGATGGGAAATTTACCCACTGGCTTTAGTCAGATTTAAGACATCTCTCATTGTATTTCTCTGTGTGTTGCAATTACTCTAAATAAAGGGACAGTCATGTTAGCAGCACAATGCAATGCTACTGGACTTAGCTACTACAGGTGTGTAAAACCATTGTAACCCATAGTCCTTCCGTTTGTATAACCTGTTTGAATTTACACAGAATAACATTTCAGACTCTTGATGAATTTGTTACTTACTGTAGTGCCAGATTATTTACTAAAATAAATGGCTACGTGCTAAATAATTTCTCTTTGTATAGTTTTGCAGTATTTTGTCCCAGAATAGGTGCAACATTTTGCAACTCAGAGAACGACTGCTTTGCCTCCTATGTAGCAAGATCCTTTTGAAAATCAGTTTTGTTCTTCATAATGCTTATGTCCCATTCCTACTTAGTATAATTTGCACATCTAATTTATATATGGTATTCCATAATTAGTGAAAATACCACATAGTCAATTAATTTCTCTCTCTCTTCATCTAGCCTGATAAATATTGAAGTGTGTTGTGCAAAATGGAATAGAAAAATATGGAGGAAATCCATCCCAGATCCTATAGCTATCATATAGCAAGGCAGCTGCTGGTTTTTTGTGATATATAAATTCCAGTCCCTTTGATAAAAAGGGTTAGAAAGAAAATGAGTGCCTCGCAGGTGACTGCTCTGCCTGCTGCACAGCAGTCGTAGACCAGTGTGTTTTCCATAAATTAAGGATGTATTTTCTTCATGTTTTTTTTTAAGAGGGCAAGTACCTAATTCAGCCAGAGGTTGCAGTGTTTTAAATCTCATCCTGAGAGAGTCTGTGAGGCAGGAGAGGCAACTCACAAACTGAATAGTGTAGGTGACCCACTCTTCAGTATATTGTCAATCATCTCAGAGGTACATGGGGCAGTGGAACCCCTGATATGAATGTTTTGAGCTGTCCTGTGCAGAGAATAGGCCTTTCCATGATTCTGCTCCTAGATGTTTTAGGCCACATTTTCTTTCTCACCAACATGCACAGTGAATGGGGTAGGGAATGGTCAGGTTCTGTTCTCTCTATAGTTTGGCAGCATGAACATATTGTGCAGCTGAGTGTGATTTCTTTTATAAATGCAGGTGGTGAAGGTAGCAAAATGCATTCATTAGCTGAGCTAATAATGATTCTGTCTGAATAAACAAAGTAATTGTTCTGTTTGATCTTTAATTGTAATGTTAGAGCTCTGTGGACATTTCTTGGTCTTTCATATACTCAAAGCAGGTTGTGTTTAAAATAATTTATCATATGCCTGCTGTATATTAAAAAAATAAAGTTATCCAGCTGAAAGGTGGAAAAACCTCACTAAAATAAAGATCTGTATACAAGAATGAAAGCCATTTTGAATTTACTGTGCTGAATTTGATGAAAGGTCAGCTAAGGACATCTGTAAGGAACCATTTCATATGTAAAAATTTAATTTCATTTTGCCAGGATCACAAAAGTTTGGAAAGGGGCAAAACCTTTTTAAGCAGCAGTTAACTTCCTAGCACATGGCTAGAGACACTGTTTCCATTAGTAGAAGATTTGAAAAATCTAAGGATAAATCAAGCGGACATCTCTTGCAATGTTATGAATCTTTGATTCCACAATTATTATATAGCAAATTCTCAGCATTATGTTTCTTAATGCTTTAGGAAGAAATAGTTATTATGTCTAGTATTTTTAAATCAATAAGACTGGATATAGAAGGATGGTTTTGTTAAAATTACTTACCATAACTCAACATTTGTATAGTAACGAGTCTTCAGCTTTCTCAGGAAGTTGTACTTCTGATTCTGCTCACGTTTGTGCTTGTTCTGTATTCGTTTAACACTGATGGCTTCATACAAGCTATTCTAGATTCACAGGTGCCCAGGCATGTTCATTGATTATGGAAAAAAAATGTTCAGCTTTGCAGTTGAGTAAATGGAAGGGTGTGGGGTGGGAAAGAAGAGAATGAACTGTCATAATCAACCTTGAGCACTAAGACCCTTACTTTCTTTTCCTATCAAATTGAGTACATTTGGGTAAATGATAATGTAATATGATTAGAAAAATTATCTCACGATTTCCAGGAACAGAAATTAGGACCTTATTCACAAATAAATTATGCCTTTTGTAACTTCAAATGTCACTTACCTGTAAGTTGAACAGAAAAACCATTCTTTGGAGCCCTCCTTCTCTGTAGCAAATATGATTGATGTTTATCATCAAGGACTTGTGGGTTGAAATAAAATACAAATCCATTATATAGTCCGACCTGCAGGTTGGCTAACTGAGTATATTCCAGAGACTAAAAAATAGGGAGGAAAAGCTGCAATAGTGAATATCTGTTTAAAAAAAAAAAAAAAAGAAATTTTCAAAGAGGAAAGAGGAATCACTTGAAGTGTAATGACCCGTGAGTACTTTGTGATTTTTTTTTTTTTTTTTTTTTCTTTCCGGA
>JAWWMO010000121.1:60297845-60308614 GCA_035047845.1 Dendrocincla fuliginosa
GCAATAGTGAATATCTGTTTAAAAAAAAAAAAAATAAAAAAAAAAAAGAAATTTGCAAAGAGGAAAGAGGAATCACTTGAAGTGTACTGACCCGTGAGTACTTTGTGATTTTTTTTTTTTTTTTTTTATGTCATGAAGGTCAGATTAAATGAAACAGGAAATGTTACTCCTGAAGTTTTATCAGAGGGATGATGCAGGGGCATTGCCTGGCTTTCATGCCTGCAGCAAGACTATTTCCATATCAATCTCACATGCTTCTTATCGTAGCAGAGTGTGTTCTTAATATAGCATAATTGTTACTGTTATTCTTAACATCTTTGAAAAACAATTAAGCACTACTATTCTTTTGTTCTGAAGTTCTCCCTGTTGTTAAAAAGAGCTTTGAAGGTCTGATGTAATTTACTAAATTACTCCATTGTTATCATATTTTTGTAGTGAAGTGTAGTAGATAGTGAAGTACAGAGCACTGTACTTAGTTACTTATTCCGTACTGTATTTTGAGAAGCTCATCAAAGCCAGCTGCTAGCAGCTTTGTTCCAACACCGTTATTGCTTTGCAGACTGATGTTCCTCAGGGAGTGATACGGGTGCAAGCGCCTCATCTTTCGAAAGTTTCCATGGCAATACAGCTGACAGAAGAACTGAAAGCCGGCGATATAGTAGCCAGGTTTCTCAGCCAGAAAAGGTTGAAACACTTTTTTTTCTTAGGTTTTTTTGTTTGTTTGTTTCAAGAGAAATGTCTTTTCATTTATTATATCAAGAAAAAAGTTTTAAAATACTTCAAGTCCTGGTCAGTTCATTAACTTTTTAGCTGAATTTAGCCATCAAAATACATGCTTGAGGAATTAATGCTTCTAATGTTATTAAAGTTCATGAAGCCTTTAGGGATACATGAGTGCTGTCAATAAAAAAGTGCCATTTAATCTGATGAATCAGGAATAGTTTTTTAATTGTCTGGGATCAAGACGGAAGGGAACTCGAAGAAAATAAGTCTAGAAAACGAAGGAATGAGGAAAGGAGGAAGTAAATATTTTGCTAAATAGGGCATTTATATATAGTAATATAGTGGGCATTGGGGTCTAATAATGTGCAAATGTCATGCACATACAATGATTTAAAAGGAAAGCTACATTTTAGTCATCCAGATGCATTTAGAAAGGGAGTTTTAAAATAAAAATGAACACATGTTCATCATACATAGCTATTTAGCTAAAGCAATAATATGGTACCTTAGACGAGAATAAGAATCTACTTTTTCCCAAATGCTGTTTTTAGAGGTTTACATTTTTGTCAGAGAGTTATTTTCTGGCTGTGTTTTAGCATATATTATTACTATTAAACAGTGAGAATAATAGAATCCGTTTGTAATATGGGGACTTTATTCTTCCACTGTTTTTTACTTCTTTTAGTTGCAGTGCAATTAAAACAAACAAGAATGTAGTTTCTCCCTCCCAACCATAAGGCTTTTTCTGAAATATGAAGTGAAGGGGGAATACTTATTTTTGCAGTGAAAAAAAAAAATCAGGGGGTAAATATCAGGCTACTTGCTAATAACAATGCCATTCTTTTTTAAACCTTGTGGTTCCTTCAGATTTATGTTGTTTTACCTCTTCTATAGAGTATTGTTCACTTGCAGGACTATTCATTTGCACTAACATGCAAGGGTATTCTTGTTCACTGACTGTATCAGTAAGTATACACACAAAGGATTTGTGACAGATACACTGCTGATCTTAATTAACATAATTTTTCCCAGATACGTCTGAGTGGCCTACCCACAAGCTATTTGCAGTATTGTCATTCATTGTGTTTTGTTCCTTACAGTGGAAATGTCCAAATGCTCAACAAAGAAGAGGTCTTTCTTTATGAAATAGGAGGAAATATTGGTAAGAATTACTTCTGAACAACTTCTTTTGGTGGAATAGGATTCCTTGGCACACTGTCTATAGGCTTCACTGTGGTTGCATTTTCATTCATGTCCCTAGTTCTCCCTGACACTAAGGTAGACAGTTAACCTTATGGAGAAGGCAGCAGCTATGTTGGTGTGATCATTGTATTAGTAGTATCTTATTGTCAGAGGAAGATGGCAACTTTAACAAATGTTCCTGATATGTATGTACAGTGAAGAAGAAAAGAAAGATTGGATAGAAAGGTACTTGAAGTTCATCTTATTCATTCCTTTGTTTTGAGGCATAATATTCGAACTTACAGTCCTTCATGCTCTGCATTTGAGCATTGCTTCCAGGTTCTTTTGAGGATTAAAAAAGTGCTCAACCAGAATGACAACCGAGTGATAAAATTTTCCAACAGTTAGTCTTTCCTGCTCTGTCTATTTCAGACTCTCTTGATTAAAGTAAGTAGCAGATCAGCAAGATTAATGCCAAGGAAAATGTTGAACACAGTTCTGAAATTTCTTTGACAAATGCAAGATTATTTTTTCATTAAGGATCAGTTTCCAATCACAGTATTTTTCATGTGCTCTGAAAAAAACAAACAAACAAACAAAAGCAGTGTTGGATTGGATTTACATTTACTTTTTTTTTGTTATCTGTGACCTCTTGAACTTTATTTGAAGTTATAAAATTCCATGCAGTACTTCTGTACCCTGCAAGTTTAAATTCTGTATATAAATGGCTACTTCTAGCATTTTTCCTTTTTACCTAATCACTATTATAAATCAAGTTTTGCATATGTGTCTAAACCAGAAGACTTAACTAAAAATAGCACTTCCCTAGGTTTCCTGCAACAGATACATTTCAGTGTTTTTACTAACTTAAATGGCAAAAAATAAGTTACTAGGTATGCCTGTTTAAAGGTAAAGCGGCGGGAGCAATGAACCTGACTCAAGAGAGATTACAAATCAGTTGCAATTTACTAAGAAGATTACAATAAATACAATGATACAGAGAAAAAAAAATGGGTTTAACCTACAAAAACCAGATGTATAGCCCAGCACCCTGGGGCACAAACAGAATGGAGTTCATTAGCCCCTGTGCTGAGAACCACGTGGGCCACCTGAGTGCAAAGTGAAAGGAAAGGAAAACCTGTTGGTGAGGATGATGGTTGCAGTCTTGTCAAGCGTGGCAGTCGCAGTCCTGTTAAGGTTCTTGTCCTCCTTTGGATCCGAGGAGTGGTACCAGCAGTTACAAAATCTGAAGATTACATATGCTTAGGTTCAGGGAGAATGTCCAGTACCTCCCCTCAGGGTGGGGAGTTTCACAATGCATGATTTAACTCTGTGAGTCATGGGATATTTTTGGAATCTTTGATGGTCCTACAATCTTTCTTGTAACTGCCTATTATGACAGTCCCTAATGATCCATTAGCAGACATGATCCCTTAGGCTAGGTATGAAGATGCTAATGCTTCCCTGGAGGGGATTTATCACAGCTGAGTCATTGGTGTGAAGACAGAAAACATTCTCATGCCTTGCAGGGTTCCTTAACACCCGGTTTGTAGCCTGAGGTGTCAGGTGTGTCCTGGGCAGCTGCTGCAAGTGACCCATTATTAACAGTTCCTGAGAAATGACATAGAGGGTATAGAATACACAATTTACACAGTTACACCCACAAGGTGATAAACTGGTCCTGGCTGCTGTAACTAGGTCACTAAGATAGCTGGATGCCAGATTAATGTATTACGTGTTCTCTTGCATATCCAGTATCCATTTTCTATGCTTGTTAAAGCAGGTTGTGATCCCAGATGTAAGACTTTTTTAAAGGAGAGGAATATCTTGTTTATTGTACAGAGGTGTAATCATTGCAGAAAAAAAGGTTTTTAACAGAATTCCAGTGAAACTGAAACAGCCTACTATTACTTTAAACATGTGACAGAAAATACATGGCTAGTTTTGTCAGGTTATGAAATAGGTTAGAAAGCTTAGATGTTTTCTCTGTCTGAATTTACTTCCACACAATTTAAACTATAATCAGCCCTTACAAATATTAGTTCTTATTAATATTCTCAGTTGAGATAAGACAAACTCCTTAACTTTAACCTACTGTACAGGCTTAAGTAAACCAACTGTCCTGACCTTTGCCATTTGTCTCTCTCTGCTTGATGTGACTGACTCATGCAGAGGGAGCCCAAAAGCGAGAAGACTCTGTTGGCTCTGATACACTCCTATCCTTACACTTACACTCATAATTGTAACATGTACAATGCTATGATCCTGTTCCTGAGCAAGTGGAACCACTGAAGTCTACAGACATTTTTTGAGTACTCAGTACACTGTAGGGCTTCAGGATACTGAACAGGACTTCTGCCACTGCTTTGTGACTGGGACTGGCTGGATAGGGACATGGCAAAGCACCGTCCCTGTGCTCTCACTGCCTGAACATGCTGCACTGTGTAGAGGAGAGTTCAGAGCTCAGTTCAGTAGTGTGAGCAGTACAGGTCACATAGGTGAGGATTAAAGTGAGACTGAGCTTAGTTGAGCAGGAAGTCTTGCATTCTTACCTGCTCTGCTCAGGGAGTCCAGGGAGCTGGCAGACAAACTGAGCATTGCACCTCTGCTTGCCTCCTGTGTCAGGAGTACACATACTGGAAACATCTGTCTGGCACATGAGCCATCTATCCCAACCATCTGCACAGTGGAGTAGAAGAGGGACTGTGATGAAGAGCTGCAAATGCATGAGATAATGCTTTGCCTGTAGGGCAATGGGAAGAACATGCAGATCTTGAAGGATCAGCATACGCTATTTTCATCATAGCTACTATACATAAATTAATTGCTTGTAATGTACCAAGAATAGTGTACTACTTTTGCCTATTAGGACAGCAACTACTACAAGTGCAATGCAGAACAGGTGACTAAGTGGAGCAGGATAGGGAGTAACACCTTCTTAGCAAGGACAAACCTTGCACAAATGTAGCACTTAAAAAGGGGAAAATAGCCTGAAATTTTAATGGGCTTCTATGTAAATGTGAACCTAGTATTTGGATATAGCCATGAGAGGACCAGGGAATTGCTCCTGGTTTTCCTAAACCGTCACAGACATGAGCTCCCATCTGTATAATCTGTGAAGAATCTGACCTAGAATGTGCCACAGAGGTGGCACAGTCCCTGTTCTCTTTCCTTCTTCCTCCTGTCCCCCTTGTTCCTCAAGGCAGGTGGGAAGGGTAAGAGCACTTCTAGCTTTGAAGTGTGTTGTCCTTTGTTTAATACCACAGAGAGACCTTGAAAACCTAAATGGAATGAATCAGTGACAGGAACTTTGGAAGTTGATTAGCTTCTTTGTTTGGTACTGATGTAACCACATATCCCTTCTATTTCTAGGAGAACGCTGCCTTGATGGTGATACCTACATGAAGGACCTATACCAGCTCAACCCAAATGCTGAGTGGGTTATAAAACCTAAGCAAACCTAAGCTCACAACTAGTGGCAAACTAACAACCTGTGGACTTACATTGTAAGGCTGAATGTTTCAAAGGGATAGTGTGTCCTTTAAACATTCAACCGTTATTTATACTGATAGAACCTTATCCAGTTTTTAGGAAAAAAAAAAAAAAAGGTGATGGAAACCCAGCAGTGATAACTAGTAAATTTTCAGTTTTACTTGCAACAGAATTTTGGAGATAGAGCAGTTTTCCCACTCATATTTGAAATGAACATAAGTACCTTAAATATTCTAATGGCACTAATTCTACCTCCCATCTGGTAGTTCTTGTTTTAGAAGAATTTATTTTTCAAACAGATGTTTAACCTCTTTATATTAGAGATTTGCAATCTGTTTGTTTAGAATTGTGTTCATAGAGGTCTTTTCAGTGCTAGTACTATAGAAGACCAAATCCTGATCAGCACTTCTGAATGGTACAGTATTAAAAATACCTAAACCCAGTCATATGAATTTCCCAAATAAGTGTGACTTTCACAGGGAAAAAAAACCACAATGCAATGTATTTTGTCTTTGGAAGTCCTAATTTTAAAGTTTGATGAAACCTATTTAGACAACTGTGAAAATGCTTTCTGTGGAGGTTTTTTTTCTATATCTTTTAAATAATTTTATTGTTATTTCAGTTGATTGCACTCTTGAGGTTATTAAAAAAAAAAAAGATGAAAGAAAGAAAAGATCATGTGACAAGGTGAGTCATTTTTAAAGCTCACCACTCTTGGTGTTGTCCCTTCTGGCATATTGTTATGCACTAGAAAGACCTTTAGGTTTTTCAGCAGTGATATGCAGCCATGTTACATGCACTGGTTTCAGGTTTTTTGGACATCTGATAGATTGAATTTTGTGAATGCCAAAACTTTTCAATTGCTAGCACAATAAAAACTTTCAGGAAGAATAAAATAACTGTTGAAGACAACTGTAGTCTAAATTTCATAGGTAGCAAACCACCATACCTTTCTCTCAAAACCAGTGTAAGGGTCTACTGTGGAGTTCACGTAGGCTTTTTGGATATTACCTACCATCAGCTTTATGTCTGGTCTGTCCTGGATGGGGCTAGAAATCAAGTTCTGATTTCCCTAATGCTGAGAGATGCTGTCTAAACCACTTTCAAAATTAATAGTCCAATGGAGAACTATTGCAAATCCATCTCTTTGCAGGGAAGGACTGAAAGCTCCCCATGGAATTCACTGATAATGAATTAGAGACTGATGTGGCTTGTTAGAGCACAAAGAGATGTGGCCTGGAGCTCCAGACCACCACTCTCACAGCAATTCTTTGGGCTCATTAGCCTGTCCTGCTTTACAGTTATTTGTAAACTAGCTCAACTATGCTCAAGTGCTTACACCTGTGTGCTGACTACCTGAAATAACTACTGTGAACTTATATCCTTGGAATGAAATACGTTCTTTCAATGCACACACAGAATTACATTGACCTTACAGGGAATATTCTACATACAATCAAGGACTGAATTACATTATTTTTATGTGATCAAAGATGATTAACGGAATAAAGGACATTTCTGCTGAGCTTTGAATATGGGCCCTGACTGTTGACAAAGTAACCACTGGAACTCTCCCTTTTATATTCAAGCAGTGAAACAGAACTCTGAAAGGTCATAGAAAAATTAGACATCTGCTGATTAGTTATCCACAGCATATGAACAATTTTGGGAGCTTGAGTATTTATTGTTTTTTAAAGTCAAAGTTTGTCTTCATATGAAAAGTAAGCACTGACTGATTCTGAAAAGCAGGATGAGTAGAATAGGAAATTGTTCTAATGTGACTGTACTGCCCTCCATGCTCCATCTAGTTGGGTACCCTACATGGTATAGTACAGTGCTACTATGGGCAAATCCACTAAGACAAATCACTTTTGTCAGTAGAACAAACCATACTCGCTGTTTTTCAAATGTAAGGAGTACATAATGCTTAAGTAAACATTTATGAATCCAGTATAATAAATATAAGGTTTTTTGACATGTAATACAAAAATTATATGTGTTTTCCTAATACATTATAGTTCTGTAAAAGATTGCTTGTTACTGAACTCTAGATGTTATTTTAATCAGGAGCAAAGTGCAGATGATAGAAACAGCAGTACAGTTTTAGTATAAAATTGTAACTGCCCTGTGGCTATGATCTTTTAAATAACTTTGTTTCTGGTTTAGTGCCATTATCTTTTTTTTTTTTAATTTAAAATGCTCTTTTATAATTAAATGTTTTTTTCTGACCTGTTTTCTCATTTGAATTATTATATTTGTATGTAAAACATACCCAGCTGACACTAAGCAGTGGTTATTTTTTAATTTCACACTTTACATCTTTGTAGATAGCTTGTAGTTTTGTGTATGACAATAAACATAAGTTAGAAAGAATCCTGCAACATGAATGCCTGCTGAAAAAGGAAATAACTGGGTAGACGTTTAGAACTGTGGTGCAATCATGGTATACCTTAGCTAAATCTGTAATATAACAATTACTGGGTATATGCTGAGGAATAGCAGCCTTCTCAGCATTTATTGAAAATACTGGCTGTTAATTCCTCATAATTAAAGAATTAAATTAGGGCAGAATGGGAAAGTCCAAAGCACATTCAGGTAGGCTGATAAGAATCTTTTATAATTAAAAAGACAATGCTGCATAAGTTGTTTATTGGGATAATTTGGTCACTCACCATCATTTGACTGCTGACTTGAGAAACACATACACAGGGTTTTCTTTCACCCAACTGACAGATTAATGATTTTCACACTAAGTGTGCAACCCCATGCCTGCAGAGCAGCAGGGATGGGGGAAAGGAAGGAGTAGAGAAGCAGGCCCCTCTTACCACTGCCGGGATGTGGGGGAACATGTAGAGATGTTTTCGTGCTCAAAAAATCACGTTCTGATGTATATTGGAGGATGGGGGAGGGAGGGGAAGGGTCCCCAATGCTTGAATGGGGTGTAAATACCTTCCTTGCACTGCCTGTTTGTCTTCAAAGACTCATTTTGCACTCATTTGCACTCATTTTCCGTAGCCTCCTATACTTCCTCACCTTGTGTGAAGTACACACACATCCCTGGATATCCATGGGTGCCAGTAAGAAAGGGGTCATCCCAACCACCTGCCCCCTCCATGAGCAGCAGCAGCAAGACAGGAAGCAGCGTGGCAGGTTTATCTCTCATTGCAACTTGACAAGCACTGTCTGTGGACATGGCAGTGACGTTTCAAGAGGACAGTAGGGAGCAGGAGAGTGAATGGGTATGAATGTGTTGGAAACAGTGGCTGAGTTTCCACTGGGCTTTCCCTATGCAGTGGCATGACTGAGATGAATTCAAGAGTAAGGAGATGCACTTTTATACAGTGAGCACCAACAAAGAAGGAAATGTTTGAGAAACGCTTGCTTGAAAGTTTTCCCAGCCCATTATCTCTTTGTCAGACATTCTTAAAAGCCATGGAACTGTCCAGTAATATACACTCTTTTCCTAAGTATTGAGATAAATTGTAGCAGCTAGCTTGGCAAAAGATTGCTAAATGAATGATTTCCTCTGTATCACACTTAAATATATTTTAGTATTAGCCCTCTATTGTCCTTCTGTTTTTAAAAGGTTGCAGCCATTCAAAACTTAGTGGCTAATATTACAGCAATATTTATAATAGTATTTTTTTTATGTAAATCAATACTTTAAAGATCTTCAGACCACTGTTTGTGTTTTCACATAGACATCTGAGGCAGGTAAGTACTTATCATCCCCATTTAGCAAATGGGAAAAGTGTTCACAAGTGGCCAGCCTGCAGCTAGAAGGGGTGAAATCAACTTGATTTGTAGAAACCAAATATGATCCACCAAAAATTGTTTTAAGAATGTGTGCTACATCACCAATAACAGCAGTATGGTGATCATGAATCTGACTCCAGGGAACTCTTGATAAATATAGTGCTGTAATTTTTAGCCTGGTTTCCAAAGGAAATTTATCTGGGGTAATCTTTCTGCCTTGTGTGTGTCTTCCTCTAATTACTTTTGAGTCTGTTGGCAGGCTTCAGTCATTTTTGGCAAATGGAGTGGGAGGGAGGAAATGTCTCAAAAAATAAGCTTCTATGGGCTTCATAAAACTAGATAGTATGACTCCTTGATTCAAAGTGAATATGACAGCATAAGCTCCACTTTTATATAGGTACCAGACCAGAAGTGGGAGAGACCATACACAAGCTCTGGCTATGGAAGAAGACTCTGCTTAGAGCTCACAGCCATCCAGAGCCAGCATTTGGAAACCTGAGGAAGCACTTGCTTGTGTTGCTTTCTGCTTTCTGTATCTTCTTTGCTGACAGGATGTGGGTGATTGTTGCTAAACCTGCAGATGTTCTCCTGGGCTGGCTTTTGTAGTGCAGCTTCTCTGCAGCTTCTGGTTAGAACAAGTCATCCCCATCCTCTGCTTATGGACTGAGCAACTAACTGAGCACCTTCCCAATCTGAGCTGGTACCCACAGCTGATGGCATTGACACAGATGAGGAGATAGTCAGAAGTACCTCTCCTTTCTCCTCTTGCTGGCAATTAACTTCATCTGGAGAATAATCAGGTGTAAAACTGGACAGCATCAAAGAACAGCCTTCACATGCAGGTTTCAAGCCATCGTGGGAATACAACTTGTGATTCAGATCCTCTGTTGTGAATCATATGGAGGTGGTGGTGGTGGTGGTGGTTCAAAAGCCCTGCAGCTATTACCACTCCATGGTAGTCCCTTTTGGGATGACTGAAGGGATCCTTCACTCTCCCTGTGGCGCTGTAAAACCAATAACTAATGCTTATTCACACTGAAAGCTGCAGTCTCTCTCTCTTTTTTTTTTTTTTTACCTGCCAAATGAGCTTTGCCCTCTCTGTTCCCATTCTGCCCTCGTAACGCGGTTACTCTTGAAAACCAATTGGCTCTGTTCCCATGAGTGGTTTGCTCACATGTCGTGTCAGTAGATCAGGCCCTTCAGGTCACTCAGTTCTGTGCTTCTTTCCCATGGGATTCCCTGTACCTTTGGAGCGGTGAAACTGCCACCTGGTTACTAGGTTATTATTGCTGTCTGGTGTCATTCGCCGCCCGTCAAGGGGAAGCTGAGGGTCAGTCCTACCGCACTCGCCTCTCTATTCCGTGTCCGAGGGCGGCCCTCAGGGGCAGAAATCCCTGGAAGCTGTCGCGGGGTGCTGTACCTCGGTGTCCTGTCCCACGCTTTATGCCTGTCTTCCCTCCCGCGGCTGCGGGCGGGGTGCGGGGCGGCGGCAGGTGGCGGTGCCGGGCCGTGCTCCGCTCCGCTCCGCTCGCCTGCCCGGCAAAGGTCGGGCTTGGGAACGCAGGTGCCGCGAAACGGAGTGTGTACTGTCTGATCATCGCTTGGCATTCTCCACC
>JAWWMO010000121.1:60308714-60529167 GCA_035047845.1 Dendrocincla fuliginosa
TCTCCACCCCCCCCCCCAATATACAAAGTGGTAAATCAATACCTTTTGGTACTTTGGTGCTTTGGTACTTATCTATCTTTCGGATAGATAAGGGGAGACCTTATATATCTCTACAACTACCCAAAAGAAAGCATGGAAATGTTGGTCTCTTCTCCCAGATTACAAGCAACAGGACAAGGGAAAATGTCCATGGAAGGTTTAGTTTGGATATCAGGAAAAATTCCTCCACCGAAAGGCTGGTCAGGCATTGGAACAGGCTGCCCAGGCTGGAAGTGCTCAAAAAAACATGTAGATGTTGAATTCAGCAACAGGGTTTAGTGGTGACCTGGTGGTGCTGGGTTAAGGGTTTGACTCAATGATCTTAAATGTCTTTTCCAACCTAACTAATCTAAGATGCTGTACAGCACTCTAACTACATATACCTAATCTATACTAGTGCTTACCCTGTCTGCTTTCATCCTGTCAGCTGCACCAAGAGCTCTTCAGCTTCTTAAAGTCATGTAATTAATTTAACTTGTTTTTCTCATATCTGTGGCTGGTCATGCAGTATTTACCTCATGTGTCTGAGGCAAGGACAACTTCTGTGATGATAGAAAGCTTTATATAGCAGAAAATCGCAAGCTTGCATGGATTACTGGGGTATCTCCTGTTAGTTATCCACATGCAGGTGTACAATACACTCCAAATAATGCGGAATAAACGAAGGAACACATAATTACTTGGAACTGCCTGAGGTTCCAAATCCTGAGCTACATTGGATTAGCAACTGGAATGTGGTTTGTTTTTTGTTTTCACTTTTGCCCATTGTCTGAGAAGAATTGTTTTAAATCTTTCCTTCTGGTTTTTGAATTGGTTGAAATTTACAGTGTGTCTAACCTATTTTAGTTGTCTTGATTATATTCTAGTACGTTTCCACCTTTTGCTCTGTAAATTGTAAGGCAAATGAACTTCTGAGCCCTTATTCTGGATGTTCCTCCTCTGCTACAGTCTGCCAGAAGCTTTATTCATAGCTCTCATTCAGCCTGTGCAAAGGCAGTTTCTTCCAGCAGGAACCAGAGCCTGAGTAGATGAAGTAGCGCTGAGGCTCTCATTGTGGGACTATGCATGTCTGTGAAGGACAGAGCTGAGAGGTGCCCATTTCAGTATTTCAGTCTGCCTGTTGTGTATAAACCTCATTCAGAGCAGCGTTTTGCTTTCACGACTGCAAAATCTTAGGATGCAGCCAGGTGACATCCATTTGGAATGCTGTTTTTGTTTAAAATGCTTGATCTTGAAATAAGAATTTTTCTGGGGAGTTGTGTTAAGACCAAAACCTTATTGTGCCATCTTGGAGTACTGGCAAAAATATCTGCTGGTGCTTTTTTTTTCTTTTTGTTGTGTTTAGCAATGAGAGAGCAGACAATTCTGACATAGGAGTTCAGTTATGTTTTTGAAAAAAATAGAAAACATACTCTGCAAAAACTTTTTAATTGTTCTTCTTTTTTTTTTTCCTCCCAAGATGGTGTATTTTTACTTTTTATAGTTCCCTGCTGAGAAGTTGTCCTGGTTTTTCTTACAGTTTTGCCATGGCTAGATGGTAGAGGGAAATGTGAGACAATTACTCTGTTGGTAGTTTGGGGTTTTCTGTTTAATAAAGATCTTATTGTTAAAAGTATTGCTAATGATAGGCCAGTGTGTGAACATGGAGTACTTCAGAGGATTTTTATATATTCCAGTTCCCTCTGAGTTGAGAAAATGTGACAGCCAAGTCTATAGACCAATCACCAGCCACTGAAATGAGATGTGCTCTTGTAGGTGGTGTTACTAGGACTCAAAGGCAGGCATGAGAATTGTATGAAGTTAAGGTGTTGGTTTTTTTTCTTTTTAAATTGGCTAATTTTTCTCTTTGAATGCTGTTGTTGTTGTTTAGAATAATGAAAATTATTGTGAAAGCTCAGCATAATTAGATTTTTTTCTGTACAACCACAATGTGGGTGTTTTGCAAATATGAATAGAATACATAGGATTGCAATACTTGGCTCTGAATTTTTTCCAAAGAATTTCTAAGTTGTTTATATCAAATCTGCTTGGATCCTTATAAAGAAGAATTGAGCTAGTACAGAAATACTTGATAATCCATAATACACCATTGGTAGATCTAGGAACAAACTATTTGGGTTTTTTCCTGACAATACACTTGTGTCAGTGACACAGTAACTTTTAAAAACACTTACTTGGTTCTAGTTAAAAATAATTAGTGCATAAACTGTACAACTAAAGTGCATAATAAGATATGCTGATGAGGACAGGTATGCATATTAGGCACTGTCTCACAAGTCTGTGTACTGGTCAGATGTCCTTAAGCCTACAAAATAACTTCCTGAAAATTCCTTAAGAAATGCTGAGTATGAACAATCCTGTTTAGAGTGGTTATTCTTCATTTGTCTGTACCTTTACTTTTAGCTAATGTTACCCTCCTCCTCTTTTAGAAAGCCTTTTTAGAAATATTTGAGTAGCTGGTAAAAAAGGTCTACCCTGTCTGGTGTTTCTGCCTGTGACAGTGTGCATCATCTACATTATGTGCAGAGGAAAAGGCCAAAAATAGCAATCATCTGTGTATAGCCGATCCAAACAAATATGTTTTAAAGAGAAGCTGGTGTTCTCAAGGGATGCTCCAAAAGGCATTCCTGAGTGCTGGGAGTCTCTTGGTCCATATGTGTAGGAGTGGTTGTTGCTAAAAGCGTGCATGTACACTGTGTTGAAGGATGATGCATTGCTTCTTGGGCATTGTTGAGTGAGTGTGAAGAGATTGCCTATTTTTGGAGTGAAATGTTCTCATCCATGCCATTAGCAGAATTGACAGAATAATTAGCACTGGCTGCTTCAGCATGATGTCATTGGACTTGGAAAGCTTTGATGCAGTTTCTTCTATCTACCATGTCAGCTTGTCTTTACACGTCTTGGACTTGCCATCTCAGTCTCTCAACACTGATGTCTGAATGAAAGTTGGAGTTTTTCAACAAAGTCTGTAGGAATTTGGCTAGATTGAAGGTCTCCTTAGTGTTATTACCTGCCTGCCTCTGGTGGTGGTTAATAGCGAATGCTTAAGGAAGGACTGAAGCACAGAACAAGCACATGGTTCATAGTTGTAATTCCCTAGTATCCTTTCCCAGTAAGCTTGTCATTTGCATGTGATGTCCTTATGTTCAGTAGCTATTACAGAATCACAGAATATCCTGAGTTGAAAGGGAGCCACTAGGATTGTCAAAGTCCCGCTCCTGGCCCTGCACAGGACAGCCCCGGGAATCACACCATGTGCCTGAAGTTTACTGTGGGAATGAGGCTTAATGAGGTTTACTTCCACTATTTTTCATAATTGCTTTTGAACCCCTGTAAACTCATGGCATTCACTACATCCTATGGGAGTAAGTTTCACAGTGTAACTGTGTGTTGTCTTTTTGGAAGAGTCTTTGCTCATTTAACAATCCTACATGTTTATCTTCCCATGCTACTTACGGCATCCTTTTAGGTTGTCCCCTCCTTTGGCCAAAGAGCTTGTCCTGTGTGCAGAAGCCGTTGCAGAACTTTGGTCATCTTTTCTGCCCTTCTTGAACTTTTTCTTATTCTGCTCTGCCTTCTCAGGTTAGGGGAAATCAGAAATATACCTTGCACTCGCATCTTACCAGGCAGTGAATGCGCAATGATCTGTATGGTCAGACAGAAATTTCGTTCATCTCTGTAACTTTGCTGTGGTTTAACCCCAGCTGGCAGCCAAGCCCCACACAGCAGCTCACTTGCCCACCTGCGGGATCCAGGAAAGACTCAGAAGGGTAAAATCTGGAAAACTCGTGGGTTGAGGTAAAGACAGTTTAATAGGGAATGCAAAGACATGCAAACAAGCAAAGCAAAACAATTAATTAATTTACTGCTTCCCATGGGCAGGCAGGTGTTCAGCCATTTCCAGGAGAGCAGGACTCCATCATGCTTAATGGTTATTTGGGAAGACAAACTCTATCCCTCTAAATGTGTCCCTCTTCCTTCTTCTTCCCCCCAGTTTATATGCTGAGCACAATGTTATGTGGTATGGAATATCCCTTTGGTCAGTTTGTGTCACCTGTCCCAGCTGTGGCTCCTCCCAATTCCCCATGTGCTCCCAATTTCCTCACCAGCATGGCAGTATAAGAAGCAGAAAAGGCCTTGGCTCTGTGTAAGCACTTCTCAGCAATAACAAAAACATCTATATATTATCAACCCTATGTTCAGTACAAATCCAAAACATAGTCCCATAGTGGCCACTATGAAGAAAACTAATTCTATCCCAACCAAAATGAGCACAACCTTGATGACTTCTGATACTTGTCTGGGGGTTTTTTTGGCTATTTTTATTCAGTGAATTAACATTTTCATAGTTATTGATACAATGATCTTTTATTTCTTGTGGTAGACAGTTCAGATTCAATCAGGGAATGCACAGTATAGGACTTCTCATTTTCTCAGTTGCTGTATATTTAACACTCAATTTCATCTTCCATTTTTTCACCAGTCAGTCAAGAGGTCACCAGTATCATGAGGTCTGTCTGGAGCTCTCTGTAGTTTGTTTCTTTAAAGCCTTCAATAATTCAGTAACAGTAACCTGCCTTATCAGTTCATTGAGGTCACTTGAGATCAGGTGTATGTCAAACAGCATGAGCTCAAGTGCTATACTGATGACCTGCCTGCGGTGAGACTGTGCATTCCTAGCTTTTCTTTCTCATATTTTAAACGTATTTATCCATTTGAGTACCTTTCTTTTCCCCCCCTTTTTTTTCTTGCAACTTAATCAAGAAATCTGAGGTATCTTTTTAATTTTTGGATCTTCCTTATGCACATTCTTATAAACTTCCTCAAAACCTCCAATAGGCTCAAGAGTCATGACTTTATAAAAGAATGGTGTTATCTTCAGTAAGGGGTTAGTACAGTTATCAATTTGGTGGTGTCATACTTGAGCTCTGTTTAATTTGTGGGTAAAGACCATCTGGTGCTGGTAACTAGCCAGTGTTAATTTTCTCAGTGTTAATTTTGTGTTACAAAATTTTGCTGAAATTCAGTTTGAGATAATTCTGGAGTCACTCCTGTAAACCTCAAAGAGATAATATAGAATCATAGAATGGCTTGGGTTGGAAGGGACCTTAAATAGCATTTAGTTCCAACACTCCTGCCAAGGGCAGGGATACCACTCATTAGACGAGGTTGCTCAGAGCACCATCCAACCTGGTCTTGAACACTTCTGGGGATGAGTCATCTACACCTTCTCTGGTCAACCTCTTCCAGTGCTTCACCACTGTCTGAGTAAAGAATTTCTTCCTAACATCTGTTCTAAACCTGCCCTCTTTCCATTTAAAACTATTAGCCTTTGTCCATTCGCTATCTGTGAATATATTAAGTTCTACTCCCTCATTTTTATAAGCCCCCTTAAGGTACTGGAAGGCTGATATAAGGTCTCCCCAAAGCCTTCTCTTCTTCAGGTGGAACAACCCCAGCTCTCTCAGACTGTGTTCATAAGGGAGGTGCCCCAGGTCTTTGGTCATCTTGGTGGCCCTCCTCTGGACCTTTCTCCAACAGATCCGTGTCCTTCTTGTGCTGAGGACCCCAGAGCTGGGGTCACAGCTGGGATGCAGCATTCCAAGTGGGGTCTCACAAGAGCAGAGCAGAGTAAAGGGGCAGAATCACCTCCGTTGACTTGCTGGCCATGCTTCTTTTGTTGCAGCCCAGGATGTAGTTGGCCTTCTGGGCTGTGAACACAGAGTGTTGCAGATAATGCAACAGTGTGAAAGATAGATACAGAAAATTTAGAAAATTCTGTTGTGGTCTCTTCTTTGGTCGCTTCATTTATGCATTAATTATTGGTCCTAGAAATTTTTTTCAGACCTCCTACTCCAGAGAGTAATAGATTTTATGCCTGTTTAGCAAGTTGTTCCTCAAAAGCCCTTCTTAAAATGCTCACTATAGTCTTACATAAAATATGACAGTAGGGGATCTGTGGGGGCGGAGGTTTTTTTAATTTGTTTCCTAGATGGACATGTCTTTAAATTGTCAAAGAATTCTTTTTTCTTTTTTTTTGTTAGAATGATTGAGTAACAAAATATTAAATATTAATTTACTGAGCTTCTACTATAGTGTTCTTGCCACCTGCAAACACTTTAACTGTTGATTATATCTTTGGCGTTTATTTTTTTCCCCTTTTTTTAGTCTTACTTAAACAAAATGCAATTATATGCAATGGGCAATGGGAGGAGGTATTGCTGCTGCTCCTGCATTTTGGTGTATCTGGGGCATGATAGAATGAATCTTTCCAGCGTTTGGAACCAGATCCTGCACATTCCTCAGAACAAAGTCAGGAAATGCTTTGCCCTTTATGCATTTTCTGAGTAGCTGCTCTGCAAGGCAATTATTTATGTGTTTAAATGTGTAGCTTCATATCTTACTCAGCATATACATGTAGGGATAGTTGGCATCCTTCATTGTTCAGCTTGCAGCCTCTCTGACTTCTGAGCCTCTTTCAGTATATGACTCTCACTGTTGTACTCGTGGTTGGTCCCAGCTACCACATTCTTTCTTTCTGCCTAGAACTTGAGTCCAATGGGAATCTGTGTTTCGCATAGGGAATCTGTTATTTCTTTGTGCATGCATGTCTTGTCCCTTGTGTATGGAACAATCTATTATTGTTCTGCAGCTAGTTAGTCCCTGCTTCCAGGTGTTCAATATAGCCATCATAATAATATTCTTAATCAAATCCATATGTGTGTGCATGCATGTATATAGTTAAAACTTCTACTCATCTTTGTAGGGCACACCTCTTTATCCCTGAGTAACTCTCATCTTGTTTTTTCTCTGTGTGCACATGTCATTTGGCCACAGGGTGGACAACTATATGTGTGACAGTCATGCTGAAGTCTGGGAAACCTTTTACCTCTGGATGGACTTTCATCATCATTTCCTTTTATGTGATGTCCAGCAGGTCTATTCAGTTTTTTCCTTTCTTTCACCATATTGTGTCTGTGGCTTATTCATGATGGGAGGGGCTGCAATTGTGGTGACTTCATGTACTGTTGTTAGCATTCAGCTGAAGAACACTCTCCAAGATAAGGTGCTGCTTATCTTAATTTTTTGGTCTTGGGCAAGTTGAGCCAGGGAAGTTGCTGGTGCTGGTGCTGCTGCTGCTGCTGTTGGATTGCTCTGGAGCCAAGCTTTGTGCCTAGCCTCCCTCCTCAGTAGAGTACTGGGGCCCTTGAGGAATCACTCTTCCTTTTCGCCTCTGAGCTGTACCTCAGCTGCTTCTATCTCTTCTGCAGTGTACAGGGTACGTGTTTTGAGGCTGCTGCCATGATGGGCAGTTTGGATATTGTTTGTAGGATCAACATTTTTGGCTTGTTCCTTTGCACTATTATAGTACATAGAACACAGTGAAGGGAGCTAGAGTGTCCAGATCCCTATGGAGTTTGCCTTTGAATGCAAATGCCTATACTACTACTAAAAATATATATGTGTAAATTTTGCTTCAACCACATCAGTGCAACTCTAAGACCTTTCTATTCTCTTCTAACACCTTACCTGTGCTGTGCAACTCAAAAGGATCTGATTGCCACATGTGGGCAGCTCTGCTTTTCTTGCCTTTTAGCTACTTTTAAGCTTTGCTGCCAGTCTCTGGTGGGCTACTTGCTGAAGAAACTCCCACTTCACAAAAGTGCATCTTTTCTCTCCCAGAATTCAGGTAAAGAGAAAGTGTTTGGGGCTCTGACACTGTACCAACCTGACAGTTTAATGTCACGGTGTGCTTTGGTAAACCAAGGCAGGATGATCTGTGCTTTGCTGGCAGCATTTTATAACCATTTATAATCGTTAGCAAAGTACTTTTTTTTGTTTGTTTTCTTCTGCTTCTGCCAGTTGTGCAAACAGTTATGGTGACTCTGGAGGTGAAGGGTTTTCTGGTTTAAAGGCTGTATTGGAAGCAACAGTGCAAGTTTTGAAGCACTTGCTCCTTTCACTTCAATTCACATTCAGGGCTATAGGTCACATTTGAAACCACAGAAAACCTTCCCACCATCCCTCCCCATACCAAGAGCTTGCCCCAAGGGCTCCAGCTTAAGAACCAAATGAGCTAGAGCGTATTCTGGCTAATTTTTAGGAAAAGTGGGTGTTTCTGGAGTGTCAGTATTATGCCCAGGAGAGGCACTGTACTACTACCCTCTGGGGTGTGTGTGTTTTAATGGGGTACCTCAGAGCAACATTTCAGAAACTGAGTCCATTGGACTGTTTGCTTTCTTGTCAAGGTTTTGCTCTGACAATTCTTCTTCCCAATTTAATTATTAGTTAATACTTAAAAAGAGAATTAATCATGATGGAATGCAACATTTTCTCTACCTGGACTGTTTGAAACCTAATGTAGTATTTCTTTGTGTCTTTCCAATTTAGAAACAGCTTATTTTCATTCCTATCTGATTCTATTTTCTCTCTCTTTTTCCTCCTTCCACCCCTTATGTTGTCTTCCAGTCCATCCATGCTATTCCAGCATCCCAGTGACCTTGAAGGTGGCCACACCATGTGAAAAGAAGAGGGGCAGCTATTCTAACTGCACAGTTAAGCTGTTTTGCAAACATTCAACATATTCTGAAACTGCAAAACAGTCCTGTGCCTTTGCACTTTGTCTCTTCGTTCTCCTAAATGATCATCCAAAGACCTAGAAATGTTAAACTGCTGTAATTACACAGTCTATCTTAACTTTCTTCATCTGTGTCACGCTTCCCACAAATGCCTTTAATTTCTGAGTGAAACAACATAGGAACAAATTATCTGTTCTTGAGCTATTAATTTATTTTTCTTCTGAACTTTCACACCACTTTTAAGTATTTACAGTGTCAATGCCTTAGCTCACCTCTTTTATGTGCAGCTTTTATCTGCTTTTGGCTTTGTGCAGTTTAATTGGTCCCCTATTGTTCTTCGTAGCAATGAACTTATAGTAAATGGCAGCTTTTGTTGTGTTTTTTTTTTTTTTCCTCTCTCCTTGCATTTAGTAAATTATTTGATATAATTAGCTATAAAATTTTCACAAAAACTTTAAATTTTGTATTAATTTACTTTTATAGTTGGCATATGGAAGATACTTTCATTTTGTATTGCATTGAGAGCTGGAGGCAACTACTTGGTCAAGCAATTTCCAAACATAGACACTTGAGCACATTTTTTAAATGGTTACTTTCTCAAAATTTCTGTGCCCTTAACACTAAAGCTGCCCTTTCATGCCTGAACTTCACATTCTAGCAAAATCTGTTAAAAGCAGATAAAATACAAACCACCCACCTGTATTGATCAAATATCAACAGTACCCCGCAGTCCAGAAGTGTGCACTTTGAATAGCCTGCATGGCAGAGTGAGTTTCTCGTTTTCTTTGCTCAGCATAGTAGAAAATGAGATTATGTCTCAGTTCTGTAGGTCTGAAAAAGATTTATGCTGTGAAATATAATCCAAAATGAAGCATCCCCATTCCATGGTTTATTATAAGGGCAGAAGGGAACATTCAGTGAAACTGAACACTGTGAAATCAAGTATCAATCAAAATCAGAATTTGAATATTTACATAAATAATGAGGCACTGATGTTGTACCAAATGAAGGTAAATTTAAACTGGTTTATTACATGGTTTGGACTAAATGTTAGGTTGTTCAGCTGGACATGACAGCAGCCTGACATTGGATCTTATTTTCTTAGAGCTGAATGAGACTGCCTCTTCAAGGAGACGTGTAGAGGCTGGAAGTTGGTGTAGTTTGTTCTGTTGAGAAGAGGTCCTCCTTGCTCCCTCTGAGCCTCACAGACCTATAGGTTGTACCAGGCTGGCAGAAACAATAAGAAGGAGGTGTATTTGCATAAAAGCTTTTTGGGGGTAATGAAAACAGCTGGAAAAGTAGGTATACGTTTTCACCTGTTTTTATAAACTGTATGCCTCAATGGCAATAGTCCTCTTCCTGGGAGACAAAGACCTTTTATACATAATTTACATAGTGTAGGAAAAATTGGGAGTGAGGCCAGTCTTCGGGAGAGTCTGCTGTGTGTGCTGTGTTGAAGCTTTGAAAGAGAGCTCCTTCAGCTTGCTCAGTTGGTATGGGCCTGTAAGAATCGATAGATGCAGGTTAACCAAGATGGCCACAAGCCACAGGTACAGTGGGAAGGGAAGATTTATTCCACTATTTGCTGACAGATAGGGACATTACACTGCTAGGTAGCAGCGGGCAGAAAAATGCGCATGGGGGCCATTCCAGGGCTCTGCCTCACAACAGGCCTGGCACATGTACATTACCTCAAGGCTGTGTTCTCCCAGTGCTGTTATGGTCTCCCTCTCTCCCCGCAGGGGCCTCAAGCATGTCTATGAGAGAGTGTTATCTCTACGCAGATATTCTACTTCTCAAAATAGGCAGAGGATCAACATCGGTAGGTGTAATAAATGGGATTTTCCCACACTGATCTTTTCCAGACCTAGCATTCCCAGCCGCAAAAGTCTCTTGAGTGCAATCTACTGCCACCTAGCCAAATATTCCACTTTTAACCCTTTCCTCCCAACAGGGCCATTCTGCAGTTGTCTGAGGCATGACCGATTCAGGTCATCCTTGGGGTCTCATGAGTCCCTTGTCAGTCTTTTGTACTGTCCTTAAACCTAACATGGATATGTCAGTGGCTGCCTTCTATGTCTGTCTGTATATGGAGGCTGACTGAAAGTGGCAATTCCTGTGTCTTAATGAGCTATTGATGCCTCATAGTCCAAGAGGCTGATAGAAATTATATTGGCAGTGGTGTCAGGGGAAAGCCTAGACCATTTAGAGTAATGTGACCTAGGTACAGTCATGATCCTTGTAGGGCTCTTGAGCTGTTTGCCATGAAGGACTTGCAGAGCGCCAGTGGAGGCATGGAGGACTACCAGATTCTCAAGGTTGTGGCAGAGAGAGAGCCAGCATCTATTACTGACCATACTGTAGGACTTGCAGCTTAGGGGAAAACATTCTGCTCCAAACCCCCTTCTCCACCAATGGTGGAGCAGTGTTATTATCAGAATGTCCCAAAGGTAAGATCATTCACACTTTCTAAACAATAAAGAAAGGAGTTTCTTGTAGCAACATGATCCATCTATTCTTACTTCTGCAGGCAATAGCAGCAATATACATAAATGAATGGAGAGTTACGAAGTGTACACTGTATAGAGCTTTGTTGTATATTAGTAACACTTTTCAGATTTTCATGATTAGATTGGATCAAGCAACAGTAATTCAGAGGATGCAATTGATAACATCCTTTCTACCAGTAACATGCTGTCTTGATTTATGACATGGGAGGTGAGACCTCTAATGAGATGAAGCCTCCTATTTTTCCTGCTTTTATTTCCCTTCCCCCAGTATAGACAAGGTAAAAAATTATGAGGAGCCTGAACGAAGAAGGAAAAATAACTAAATAAGTAAAATAACTAGGTTTTTTTACTAAAAACTGAAAGAAACAACAACCCCCCCCCCCAACAATAGCAGAAAATATTACCATGCTACCCTCTTCCCCTATAGGTTAAAACAAAACCTGGAAGAATAATAAGTCATATGCCACCGAGATGGTAGCATAGCAAAACCACGTGGAGTGACAGTGGTAGGGCTAGGATGACCTGGGCCACACAGTGGTGACACTTTGTCACTTTGTGCAGCTCCTGAAAGGGAAATTCCCTACCTATTGATGGTGGCTGGTTGCAGCAGATCAACTCAGCTGAATCTGGGGGTCTTGATCCATGTGGCGGTGGCTGTGGGCTCCTGAAAGGGAAATTCCCGAGCTATTGGCAGTGCTAGTCACACCGGGATGACTCAGCAGGGGCCAGACAGTCTCAGTCTGATGCTAAAGGTGACTGCAGCTGAGGTGGAAAAACAGCCCCAGCTGAGGCAGATCAGTCCTCGGTCAAGAGGCATCAAAGGCCTTCAGAGCTCCAGCGAGCAAAAGAAACCAGGTGCCAAGAGGGAAGAGTTCTGGGGCATGCCTGTGTTTATCTCCTATCTCCTGAGTTCCTGGGATTCTTCCCTTCAGGGACCCGCCATTCTGACAGGTCCCAAGACACTGGGGACAGTCTTTCCACAGATCAGCTCAGACAGGGGTAGGGACAGTCCCTCATGGTCCGAATTATGTGGTGGTATGAAAAAAATCACTACAAGTCTTTCCCATCTAACTAAAAGTACAACATACAATCTTGCTGCAATTGCACTTCAGGGCGGGATGAATTAAAGATTTCTTGTTATGAAAAAGAGCTGACATGCAGGTTGACATCCAAAACCTCTTTCTGCAAAGATTGCCAGACATTAGCTTTCTTAGAAATGAATACAAAAGAGCTAGAGAGCTACATTTATCCAGGCTTTTAAAATTTCCCTCATGAATACAGTATTTTCCAGTATTTGCCAACTCTGCACCTTTCATGGCCCTTTCAGCTCCTTAGGAATAAAAAGGTGGGAAGTAAGAAAAAAAAATTCTATTCAAGTGTTTGGAGCTCATCCATGCTAGGATTTCCCATTTCTTTAAAGAGATGAAAGATGTGCGAGCCTTTAATTCTGCATCTGAGATGCCCTGACTTGCAGCAGGGAACAGAGAGGCTGTATAGTTCCAATTTTTTGTTAATATGAAGGTTCCCACCTGATGCCACTGAGCACCAGGCTGAAAATCAACCATGAAACGTCTTAAAGAAGGGGTGTTAGTAAAGGATGTTTCTGATATGATATTAAGTGGAATTACTTAGATTTAACAGTAAGTATACTGTGAGTCAAAGGAGGATCTGCAGCATTCAAAGTGCTTGCTGTTTCTTCTCAATGAAGTCGATGCTATCCTGTTAGTCTCTGTGGCTGTGTACCCATAGAGAACTTCATAATAACCCTTACTTTCAGCTGACAGTCAGATATGTTTATGCTACAACATTGAAGTGAAGCAGATAACCATATTTGCTGTTCTGTAATTCTATTTTTGCAGTGAAATATGCAACATATAAAGAGTTCTAGTAGCATCTGGCAGTTTCCAAAAATTGGGCAGGTAGACAGTTGGAGGAGAGTATAATCCAATTATTTGTACATCTGGAGAATTTAATCTTTTTTTGCTCCACAAAAGTGTTCTTGTCTTCACCTGTTCTATAGCTAGAAATATGAAGTGAGTTTTATTTCAGTAATGTCTGACCACTGTGATTTTTCTTATTGTTCATCTCGTTTCCCTGTTGTGAGATAGCAGGCACTTACAATGCAACCCTCTCCACAGTATCTTTACACACTTTCAAGGTAAGATGGCAGGAAGTTTTGTCTTTTGACCACCATTCAAATGAACTTTCCAATGTATTTAAAAGAAAATTTATTTCACTTTCTCAAAGTCATTTATAAAACAAAAAGTATTAAAACATATAAAAGAAGCATTGAAACAATACTGCTAACAGACTTCCTTGTTTGTTTGTTTTCTGCTGTTGAAAGAAATGGATCTTACTTGTTTTTTGAAAATGCATTTTTATGGCTTTTAGCAGCAGCAGCAGTAAAAAAGCCACTACTTGTTACTGCCTAGTCAAGCAGAACAGCTTTCTTCCTCATTATTAAATATTTCTCTTTTACCTAAAATAAAAGGATGTGCATGTGAGGATTAATGAATTGCTCAAAACTTTCACTTGTGCACATATATAATCCAGCAAATAATCTGTTATTTTCAACTATTATTTTCTTCCCTCTAAGTAGCCCTTCCACTGGGCTTGCGAGTATATTTTGGCAGTCTGTTTGCAGAAATATTGAAGAAATATAGCTAATATGATGATATTAATGCAAACTGACATGCACAGAAATTTACGTCAGAAAAATTAAGCCGAGTACCTTGCTGTGGGGTTATATGGCAAGCAAATCCGTCTTTCAAACTGTGGCTGAATTTGCAAAGTGTGAGTGGGGATTAGAGTTGGCTGAATTAGTCCCAAAATGGGGCATCTCAGAAGGACTTGGCTTTTCAGGAGAGCAGGGCTCAGATAACTGTGTTTTGTTTGCTGTTTATTAATTGGCACTTCTTGCTGTTTTGCAAGCTCGCATCTAGAGGCAATCACAGTCATTCGTTGTTTATGAAAAGCTTTACCCAGTCTTGGTTCCATGAATAAAACCAGTGCAGATGTGTGAACTGTATTTCTTTGGTGACAGAGAAGGTAGAAACAGCAGAAATGTCAATCATTTTGATGCTGAAAGATGAATCTGCTCCATAATATGCTGAAATGAAGAGGTTTAATGTACCCAGAACACAAAGTCACTCCCATATCACCTCTAGCTCCTTCCCACTTCCCAACCAAGCAGGACAGCTTTCCGGGCAACCAAGCTGGGGGACTTAGCTGGAGTCGCAGGCCGTGGGAAAGGATGGAAGTGTGGCAGTGGTGGCACCAGTAGAGGCTCTCCAGAGGGCAGATCAATGGAAAGACTTGTTGCCCTTCTTCCCCTCACACTGGTAGCCCTCAGTTACTAACTAGAAGCAAATAGCCTGGTCCTGAGCATCTGTGGAAAAGACAAAATGAAGTTTCAGTCACACCTTGTTTGTTGTGGCCTCGGCTTTGTAGCACTGCACTTGTAGAAGTGCCAGTGTTCTGCCTAATCCTTTGCTCCAAGTTTGAGCAACTTCAGAGAGGCAGATAGATAATGCTTACATTCTGTGTATCAGACAGAAGATAAAATACCTTATCCTTCTGAAAGAGTCAAAAGTGTTTGACTTTTTGTTAATAACTAAGAGGGGGAGAATGGACTAGAAAACCACCCTTGTCACCGGAGGAAGAAATGAGATTGCACTTCTTGGAGGTGGGCAAGGCCCAAGCTGTGCAGTGCCCAGCTGCACAACTCCATCCTAATCCAGCCTCTGATGCTTCCTGAGAAAGAAGTCCTGCAATAAGATCAACATGGGCAGTACATACAAAAATTATGCTTTAGTCAGCTGGAATTACTTTAAACAAGCTTTTAGAACAAAATAAGGGGGATTGAGTAGAGTATTTGACAGTGAACTGCAAGAGGACAATTTAGAAAGCCAGTAATACAATGGTTGCTGCTGACTGAAGTCTTGCTCACAGTGAATTAATTCCAATATATTTGCCTCCTCTGATTCTACAGTGTTTTCTGTAACTGCATCATTGCCTTGGAGGAACAGTAGTTCTTCATCAGCTCTTTCAAGTTGGGTCTCGAGACCACATAACAAAATATTGTCTCCCTTACAGTGAAAGAAGCCAACAAGAAAAAAACAGCAGTTCCTTAATGCAGTTGCTCATTACCCGTGAAGAGAATTATTTTAGCTGTACTGCTACAATGGTTGAGTCCTGCACGCCCTTGTCTCTCCAGTCGCAATACATGGGCTTCAAGGCAAGGGAGTGAGTGATGAATATTTGCTCTGTTTATTACTTTGAAACAGCACTAGCCATAAGTAGATCAGCAGGAGACAGACTGACAGTGTGTGCATGTCTAACTGATGTGAAAAATGAAGAACGCGCACCATTGCTACATAAATTTGTTCTTGTTTCGTGCTGTAGGCATGGATGTCTGGTTTTGAGGGAAGGCACATGAGGAAAGAGAGGGGTTGAATTGGATTGAATTTATTTTGTTTTTTAAGCTGACATCACACTGTGCGAGTGTTAAGAGCTTTTGCAGTGTGTTAGGCCTTCTTTAGAGACACTTGTTGGCAGCTGTCTTCTCACAGCTGGAGAGGGGAATGTGAGGTTACATTTCATCTTTGTGTCATATGAAGTTACATTTTTATGAGATTTCCATGTGCTTGAAGAGCTTGTGGAGCTGATGACAGCATAGTAATCACAGTGTTGGTGGCAGTCCAGAAGGAATAAACAGTACACACCACTGCCCCCCCACACATACCCTTCCCCCCCCGCTCTCCCGGTTTTAACAACCTCATGAAAATATCTGACTATATCATCTCTTCAATGAGATTGTGATTTTTGAAGATGTATTGAATCTGATAGATGCACCATGGCTACAGCATACACACTGTTAACAATTTCTAGCTTCACAAGGTAGTCGTAGATCACACAGCGTTTTCTTTAGCATCTAATAGGCAAGGTAATGCCAGTGGCATACACTCTTGAGGAGAACAGAAAGTGATTAGAACACTACAGCTCATTTTTGTTTTCTAGATCTATAGCACCTCTTGTGCTCCAGGTGAGTTGGTTTTGGACAGGGGATTTCTGAGGGTAGTAATTGGTTTTCCATAAAGGATGGAACAACTGCTGGTGGATTTCAATAAAACTCTGCCTGCACTGGAATTAAAGCAGTAACACTGCTGTGGCTTTCTTTATGGCTTTGCTGATTCTTTACATCACTTATGTCCTCAGGATACAGCAAATTAATACATGAAATTCCTCTAGTGCCCAAGCTATCCTAATTGTAACTGGCATATACCCAGAATTCAAAGTCTTTGAGGCTGGGGGCTGTGAAAGATGTGATTAATCCTGGATCTATTCCAGTAGGTATATTCTAGTATGGTATTTACTAGACTATCATTTCCATATAAAAACAACAAAAAATAAGAGGAATGCTCAGTATAGAAAAGCAGTACATTTTCTAAGAAGTCTTTAATGACTAAAGATACCAGGACCAGACATAGGAACTTGAATGTATTCACAGTATACACAGGAATTTAGAAATATTCTGTTCTCCCTCATTTACAGGGGAAGACACATCAAATATTAACTGCAAACTCAGTAAAACAACAAGAAAATGTGTTCAAACTTCCTACTTTCAGTGTTTAGATATCTGCAATTTCAGTCCAGCAGACATAATTCCCTCAGTGGCTGCTGTTTGAAGAAATACGTTCTTAAATTCTTCTCTGCTGTCACTCAAAGTTGCGTCTCCCCTTACCTCCTGTTCCCTTACCTGCCTGCCCTTGCAGTGTCCTTTTCCTCTTTGTTTTTATTTCAATTGTTGTGAGAGGACCTGTCACAAAAAATGTTGGCCACATACTCAAATCTTTATAAGAAGTGTTGCCTTTCAGCAATTTTTTCCACTACCAATGAAGGATGTGCATTAATTCTTAATAGAAATATTAAAAAAGTAATTGTTGTTGCAAAGCACTGATAATTTCTAGACCCTTTATGTTCTTGTTGCCTGCACTAGGGAGTGTTGAGAACCCATGCAGTATGGAATCATTTCTGTCATAGGACACCTTTCCTTTATTATTGCTGTCACTATTTCGAGGCCATTCTATATGGAGTTGCACCAGGGCTACTCAAGCATGTCTGAGAAAGACCTGTCTTGGTAGAGCTGTGCATAATTCTTTGACATTTTATCTTGGAAACCACAAGAGTCTTGCTTATTGATTTTTGATGTAAATTAGCACACAGGGAACTGAAGGCAGAAGTTTCAAAGGACAAACAAAAGAGAATGGTATGTTGCATTGGTAACTTAATTTCCTGTGTTTTATGGGTTTGCTGTGGGCATGCTTTTAGTTTTAAGCCCAAATTATGATATTTGATTATTAATAGAAAAATGGATGAGTTAATATTCCTAAAACACCTTAAAGATGAGTACTTAATAAATACTATGTTTTGTTATCAGTTTGCATTAAAAACATGGCAGCTGTTACCAAAATTAATCTGCAAGTTTAAGAGTTTCAGTTCTAGCTATTTATTTATTTTATACATATCAGCAAAAAATATTGTCTTTTTAATTTTAGTAAAACTTTTTTTCTTCATGGCAATTAGATATGTGAAGTTTGAACTTAAACTCATAATGCACTTGGCTTGCATCATACCTTGAAGGTGTAACCATGGCAGCATTTCTAGTGAGAATACTTAGTGTAGCAGCACTGCTAGCAGTAATAGTTCTCCATATTAGAACAGATATTTGTAGATAAGGTGTACCACCTGCTATTTAGTTATTCTCAATAAGCATGCAGCTTTAAATACTTATAATATAATACAGGTTTTCTTAAACTGGTGTAAAGTACTAGATGCTGTCTTCCAGTACGATCACTACCATTACATTTGAGTTGCAAAGACGCTGAAACAAATTTATACTGGTGAAATAGTGGAGGTAGGTTGTGGTGCAGTAGATCAGAATCTTCCATCTGTTTCAGAAGGATCCCGATTTGCGAGTCCTTCATAAAGAGGCTGAATGTCCTCTTGACTGATGCCAGTGTGTTAATTTTTAAATGGTTGCTTTGCAACTGCAAATCAATATCCATTTTTAAGTACTGAGTCAGAGGCAGATCCATATGACTCAGACATATTTGCACTGCTATATAAAACATGTGCTGACACAATAATTGTATGACCTTTTCCACAAATGGATACAGTGTGCTAGGTGGTTGAGATCTTTAAGGATGGCTATGGCCTAGGTGATGTATGCATTAACAGGGATATTCAAATGTATCTTTCTCTACTGGTTCCTTTTCATTACACTGGAAAATGAGCTTTAGTTGCTTTGGTTGCAATACTTGATAAAGCTAAGTATGCCTCTTGCCCTCCTGTTTAGAGAGAAAAAATTAGAGCTCTCAGACTGGCTAATGAAATAGAGGGAGAAACATTGTCATTAGATGGAGTGGTGGTTGGCTCCTGAGCCAACTCTTCTACTGTAAGGAAGCATTTGATGCTCTTAGGAGACTTGCTTATTTCAGTGGATAATGGTTCTGTTTATTGAGTTTGCGCAAATGCATTTGATTTAGTCAATTTAGGCTCTGCATTTAAGCAAATTACAACTTAGGACTCCATCAGCAAGAGGTAAATTAGTTTGAACGCATATAAAAGGATCTTGCTGAGGGTAAATTTACAGTCAAACCATTACATGGAAATCATAATGTGCAGTACATGTCAAGTTTGATAAATGAAGCAGGACTGTAAAATTGCCCTTATCTTGAAGTGTGCTTGCACTTAGCCAGCTACAGAGCTCAAGTGCTGTTACGTCTGCTGTCTTGAACTGGCTCAGGAGAGAGAAATATCTCCAGAGCTGGAATTACTAAATTTAAAAAGGCAAGAAGAATCCTTGCAAGTATATAAGCTATCCAGCTCTTCTTCCTCTGCTCCTTGGTCTCCCCTCGCAGGGACACTTGCCAAGCAGGGGCACAGAGTGCTGATGCCTGTCAGGGAAAGGCATTATCACAGGAGAAACCAATGCACAAACACAAATGGGGATTTCCTGCCTAGGCCACTGCTCTGCAAATGTGAAAGAGTGAACCAGGTGTTCTCTTAAAGCCCTTTCTACTGTGTGGTGGAGGCTTTTGGTTGTTTTGGGTTTTCTTTGCAGCAAGACTGTTTCCTCTAGAGCTAGGGGCATCCACACCTCTCTCAAGAGTATCCTCCATGGTACAGGAAAAGAATTATTTTGCTTTCTTGCCTAAAATTAGCCACATAGTAAGTGACAGAAAAAGTCAGGTAGCCAAACAGTTTGTAGCTTTGTAATTAAGAATTATTTTTGTTTTGAAAATACAGTATATCTGTATACTCTATTTAAGGAAGAAACCTGTTGATGTTCCTAAAGTAACCAATTATTTGCTTATTGGTTCAAAACACTACCAGTCAAAAAACATCAGTCTTTATGTACCAGAAAGCAGGTATTATATTAGAAAGATGTTACACAACAAAGTGAAAGAAGAAATGGTTTATTAAAAGCACCATGGAAAAGAGAAAGGCCAATTAAAAGACAAAAAATTTTAATTTCAAAGATATTTGGTGGGGGAAACAGAAAACTGTCCATGAACTAGGCAGCTAAATGGTAAACTTAATTCTCCATCTGTTCTAGTACTTTCAACAGTTCCTAAGCAGCAGCAACATCCAATGTCTTTTATGGAATCACACTTTAGAGACTTCACAACCTAATGTACCACTGCCAGCTGGTGTTTGAGAGCACGCTGCTGCCGCCGTTCAGTATATAAAACTGCTTGGAGGCTTACAATAGCAGGTACTTTTTGGGCAATATGCAAAGGTGTGAGTGTGCACTGTGGCCATGCTTGCCTTAGTCTTGCACTGAATGTATTAGTGTCTTGCAAACTTGGCCTTAGAGCTATGGTGTGGATGAATGTTGAGATTACTGTACCACTTTAAACTTTGCCTTGTCAGCTTTAAATTGGGTGTGTTGAATTTTGACCAGTGGTGACAACTTAATCCTTCTTTAATGTCACTGGAAAGCAGCATGTGGTCTTTAGTCTGTATTTTCAAGTGTCTGGATATAGGGGTTTTGCCCCCTCCGTTTTCCCTTTATAGGATGGACAATTAGCAACTTACCAGCGTAGGAAGAAGCCTTGAATTTTCTGGCCCATAGTGATATAGAAACATTGTTGAAAAACCTGCTTAGACCAGTAAGCATGAGCTGCTTGTTGAATATTTGTAATCTTCAGTAAAGTAAATAGTCAAAAGTACACAGACACACTGAGTAGAATTTTATGTTTTATTTGCATTCTTTCATTTACACCAGAAAAGCCAGAAACAAATCACAGTAAGTTGTTTTGTGTCTGGCCCTGCTGCAGATTTGCAGATGAATTACTTCTATCTGTACCAATCCTTTTCTCTGTCCTGCCCTAATGGCATTCCTGACATGCTTATTTCCCTGTTGTCCCTTTGGTTCTATAAATGTATACTCAAGTATGTAGATATGATTTCAGTGGTTTGAATGTTATAACCTTTTCCTTTGATGTGCAGCAGCTATATGCAGCATCGGATGAAAGCTGGGTTTTATAATTTAGAACAATGCATTTTTGCAAGTAGTATTTGTGTGGGGAGGTCAATCTTCTGCCCATCTGTCCATGGCCTGGAGGAGATGCAGTAGAGTATTAGCAATACCCTGGCCCTTTGACCTTGAGACTTTGCACGAGGCAGTGGATTTGTAACAGCAGTCAGAAGTTAGTTAGATTTTCCCACTTGCTTCAATATCAGTGAATTCTCAACCAATCAGCTATTCCAGCCAAATTCACCCTCTCTGTTAAAGTTCCTATTACGTAATGGGGAAATTTGTTCAGATTGTCAAAATGGACTGAATAGTAACAATAATGCAGCCATCAACAGAAAAAAAAAAAGGATTTGAGGGAATACACACATAAGGCTAATTTTTAATTTCTTAATGCTATAGCTCAGTGGAAAGATCTAAGTGGTTGTGCTTGCAGCTCTGGTTTACTGAGGAGTTTTTTTGGATTTTTTGTGGAAAAGAAACTAGCTAGTAGTGTTTGATATTACCTGGATCTGGAAGTTTTTCCGTAAGCTGGGGTTCTGCTCTATTCCATCAAGAGTGACCCTAATGCTGAGTAATGGAGTGGATTGCAGCAGACTTGCGAAGTCCAGTTGGGAACAAGGGGTTTACCAGTGATGTTAAATGAAACAGAACACCCAGGGTGGAAGGAGTGCTGTCTACAGCTTCTGCAGTGACCAAAGGTCGCTGCCTATGGGTTGCTGGCAGTCTGGCCATACAGCCCTGCTGTTTCATTCAATGGATCAGCCTCATAATGGGGATTCTGGGGCAGTAGGAGCCAATGGAGCTCTGGAGATGGCATTTGCAGGTATGGTGAAGGACAGCCTGTCCTTCAGAGGAGTCCAAATGACTCCTCTGGTCATTTGAAGTAGAAAGTGTAGTCTGATGGGTGTATCAATAACAGTTTGGCATGATATAGTTTGTTTTCAAGCAGCAATATTTCTTTTCAGTTGAAGGTTGTAAGACATAGTTGTCCATAAGGCAGAGAAAGAAAAAGCCACCAAAAAAAAAAAAAAAAAGAGAAGCGATGACTTTCCCTTGATGTAATATAAAAACAGAATCTTTAAAAGAGGAATGAAATAGAGGTGTTGCCTGAACAGGTACTAAATAAGAAATACTAGAATAACCTATATTTGCATTAGTCTTCAGGTGGAGTAAACTGATGCAAACTGTAAGGGTATCATTCTCTGCTGTCTTAGGCTAGTCTACATCTCCAGGCATCTCAGTGCTTAAGAAGACACTAACTTCGAATAATTCAAAGTTGTGGAGGCAAGGGCCCTGGTTTATTCCACCTAATTCTAAGCCTCTGAGGGGAATAGGAGTCTGTGTCACTCTACGTGCTTCCTCCCCTCAATGCAGAGGAATGGGCAGTTTTTCCTCTCCCAGGGAGCCATTCTGTTGACATGAAACTCAGTAAAAGAGTGAGGCCTTTGGCTGTTTGAATCAAATTCATGTTGTATTGCAGTACAGAATCATAATGAAGAAAACCACAGGAAATGTAGCTTACTCTAGGGCCTCAGCCAGTCATCCTTCCTTGCTCATGCCAACCAGATGAACCAAAGTTGTCAATATAAATTATGTTTAAAAGGGGAAATGTCACAGCAGACTATTCAGCTTTGCAGATTTTTTGGTAATACTAAATATCATAAAAATTAGTGTTTGAAACTCCAGACACCTAACTTCCTCATTATCTTTATTATGGAGTGATAGATAGGTAGATAAATGTGGGGCAAGCAGCTAATTGTGTAGTCAAACACCCTTTTAAAAAAGATGGGAAAAAGGAGGGGACTCTGGCATTACAAGAGTTTTGTGAAGTTCTCTTCAAAATAATTTACTCCATAGCCAAGTGAAATCTGTGAGATGGTGTTAGATTTGGGCTACATATTCTGATGTTGGTCCCAGTGGGAGCATGAAAAATGTACGAGAGAGCTGACTGCTGGAGATTTTTCCCTAGGGTTTTCTTTCTTTGCTTAAATTAGACATTTTAGTTTGCTATATTGCCCACTAAACTTGAAAAGGAAAGGTTTTGGGGTCTTTTTTGGAACTGAAAGAGATGGGTCATATTGGGAATTATCTGCTACTTCAGGTACTTGAAGAAATTATTTGTACTCTTGAATATGAAGAATAACACCATAGAAATACATAATAATTTGGGGTCTTTTTTCAGTTTCCTTACATGACACATCAGCAGTATATTTAAGGAATTATTCTGAAGAAAGATCTGTGTGGTTTTGTGTCTATTTATGAAGCATGAAACAGTGACAGTGATATTCCTTTCTATATATTTAAACCAGAATTTCAGCCTCAATGTATGCTGTAAGACTTGATGGATGACTGAAAAACTGGTAGGCCTTTGTCATTATGAAATGCAGATGATAAAAAGGAAAAAAAACATGTTAAAAATGCAATGATTCAGCTATAATATCTCATTAAATTGTTCTGAAAATAACATTTTTCATTCCATGGGGTAGTTTCAGAAGAGTTTTCTTTGCTTTCAGAAAATCTTAGCTGAAAATTGCAAGGTCTTCTTTAAAGATTTTGAAAACTGGCGTGTATTTGGGGATCCTTCAGTAGATGCATTCATATGAAAAGAATGGCATACACTTTTCTTATAGGTCAGAAACAGGTCAGTGAAAAATTTGACTTGCATTTACTCAGAAACCCCTCAGTAGACATCATGAGACTGCCCAGAAGCACCACAGCTGAAAAAGGTAAGGCCTGGAACTGACATTCCTGGTGGTTTCTATACTAAAAGAGAGATGGGAGAAATGGTTTGGATTTTTAAGCATTCTAAGTTTTTGCTGAGCATTCTAAAGAAAATACTAAGCCAGAAAAAATGTTCTTGCCTTTAGAAGTTTCTATAAAGAGCTGAAAGTATAATTTAATAGAAAGAAAAAGGAAATTACTCCATACAAAAAGTTTGACAACTACTTGTATTTAAAATTGAAAACATAACCTTTTTCATACATAGCAGTTTGCCTAAAACTAGGAATGAAGAGGAATTTGTCCCATTATGACTGTTTGTCATAAATGCCTAAAAGTGACCTCAGTCAACAAGGCAAATCTTAAAACAATTTTAAAAACACCTAGACATGAGTTTTTCATTTTGAAGTTCAGCAGTAAAGTGTGCACAAAAAGAAAAAAAAAAAAAAGTGTATTAGTTTGCAGTCTTGAAAAGGCATTGCATTGCTCCCCAGCACAGTCAGCAGTGGCATAATCTCTAGCTATTTGCATATGGCTCTGAAGCTCACAACCTGCTGGTTTCAGGCTGATTGTGTAACCCTGAGCATTACTATACTAAGTTTTAGTCTTTATCTGGAATCTGACAACCTATGGATCTCTTGTATGGCAAAAGGTAGTAACAGGGAGTTGGGATCATTCTCAGATGCTCTGCTGAATTTTCAATGCAGAAAGCTTTACTATCAGTACTTGGTGCATCCACTCACTGATCTGCAAAAATAAATTAGTCAGGTTTTTCTCTTTTAGCTTGGCTATTTGCTGAAGTAGCTGTTGTTTCAGTCTATTGAGTGTATTTCCTTTAGCAGAGGACAGCAGATGGTTGATTCTTTCCACTCAAAAGTTCAAGAAATGTAATAATGTACATTGTTTTATTGTTTTTGCTCTGTCCCACACATTCCTGGAAGGTCATGCAAGAGAGAAGTAATTCAACAGAGCTAAGAACATAAAGGCCTCTCTTTTTCTTTTTTCCCTTTCCATTTCTTTTATTAAGAAACTCCAGTAATTGTTTTGAAGGCAAAGACATATTTATGTGAAAGACCGTTGCTGATGCAGCGCTGAGCAGAGCAGTGGCAATTTCCTGCCTTTCAGGCTGGGAACAGTATTAACTCATGGTGCTCTAGTTGCAGTTGTTCAAATTTTCCTTGTGTCTTCAAATCCAGAAAAATCCTAACGAAACAAAGCAAACCCTCAAAAGTCTGCAGAATAGTTTGGGTTAAAATAGATTCCAACAATTAGAGTAGAATCTAGAGGCTAGGACAGGAAATATGCCAAGGTGGTGTAATGGGCCAAGCGGTTTCTCTGTTCAGTGTGTTATGAGAAATTTTAACAGTAACATTCATCCAGAAAAATCTTGTGGCTTCATTTATCCGTATTTTTCAAGACTTTTGGAAATAGCTGCATCTGAAGTGTTATGGCCTGCTTTTCTTGAGCTGCTCAAACTATCCTGAAATATAGGGATGAGAGCAGGGAAATACATGAGGCATAAAGAATAAAATAGAAACATATGAATATTTTACACTGTGCTTGTTAGAAGCACTACCATGTAGAAGTTAACAACAGTATGTGTTCCATAATTAGGCTTTTTCAGAGACAAATGCATACTTTGCTAATTCTTGACACTTTGAACACTGTTTCTTAACATTAAAGGCAAGTAGCAACTAAAACTAGAGTACTTGCTGAAGGCAATTACTTCAGGATTTCATAGGAGTTAGATAGTTTTTCTGCAGGTGTATCTGATTGATGGTAGACTCCCCAAACCCTTAGAGTGGCAGTATACATATTTACTATCATCTCTTTATTGCACTTTCCCAGTGTAAAGGTGGGGAGGTTTTTTCCCTTTTTTTTTTTTTTCCTCATGGCAGTTTAAAGAAAAATTGTATGCCAAAGAGGCCTTTTGTAAAATACAAAGGACTCCTGCAGGAATGCTCACTGGCAAGCACAAATTTTGCAGCTAACTTATGCACAAATTTTGCACTGCCCTTTTTTTGATGTCAGAAATTCTGAAAATATGTATTCAAGGCCCTCTGTGGGCAGAAAAAATTATTTAAAGCCCCTTTTTCTTTTAATTGCATGGTTGTGCTACCTTACTGCTACGGCTTTTTCTTTTGTGTTGCTAGTTCTTCCACATTCGTATAGTAGCTGTTCTGCATCACAACCTTTGCAAAAGTACAATTTAACAACTTGAAACAATCTACAGAAAAGATAATACACACTTCAGTGATGATTACTTGGTCCTCTAAAACACACAAAGCACTGAGGAAAATCACTAGGCTTTGGTGCTTTAGTGAGAATCTAGGAAACCACTCTCCTCTCTCCATCTGTGTTTAAGCTGCTATCCACAGGGAACTATAAATTTTATTTAAGGAAGATCTGGGGTAGCTTCCACATTCAGTATTCCTCACAAACTGACAGCATCAAGCAGAAGCAGTAGAGTTGAACTTTGGAAGCTGCTTTTAAAGAAAGGATTTTAATAATAGATAACAGTAGAGATAAGTTGTTGGTGTTGCACTAGTAATCTTTGGGATTCTCCTGCTTCACCACCATTCTGCTCCAAGTGCCAAGATTTCATCTTTAAAAACTTGGTTTGTGAATTTTGCTATGTGTAACTTCAAGATCGTGTGCAGTTGGAGTGAGGGGCGATATCAAACTTTATTTATTAAGTGTCATTTAAAACTGTATTTTGAGGTAAGAGAATCTGGTTCTGTACTCCCTCCATTCAATCTCCCAACATCAAACAATATAACCTCTGCTAAAATCCACTGCTGCTCACGTGATAAAGCAGGGATTTTAGGTGCAACATGTTTTCTTCAATAATCTCAAATACATTAACATTTACATATAACATTTTCCTTCCTGCGCTTTGTCCCATACTTATAGCATGACAGCACCCATGTAGACTACGTAAAATTTTGATTTTCGCAGTGAAACTCCATGGGAAATATTATGGTCAGAAGAATTTCCCAAAAGATCTCAGGAGTGACCAAATCATAATTTTTTGAAACAAAGTAATATGCTAATGACAGACAGATCTGTGCATACACACAAATGCACGGTATTTAGAATGGTAAAGGAATACAAGTCTACAGATCTACCTCACCAAAGGCATTTAAGGAGCATTTCAGGGAGTTGGACTCGATGATCCTTATGGCTCCCTTTCAACTTGAGATATTTTGTGATTCTCTGTTCCATAAAACAGGAATACCTTGCATTATACATGACCTCACTCATCACAAGAATGATGAAACATTTGCATTTCAAGCTATAAGGAAAGGGATATATAAAAATTGTTCTGCTCCCTTAAGGAAGAAGATGGGGGAAGGGATTAGTTAATGAATTCGTGTGAGGTATGTGGAAATAGACATAGGAATATACCACAAACACTTATCAAATACTTGCAATAAGGACATTTTATTATGAATGCAATTTAGGTATAGGTTTTTGTTGTAGTTTTTTTGTTTGGTTGTTCTTTTGTTTTTAAAATCTGAGGTTCTTATATAAACAGACCCATATTGGCTGAATGACAATTAGTTTGCTGGGCATGACAGTGGCTGGACACCCTTCAGCTCCAAAGCTTTGCTGAAGTTAATCTCTTGGGGTTTTGCAGTACCCTTGGTGAGCTTCAGAAATCGAATACATCCCTTAAAACGGATATTAGTAGTCAGCCCAAACTGGGTCACACCATCTGAAAGAGGGGGAAAAAAAAAGGAAAAAGGAACTATGTTAGTTTGATTTGATACTTAATTTTGTTCTTTGAGAGTTCTGCAGGAGAACAGATGTCCCCAGCAATATATGAATGTTTTATTTGCTGTATATATTAATTAGGAAAAAAATTACAAACATTATGAATAAATGTGATAAAAGCTTATGTTAGCTAATAATTCAGTCTTCTCATCTTTTTCTGTCCTACTATGGCAGTGTAGAGTCTGAACACATTTAAACTGCCATTGTAAACCATGGATGCAAATTGCTACCTCCAAATTGTGTATGATGCATACATGTAGGTCCAAGCTATTTATCTACAGAATAACAGAGAAAAGACCAAAATGGATGCAATTCTTGGCCCTAACTTCAAAAGAAAGCCCATTCCTCCAGATGGACTTCAAGTGTCATTTATGGACTTGTTTTGACAGTTTTCAAGCATGTTGACTTTTTTTCTTGCTGATAGTAAAGCCAGGGATTTGAGTACATTTTTTCCACTAAAGGAGGGGATAGAAGTGAGGATGGTTGGACTGGGAGGCTGGAAATATTTCTCTCAATTGCTTGAAATTTGTGGCCCAACTTGTTTCTCAATGCTCATCTGCAGGGATGCACTTCGATGCAAATCTATGTGACTGATAAAGAGTTGCAGAAATAACTTTATGTCTGTAGAGGACAGACTAATCACAGCATTATTTCTGTTTCACAGAGGATGAAGTGGCTGAATCCACTTGTTCCTCCATCTAAGCCATTACCAAGGCAGTATTACTAGAGCATAAGTAAAGCATAATTTGTGTGTTACATGCTCACCAGGATAACCTCCGACAAAGACAGGGTCATTGGTGTCCGCTGAGGTTGAGGCCCTGTTTGGGCTGCTACTATCCACCTGTCTGCCATCAACAGTCAGCTCTAAATGGTGTTTGATCTTGTTTGCAAGAACCTTGTGCCACTGTCCATCAC
Organism: Dendrocincla fuliginosa; assembly: GCA_035047845.1. Classification (NCBI taxonomy): domain Eukaryota; kingdom Metazoa; phylum Chordata; class Aves; order Passeriformes; family Dendrocolaptidae; genus Dendrocincla; species Dendrocincla fuliginosa. Next base: position 60,336,797 of record JAWWMO010000121.1, read on the forward strand.
ACAAGCTGCCAGGTGCATCTGGCTCATAGACAGCAGAGAATCGGCCCGCACCATTGTCAACGTGAAACATCACCTGAAAAGCAAGACATGGAAGTCAACCAATTTTGAAAACAGTTCTAAAGTTCTTTTTTGTTTGTTTGCATTGTTTAATGTCAACACGGTCTGACTATACACACCAAAGTCCTAATTTAATACCAGAGCCTGTGTGGATTGCTCTGTCTCTGGGATCTGGGTTATGTCACTGAGATAAACACAGGTGGAAATAAACAAAATTGCTATATAAGTTATCATTTTTCCTTTTTTTTTGGTCTTAGTTTTAGGGTATTTCATAGCCCTGCCCACAACCCCAAGCTCTTTATAATGACAGATTAATGACAGATTAGTGAAATAGAAGATATACACAAGAATCTAGTATTAATGACAAAGCCTTTCCTCAAAACTTCTCATATCGTCGTTAGTTTAAGACCTGATGTTGCTGTTTTAGGGAATTCAAGTGTTATGGAATTGTTTAAAGTATCTTTTGAAAGTGTTAAGAGCCTCTACCTGTATGGAAAGTGGCAAGTGTTGCATAGAGGAGAGTCCTGATAGTGTTTGAGATGCCTTGAGACTGGAGTAGTAACCTTGCGTTTAAACTACCTGTGCTGTCTAAAACCAGTCTTCATAAAGAGATAAAACTGCTTTGCTACTCACTTTTCCACCTACTAATTCGATGCCAAGCCCATCCATTTTCTGGCTGCTGACTCCTAGAAGAACACCATTCATTCGTGTTGTACGGAATTCAAATTCCACAAGCAGGTCTGTTCCCACTCTGTATGCACCAACTTGGAGAGAAAAGGGAAAGCATAATAAAATGAAGATAAGTATTTAATACATTATTCCTAATAATCGCACATATGTGTTTTGAGTAATATGAAGTAACTAATGCAGCATTATCAATGCACTTCATTTCATGTGAAATCATGTTATGAAATAACTGTTATGGTGGTTGTGCTTAGTGTGAGAGACCTTTCTAGAAAGTAATATAATCTATGCTAAGGTGAGATAACAAAAAATGGTCAGCAACAGTTTCAAGAATTGGTCTCATTTTGCCTCCAGTCAACAGGAGTTAGGTAGCATGGGGAGTTTTTGAAAGCAGAATCTCATCTTTCTCTGTTCTTTGCCTATCAACAGAATTGTTGTTCATTACCTGTTTTGGCAAAGCCTGTTCCATCAAAGTATGTTCCTTTCTGGGCAGTGACAAAGCATTTTCCAACCCTGAAGCTGGAAGTTGGATTATCCAGGTCAACAGGTGATTCCGTCATTTTAAAATTCCTGATGCAGCCATCGATGCTATAGATGACCTGGAGACAATATTTCAAACAAAATGTAAAACCATGCAAAGTAAGCCTAAAGTATGCAATCAAAAAGTACATTTCCTCTGCTTCTCTGCAGGATTTATGGAACTGAATAAAACTTGAATTGTACATGGCTAATCCTTAATATCTGATTGTAATTGGAATCTAATCTTAGTCATACTGAGGATGAATTACATTACTTTTCAGTGATGTGATCTGAGTCACAACTATTTGGCTTAATGGAGGGGACATAAAATAATGCACCACATAATGAAACAGCAAATTACATCAGCAATGCAGGAATTTAATGGCCTATACTTTACCTTTTTAATTGACTAGGCTATGGGGTTTGCAAGTAGATGAAGATACTGGATATAGTTCTCTGGGCTGCTGGTAATTTTACTATGGGTTTTTTGGTTATTTTTTTTTCCCCTTCCTTTAATCACTTTACTGTGGCCCTAATGTTGCATGGTAAGACAGAGGTAATGCAGGTACACAGATGCTAAAATGAACAAAGCCCCTGTGTGAAGGTTGTTGACTGCACCTAGTCTGATGACCACAGTGATAAGGGGCACTCTGTTGGTCAGAGAGGCAGGTGGAGGTGAGGAACATGATCAGGTATATGGAGGCTCCCATGAAGGGCAGCAAACTGCAGCTCTAGTTTGGCTTCTGCACTGGGCTCTCCCTTTTTCCCTCCAAGGTGTGCAGGAGGTGCATTTTGGTCCTCAGATTCAGAAAAAGGTTTTGAACTTTATCTTAGAATTAGAAAAATCTATCCCTGATATCAGTGGGAGAGTGGACAATGGTAAAACATGTACTTTGAAGAAGAAAAAAAAGATACATTCATAAGCAGTGCAGTAGAAAGGAGGACAATAAACATCTGCGTATAAAATACAGTCTAGAAATATGTACAAATACAGAAAGAATAAAGTCACATCTGCAGAGAGAAGTCTTGAATCTGCACACTACCTCTGTAACAATATCCTAAACTAGTAACTGAAAGAATTTCCAAGCATTTTCTTGTAAATCAAAGCTGTATGTACTGTCATATTATATAGCTTATTACAGCTAAATACACCCATACAAAACTTTCATAAGAACTTGAGCAATATCAGTGAATAAATTCAGTCCTGGGCTGAACAATGCTTTCTATCAGATTCTTCATAAATAGACATTTTTGTAATTTCTAAGGGAAAGTTATCTCTAGATCAACCAGCTTTGTTATCAAAAAAGAAAAAATGCCAGAAAAGAAAGCAAATCTTGCCATCTTCACTGCTAGAATACATCACAGAAATGCAAGATTTGTACACAACTCAGTAACATTCTCTAATTTACATTTTTCCTTTGCCCATGGAAAAGCAAATCTGGTTATACCTGAGCACGGTTACAGGTAATATTACCTCTGTTTCTGAAAACAGAGTTTTGCGTGCTACAAATGTGACATCTGCTGAAACCAAGTAAGTAGGTATCAGTCTTCTGCACTGAATAGAAAGCCAACCCACCTCTGGCTAAATAATAGATTAGTGTCTAAAAAGGCGGAAAAGTGTTTAGAAGAAAGCCTTAATTAAGATAACATATCCTTTCAACTTACTTTGCTTCAGAGCCTTTACATGAAGCCTACAACACAAGACTCTCTCAATACATTACCAGGTGTATTTTACTGAGAATTATTGGAAGGCAAGCACTGGTTTTTACATGACAGTTGAAGTCACAGCTTCATTTAAATCCCAAAGTGCATAAACACTGTCAGGATCTGACATGACTGTTATTGCCAGACTGAGCCGTTTATCTGCATGGGTTCCCTCCATTACTTCTGACAAGGAGCAATAGGTAAGGATTTAGTGTTATCTTTCTCCTTAGATTAGCATTTGTAAATTGCAGATACATTTCAAAGAGCATGATTTGATGGTACTAAGAATTATATGTTGTGGGTAGTTAAGTATTGCTTTTATTTTTCAGTGCCTCAGATTTGGCTTGGTAAATCCAAATAATCAGTAGATTTGCCTCAGTTTGGGCTTTCTGCACAATCCATTATTTGCTGAGAAACATGATCTTACAGGTCAGTTTTCTTTATGGAATACAACTTTCAGATATAGAGTGGTTACTCATTCATTCCCTACCCATGAGTTATTACAGGGACTTACTCAAGTAGGATTTAGGAATTCCTTTTCTGTATTTCTTTTGTCCACCTGAACAGGAGGACTCTTGCCTCTCTACAGACTAGTATTTGCCACTCTGTAAACATCTTAGTACAATGGTATTTACTCATGTGCAGTTTTTTTGGGAGCCGGTTTCATTTCCTTGCCAGGTTTGTACTTTTGCTTCCTCTTTACCCATTCTGTATAACTACCGTGAATGAATCCAGACAGAGCTGCTACTCTCATTCCCTATTTTGTGGATCTGAATTGTGCTGCACTAGATGCCTATTTTGTTGTTTGCTATAATTAAATTCTCTCAAGTCCTGGCTTCTGCTTTGAAAGAACTCTCAACACAGAGAGAAAAATAAGGCATGAAAGAGGTTTTTGTCTGATTCAGATACTGGCATATCCTGTGAGGTTTGAAGGGCATCAGGAAAGTGAAATTATTGACATGCAGTTCTGCAGATAGATGCAGTAAATGGCTTGGGAGAGAGAGTAGAGTGTTCCTAATTCTATGAAGTTTAGGCCCAAATTATATTTACTTCTCTGGGCTCTCTGCTTGTCAAGGTATCCCAGAAAGAGAACAACAGGATTTTCATGGCCTTCCTTCAAAACACATTCTCTAGTCTTTTAGTAATAACAACACAAAATTGATTACTACAGTAAGAAGCAACACTATTGGATACTTTGTACCAGGAAAATTTTGACTTCTGCTGCTTCTTGTAGGAGATGCTTTCACTGTTTATTAGCATTTGTTTCTAGATTAATTACAGCAACAAGAAAGGGCAAGTGGTACTCAGGAACCTACACTCTAGCTGCATAGTAATCTAAGTGGATACAAGTGTATGGAACTTTCTGCTCCTCCAAAACAGCAAGTAACTCTGCTGTTTCTATTTCTATTTTTTTTGTTGCATTAACTGGATTCTAAGTCAGATCTTTCCACTGAGGTCCATTTTATCCCTATTCTTAAGCAGTCTGATCAAAAAACAAAACACAACTGGGAAGACACTGGTACCAATCAAGACACACTTAAGGAGCGTAAGATAACCTAAACAAACTTGCTTACCGGACCAATTCTTCTAGTTGTGTAGTTAACAGGCAATCCTCCAACATACAGCATTCCTACGACATCCAGTATATCAGCCTTCTTGGGACTAACAGTCCTGTTTGAAATACCATCTACTATAAGGTTTCCTTCTTGCTTTGTTCGAATTACTTGTATCTAGAAAGACACACAGATGCAATACAATTGCAGATAGTTTTCTGACAACAAAGCATTTCCAGATTATAACTTGCCTTACGGTCCAAAATAAATAACAATACCAGAGAAAGTAGTAGGAGTGGTTACAGAAGTACCATGGCAGCAACTATGGATAACATTTATGGAACAAAGCTCCTGAGCAAGGCTTTGTGCAAACATCTGACTGTCTCTTAATTGCATCTGGGTCAGGAGGCATCATGACTATCATTTATTTGAACTACTGAAAAGATTTGCGGTTCCTCTGAAAAGCTTCATTGTTATGTTATAATAGGCATGACACAATATTTTTTTCCTGGAATTAGACAGCAATTTTAACTACTGAGAATAGTAAATGCTGAATGTTAAAGGCTCTGGTTGCAAATCTTTATTGCAGCACATATTTGCAGGCAATATTGAGTTTATGATTTGACTACCTTGGACTTGCCTCAAATCATAGTTCATGCTAGAGTAAACATGATACTGACTACATTCTGTTGGCATTATGGCTTCCGTTCAGAAAAATGGGCTGTGAATCACGTAGAGGAAGTGCAGTTGCTGAAGAGCTGAGGAAATTCTACCCCAGCAACAACAGGCCAATGTCTTTCCAAAGGTTTATACTGGAATCTCTACAAATCAGCATAATAATAGTTCTGCATAAAAAAGGCATAAATGCATCGTGCATATTAGCAGAATTCTAAACAGCACAGGAACTGGCTCACTGGAATAGCTAAGAGAGACAAACAGCACTTGTTGGCTTTTCTTTAGTATGGCTGCTTCTGCTTCAGTGTGGCAGCTTATCTGTCATGCAATGGGAATGACTGAACACTGACAAGGGTTGGCCTGAAGGTGAGAGACTGAACTTGGTGTTTACAAGCAACTGTAAATTTGAGATGGATAACTATGCCTTGAGCAGAAGAAGCATAAGGTGACTGAGATAGGAACTGGGAATAGACGTTCCTACAGAGGACCTAAACAGATAGCAGCAGCATGATGTGGCTTCTGGAGGCCTGATGGAAATGGTTTAACATAAATAATTTCAAATGGAGAAAAGGTTGTCACTAAAAAGATTATTTTAAGGAGAAGCCCCTGCTTTCTTAGAAACAAAGACTGTGGCCTTTTCTTAAAGACAGTGCCTTCCCTCCTCTCCCTCTCAAAATTGATTGTTTTGTGCTTTGTTATGTAAGACTGTGACCTTGTCTTCATTCTCCCCTACAGACACAGGATCTGCAGCAAGGGGCCCTTTCTTGTGGAGTGTCAAGCTGTATGCCCAAAGAGCACAATCTTCCATTAAAAAATATATGCTCCAGTTAGTTCTCTTAGAATAAAGAGAAAATGACCGAAGAAGGAAAACATATCTCTTCTGTATGTAGAGAGGGACTAGCAGAAAGGAGCCTTGGTCTACAGTCAGTACTCATAGGCGTTACGTGTATCCTTTTCTTCTCTGTCTCTATTGGTGCCTTCCAGCATGTTACCTAATGATTATAATATGTGTCTGTTGTCCTTGTCCCACTAAATATGAAATTTCATCTTTGTGATATTATTCCTTCTCTTAGCATCCATACGCCACAGGCATTACACATAACACTCCCTCTCATAAAGTCACAGAAGGAGCTGCCAAATACATCCACGTATATCATATTTATTCCCTAATTCAGGGAAATTTTGCTTACATGTGACTTCCCCCCCTCCCCCATTCTGAGCACTATGGCTTAACAGTGACATTATTAATGTAGAAACAACTGGCTTTAATGATGTATTCCATCATTGTGAGCTGATACTCACCTGAGCCCTATTAGGAAGGAAAGAATATTTCCTGCAATTCCTTACCATAAATGGGGCACATTTTAATTAAGTCCAGAAATATGTGTTTCCTGAAGGACAAATATCTGTGTACCAGTGAATCTGAAAACATGAATTTTGCTAGATTTTTTTTTTCCCCCAAAAAAATCCTAGTTGTAAAGTTTGGCTTGTTTAGACTACATTTTGAAAATATCTTAGGGCAAAAAAAGGTCACTCTTAGCATTACATAGAATAATTTAGCATTAGAGACTATTATACCTTGTGCCACTGGCCATCATTTATTTTGTTTGCAATCATTGTGCTGGTGTTTCCACTCCCCAGATCATAACTGAAGTAAGGCAGACCATTCTTTATCTGAACTGTAGCAAAATCAGCATGGTTGATGCGGGCCATATAAAACAGCAAGCCAGAATCAGCTGTTGTTCGGACTTCAAATTCAATTGTAAGTCTGGAAATCAAACAAACAGGAAATCAGTAATGAAGGAAAAGGTATTTGGAGTCAGGCAGCAGACAAATTCATTTGCTTTACCTTTTTGTGTTCCTCTAAAAAAAAAAACAAACTTTACAGTTAGTGGCCAATTTTACTTGTTCATTAGAGTTCAAGAAAAATAATTTGATTATACGCAACTTGTATTTCACAAATATCTGATCCCTGATGTGAGTATTCATGAGTCCCTTCGCTGTGGAAATACAAAACTGCAATCTTGGCATAGAATTTCAAGACATGGTTCTCAGCTGCAGCTGTAGCAGTTAGAAAAATCCCAGCACTTGTAAAATTCCATCATCCAAACACCTAATGCTTAAAAAGAGGAGAGAGCTGTAGTGACAGCTGGCAAATTTTGAGTTTTCTAATGAGATGTATTGCCTGAAGACAGGTTGCAAAACTTTCAAAGATGCAGAGAGAAGAATTTACAGTAAGGGTATAAAACACTGATTCCTCCCAACAGAAAATGAAGTTGTGTCTGAGAAGGTCTGCTGACCCCTCAGACAGATTGGCAATGCTGAGAACCTCCTGTACAGCAAAGAACCTTTGAAGAAATTATTTAGATTCTCTAGATGCTAAGATTGTGCTGGCAAGACATCACCAACCTACCTCAATCTGACCTGCAAAATCAGTACCAGAAAGTCGTTGATAATATAAATGTGAAAAATCATTGCATGAAAATGATCAGGCTAGGATCATTCCTACTTTTCTAAAATCAGCATATGTGAAAATATGCAGCACAACATATTATATGGGAAAATAAGTATGATCCTCATGGATTTGTAAACTATAAAGCAACAAAATTGCTTAGTAGAGGGGCATGACACATTTGTTAATGACCATGTGCTTTCAGAGCAGAAAAGAATAATTAACAAGTTGCAGCTTCACAAATCCATTGAAAATAGCTGCATTTTTACAAACAGTTCATGGAATTCTCTTGCATCTTGAAATCTATATGTATAGATTGTTATACTTTAGGGGGGCAATGTGATTTTGCCTGTTTACTGTGCAAGCTTGATCTTAACTATTGGAGGAAAAGGGAAAAAAGTTTTGCTTATTAAAAGAAATTATCAAGTTACTGAACAAAAAACTTTCTTCTGAAAAAGCAAACTATGAACTCAGTTGCATGACTTGGATCCATTCCTCTGTTCCTCCGCAAATCAGTCTGGGATCTGTATCTGCCCAAACCTTTACAAACAAAGAGGTAAACTCTTTTTGTGATACTACTTAGGTGGGCACTTCATTGCCTAGATTTCACACTTCAATGGTTTTTTAGGCTCGTTTAATGAAATGAATTTGTCACGGGATGTGGTCTTTTTCAGATTATGTCCATAATTTTGGGAGATGGCTTTGATAGTATTAGGAGGGCCATTTTATTTTGACATTATTCCATCAAAACACATTACTGAAACAAACAACGTACCTGTTTTTCACTTTGCTGTCATCAAATGCAACTGCAATATGGCTGTTCCTTGAAAGACCAAACTGCTTGCCACCTTCCAAAATGGATGGTTCTGTGTCAGCAGCACAGGAATCCTGCAAAATATACAGCAATCATACAAACTTCATATTTTGTGTCTGTCTCAGTTGTGTATATGCTGGGAGTCTTCCAACTGTTCAGGACAGAACATTCTACCTAGTCAAGAGACTGGCCCTGCAGTTTTCCAGTGTGTTGGTGTCTCATCACACCAGCTAAAGCTATAAACCTATATGACAGGAACTTGGTGTAGAAGCAGAGCTCATTAAGCTGGCTGTAAAAGCAAAACGCAATATATGAACATTGCTGCTTTCAAGCATTCATTAGTGGACATTTAGAAGAGTCTTAAGGGATTTCCAGGCAGCTCAGCACACTCTTAGATCACATAACTGAATTTTACACAGTAGGATGCCCTCTTACAGGAATGAGGCAAGATCTAAGTTTTAAAGTGATACTTTGTTGTTGACATGAAATACAGTCACCTTAAAAATAATGAGTTAAAAGTATTTTCAGATCTTGCACCTGTCAATGACTCCTCCATTTTACTTCCTTATATTGTTTCATAACTATATTCTTTGTTTAATGTGCTGTTGTTTCCCCCTGTGCTGTTGCAAGGCTCCCCCCCCCATCCCCCCAAACAATAAGGGAATTCAAATAACTGATGGATAGACATTACAACTGCTGAACTCCCTCATCTGTCTAATGTAGACACATTACCCAGGGAGTAAAGAAAGAAACCCCTCCCCATCTGTTCCACTTCTATTAATCTTGAAGTGGTGCAACAAAGCAAGGTAAAATATCTTCTGCCCACTATAATTTTCTCTTTTTAATTTCACCAGATCTTTTAATCTCTGCCCTTAAAGCTCTTGTATAGCGGTGCCTGGGGCAATGTGAGACCATAATAATTACCAGCTCCTACTCATGTCTAGCTTTTGCCTCCCACTGAGAGTATTGTGAAGAAACTACTCAAAGGATCTAACACAACACAATCTCAGAACAATACCACTGGGAAAAAAACCCAAACTTTGATAGCTGCAAGCTCTGTTTTTAAGCACTGTGTCTGCTATCATTTTGGCTTGGCGACAGTCTCATTTGAGCTCTGACTCAGCAGGGACCTGCAAACCACAAGGTGTGGTGCCTCGCTTTCAAAGAGTTCTTTCTCTGAAACATTTTGAAAATGTCATGAGTGACTCAGGCACGGAGATTTCAGCCACAAAGAGGAAATTTCTTTCTCCCTCTCACTCATTCAGTAATGTTGTATTTTTCGCTTTCACACGTCACAAAAATCTTCACAACAGTATAGAACACTTCTGAAAATTAGTTTTCCATAATGAATGCTCTGGTTTGAATATGACAAAGTAGAACAATGTGCATTGTGACAAGTATACATCAATATGCAATGGAGAGAAAAAATGGGGAAAATTCAGTAGGATCAAGTGAGGTTACGAATGTGTGATATCAGTCTTTCAGTGATCACCGAATAGGAAAAGAATTCATATTCCCATAATGCAGGGTAAAGTTCTGAATTACTTTAAGCTTTACAGGCTTATCTAGATGTTTATCAACTATGTTAATAATAATACTATGCATATAATACTTTCAATAACATTTGAACTTGCTAAAATTTGAAGATTTTAAAGGAAAAAACTAAAAGGCAAAAAAATCAGTAGGACATGTTTAAAAAACTTTCAGATTTTATTCACAAGACTGTGTTTGCTTTCATTTCATCAAATGCCTTCCAGCCTCACAAGACTGTGCACTAAGCATGGATTATCAGCTTACATTAAAATATCTCAGCTTTGTGTTTTCAGGAATGGCGCAAATGTGTTCTGGCTGCTTAATTATCTTCCATATTAGACAAGAGCTTCAAAACTGAACTCTTCAGCTGCACTTTACTTCAGTCTTGTCAGATGTCAGAGACTTGAAGCATGGCAGTGGAAAAGAAGAAAACAAAAGCCCACTGGTGGACTGTCACACATTCCCTCCATTCTCATTGGCTGTATTAGCAATTACAAAGAAAGCAATTAGTGGAAAAAGGGAGCATTGCAGCAGTCCCCACAGTTCATGGAACACTGTTAATAAAACAATGCAGTAAGGCATGAAGAAATAGTGGAAGATACCATTATGGAGTCAAATGCAGAAGTAATGCTGGCGCTCTTCATTTCAGTGGCAAACGAATCCTGAGAATCAGTGAATAACGTGAGGCAGAAGCAGCAGTTATCCAGTGTTGAGAAACATTTGGCATCCATAGCAAGCAGAACAGCAGACTGGTGACAAGTGTTAGTTCCCAACTGTCCTACTCTTAGATCTTGTCTTGCTTTTAGGAGACAGTAGGTTTATTTTCTCATTTGGCATTAAACTGCCCTCCCCCTTTCATGCAGACGGATAATCAAGGGAAAAAAAAAAAGTCCTAGAAGGCCTTAAACAGAACAGATACCTTATTTAAGCCTACGATGTGAAAATATTTTTTCCCTGCCGTGTATTTTCCATATACAGTCTTTCTACTCTGACATTTTGCATAATTTACTGTCATATGAGTGTTACCTCTTTACCAAACTGTAGTTACTTATTTGTTGCAACATTTCCCTGAAAAATACTTTGGAGAACTTATGTGAATGTAAACTATTCAAAACCTCGCCTTATTTAAAATACTTTCAAGTCTTCAACATAATAACAGTTTCAATTTTTCCAAGAGAGAAGTGGAGTAATGGTGTTTTATTTAGGTCTTTATTTTAAATTCCTGTTTCAAATTATCATGGCTCTAGATATACTGACGTACAAAACTCACCTAGTTACAATGGAACAAGTTTCCGATATTAATGAGAAAATCTATTCCCTCCAATTTTGTTATCCAAAAGTTAGTGTTTATACTTTTAGAAAGTGTGCACTTCCTCTTTCATGTGCTTCTGTGGTTTTTTTGTTTAGTTTATAAGGCTTGACCAAGGCTTACTATGTCTGCATTCCTTCACTCCAGCGAGCATTAAACCGGACAATCCTTTTCACCTTGTGGTTACCTGGATCCTTCTTTCTATGGTAGCCTTACCATACTGTAAATTTGCTTTCAACTCCAAACAGAAAGCTACATCAGAGCCCTTGTGTTACAACTACTCCACCTTGTGGGAATGAATCAAACGCACTGCCCTAGAGCATTAAAAGGCCAATGTTTATAACTCTGGGGCTTGGGATGCCTATGGAACTTGACTGTGTTGAACCCAAGGCTCCCATTTTCAGGTACACAAATAGTTGCATGTGACAATGGAGACTTCAGTAGTGCCTGACAAGTAAGTTCTTCTAGATAAAGCTGTGCCATATATAGCTGGCCAATGAAGGTGGCCATAAATCTCAAATATAAACTTGACCTTAATGAGTTAGGGGGTTTGGACCAATTTTTGTACATTTTTTTTGAAATGCTACTTATGTCCAAGGAAAACCAGATATGAATTCTGAAAACAAGACTGTTAACTGGAAGTGACAGTGGCAATGAGTTCAGATTCATTTGTCTCTCACTTGAAGACTTATGGCCCCACTGAAAATCCCAACTGTTTTTGTTGGGGATTTTTTTGGTGTCTTTCATGTAATTAATTGATAACATTAATCTCTGGATCACACAGAAAAACCCAATATAAACAAATTTGGTGTTCTCTAATGTGTCAGAGACAAGGTATGAAATGGGAACAAAGATTAAACTTGACCTAATATTGGAGCCCCTCCCCAAATGGTTAAAAGATCCTCTGAAGCCAATCTGTGAGAAACTTTCAAAATTACTGACTCTTTTGTATTTACTATATCCGTATAAAGGAAAGTTAAATATTATGGTTGTTAACTTCTCAAACCTGTCTTTTTTGGTAGTGTAAATTCTGATAGTGTAAAGAAGCTCCTAAATGGCAAATGTGCATTTTTTTCACTCTTTCTGGAAACCTCACTCATACTGAACTATGGCCTGCATAAACCTGTGGGTTGTATGCAGGTATAACAACATGCAAAGAATTTTTCCCACAGGAATATCTTCCAGTGTATATATTATTCAGTTTGATATTCAGGTATCTAAGCATATATTTTCAGGACAATATAATGTTGCATCAACTTACAAAACTACTACACTTGTGACAGAAGAAGCTTCTTCCTTAAATTTTGTTGTATAAGACTGCTTGCTATTTATCTAACTATTTAAGATTACTGGTAACAACAGTTGAGTTCAATTTAGCAGTGACTGGGATTTCATTTTGTAAGTCTCCTGACTAAAGATATAAAATAGAAGTGGAGGAATTACCACATTAAACAGACCTGGTTTACCTTCTTCTTCCTCCTGTCACTAACATGGCATTATCATGTGCATCAGAGAACGGCACATGAAATATCATAATGACATGGATTTCCCATAGGAAAATTTCCCTCCCAACCCCAAGGAGATACCGGTTGTCTTACATCCTGAAGTGTAAGGGTTTATGACTAAGCAAGCAAGCCAGAGAGAATTTAACACTATATAATTCTTTAAATTACTGTTGTGATAATACAAGCAAATGCTATTAACCAGTTTTCCATTATCCACAGGTTTTACTGACCTGTACCATGGTGTTCCCCTTACAGTATCATGCTGAATTGTTACTGTTGTTGTGGAAAAGTGCTTCATTATTCTTGATGGCTAGCCTTTCAATTTTGCTCAGAGGAAGAAACTTTTCAAATTTTATCTGATATAAGTGATCTACACTTACAAGTGCTGAAGGTAGAGATGGTACTGGAGAAGGAGAAGCAGGAGGAATCCTTGGCCCTTCTTTCTCCCCATTAGCGTCTGGCTCAGGTTGGATCAGGACTGTTGCATGAGTTGGTTTATCTTCATCCTCAGGTGGCCTAACCTCTGGTTCTAAAGTGGGACATCGGCCAATATCTGCATTTTCAAAGGATACGGGTTGAGCAAAGTCCATGGGCCTGAGAACACACAAAGAAATTGATGCCTGTTATTACTTTTTCTGCCATTTATAAAGAAGAGCTATTTGCTGCAATGTAATTTCACTTCACAGGACACAAAAATCAGGATTCATCCCATCCTGTAGAGATAGGTACAGGCACAGAAGCAGAACACTTAAATGAGAGGTGATAGTCACCATTGGCTTTCCTTCCTACAGTCAGTGTAGAGAGAGAGACATCCACTTTGGCGATCTTTACCAGCCCAGGTAGTTTCAATCACATTGCTTAGAAGTCCTTTCTGATGTACAGTGATGGAGTGTGGGGTGATGAGATCCTAATTTAGGTACTTCAGACTTGTGAAAGAAAGATTTACATTGGAACTTTCTACAGAGGTTTCACTTTGTTCACCATTCCCTCTCTTTTTACTAAAGTGCTCCTTCCAGATTACTGCACTTTCCACAGAGCAAATTCATTCCCATGGTGGTTCACAGAATTTATATACTCTTGGAGGTGAACCTTAATTAAAATAAGGTGTTACAGTACACCACAAATACCTATCACTAATGCACATCTTACTGCAGCGTTACTGTTGAATTTCTCTGATTTTATGGATAAATAGTCAGTGTTGGTTTCTGTAAAACAGCTCATTATTGCACAGTCTTTGGAGCTTATATTGAAGACAAAAATAAGGAAGGGCATATAAAGAAAACAGATCATATCCCAGGATTTGCTGCTGGTATGATTACTTGCAACAATGAACTTTTTTTCTGGCAACCAAGGTAGTTAACCAGACCTCCTTAACTGGACATTTGTTGGCATCAGTGAGACTTACGTGGCGTTAATGACAAGATTCCATATGCAGCCCTCAAATGGTGGTATGTTTCTGAGAGGTGCAGTCTGAAACTGAGAAGAAGTACCCCCCACGAAGAGTTTCTTAACAGTGATGGGCTGGTCTGAAGGCAACCTCTGAGTCTGGACTTTGTCTTCATCAACTTGAACAGTGAACATCCTGTGAAAAAGATTTGAAAGCAAAGAAACAGATATTTTACTCTGGTTATTGCTTGTATTGAAATCACCTCTTTGCAGGCACCATTTACTTCTATACCAGCTGTAACACTGAGCAACCCAAATGATGCAATTGTCAGCACACATTAAATGCATATTAACCACTAGAGGATTTTCAGCTACTGCTATGCTTCCTTGGTAGTTGTCTGACAAAGCTTGGCAAAATTGTGCTGTGGAGAGGCAATAATACCAAACCGTGGTTGCATAGGAAGAAGCATTTTGTAGTGTGGCAAGACTGATGCAGTGAGTGCCAAATATGCTGTATTGTGACGGTAGATATGATCTAGATGATCTAGAGCTCCGCAGGAAGGGAACGGCACATGGTCACATTTTGTTTGGACTCCGTATTTCCTGGTTTGTACAAGTTGCTATCTTCCTGCTGGGGCACAAGCACTGCTACAGACTGCTCTGATTGCAAGATCAACCACAGAGACATACTGTACACTTTTTAAAGATCTTGTAGCTTTTCCTGGGGGAAAAGCAGGAAAATTGCCAATTGTTCACCAGGTACTGATACAGGTACTATAATCCAGTCCCATGGGTAATTCACATGGTACAAGTCAAAGAAAAAGCAGTGCCATGTAAGATACTGTTAAGGTTGAACGGAGGAAGATGGAAGCTTCTGAAACACAGCATCAATACTTTTCTGGCAAATAACCTCATTTTTGTCAGCTGCAAAATTCTATTGAACTCTGGTGCTCTTCCTTAACTAGAATTACAAATGTTAGCAACTGAATACTGAAAATATTTATTGAAGAGAGTGTGAAAACACAAGTCTTTATATGGGTTGCCAGAGACATTGGTACATTTGCTTTGTTGAATTAGCTGTGCTGTGTGGTCTGTAGCACTTGTAGGTATTTTTTACCCTTTAGCTCGTTCTATCCTGATGGAGTGTGCTCTGCCATCATGAAACTCGCCAGCTTCTGGTCTGATGGTGATTCTGTAAGGATCCCGCATCCCAGTGGAGATGTGCACTTCTAGTCGACCTCTGTTCAGGAACACTGCATAGTAGGCCTGCAATGTATATGTTGGTATGAAAAGGGAAGTTACATTTGGAAGGAAATTATTTCACTTAGTTTTACATTAGCTGTGTATGTTTTATTATACTGGTTTTTAATTTGCTCAGCACAGAAAAGACACTGTTGTTTCAGTTCTGCTGGTGCTGCTGTTACAACATTCAGACTCTTGCATTTTTGTAATGAGTAAGGGGTAAAATGAGGTCATGCCGGAAAACCTCAACAAAAGATTTAATTCTCTGCATACCTATTTTCAGGGAAGGATGGAGGCTCCTAACTTACAATTTTTCTGATTTTTGTTGTTACAATAGCTGGTCTGAAACCCATCAAGCCCTGAATAGCATTGATCTCAGCATGAGTTCTGAGTTTGGAGGCTGGCAAACCATGCCAGTAGTTACTCTAGCAATAATATCATGTAGTAGATTTCAGAATCTAACCTCCAGTTACTATAGCAATAAGTGGTCATGTTCACTTCTGTGACCTGAAGAGCTGGGAAATTATAAAAGAGCTCCTGCCCTGAAGTTAATGTCATGCAGGTGAGCCATTATAAAGTGCTGTCCCTGCAGTGTGTTACTGACAGTTCTCTTCCAAAATAGGCAGACAGGAGAATAATGAAATATTATTTCCCAGAAGTCCTGAACAAAGAAAGCATCAAAACATTCTGTTTATTGCTGCTGTAGTATGCTTGTCTGGCAGGACTTTAATCAAGATTTAATCAAGATTTGAATAATTTCTAACAGCAATCACAATTCTACCAGTTAGTCACTTGGGACACTGTGGATTTATACAGCAGATTTGTATTTTATGGGAGAGGAGGAGAGGTCAGAGCACTCGAGTTGTATATCCCATAGCAGTGATCCCAAACAAGAGGCTTATCTCACATTCTCTTTTGGTCTCAGGGGAACCAGAATGATCCACATTTATATCTCTATGAAGAGGAAGTAGAGAGTTTCCAAGCTTTAATAGTGCATAAGGAGTCCTCAGAATGAGTGAAGAACAATATTCTCTACTACTTAGGTTTGGTTAAAATAAACCCCATGGAATATGATAAAACCCCAAATCTGCTGCTTAGCAACAAGCAACAAATCCCTTACTGTAAACCTGTAAGAGAAACAGTTACTACTATGCAAAACAGTTCTGAGCTTCTATCAGATTCTTCATCAGATAAAGGATAACATTAGAAATAATTTATTCAGGCACTGAATTTGAACTCAAGTATGAATATCTGACAGTGTCTTGAAACAAACCAAGTAGAACTTCAGTAAAATTGTGGGTTTTCTTTATCTTTTGCTGGGTTCCTCATACCTGTCCTGTCTGTCTACGTTTTCTCCTCAGAGGGGCAGCTTTCCTTCCAGTGTACCTCCGCTTTCTCCTGGGGGGGACAATTGTGCCACTTGTGCCAAACAGGATGATCCCAGACTCACTCTTGGTGCTGAAGGAGAGATTGATTTCTGTGCCCATGTCAAAAGAGACAGGTTGCAGTTCCACAAAACCTGGCTTGGAGAAGCTAACTGTATAAATGTTCTGTAGGAAGAAGAGGACAGGAAAGTGCATTAGTAGAATTAAAAGCAAGAGTATGAACACACAGGAAGATTTCTTAACCAAAAGAATAAACTGTGTAAATATAACAAGTTTGAAGAGGTGTAAAGTAAAATAAACAGCAGTTTACTTCTCAAAGTGTTGTGCAAACACTAAGTTACCTGTTTACATCTGGCATCATTAGCATATTTCTGGAATCCTGTCTTAGTTCCAGTCTTATATCAGTATATCCTCTTGGATTAGAAATAACTGCTCAAGGATGTTGTTGTTTGTTTTTTTTTTTTTTTTTTACATGAATGTCCTCCATTGAGTTAATACTGTTGAATTTTGCTTTTGAATGATTACAACAGGTAACAGCAGCCAATATGAACATAAACTAGATTCTATTATTTGTCAAATGTGCCCAGAAAATACTTTTCATTAATCAGTCATTATTGCTTCACTAAGAACCACTGCTTTCTTGATTATGCAGACTCATGAATGAAGCACTTGCTGCACATGGCCCAACTCTTTGGATATTGGTAGCCATTAACACAATTTAAAGAGTAGAATACATCATATGTCATCCAATAATAAATCAGTGCATAAATCTGAAGATTTTCTGTCATCACTGCCAATTCATATGCTCTTTCGGTTGTGGAAGACCAGTCAATAGAAACAGTGACTTTTTCTAAAGTAGTGCACCATTCCCTTCAGTATAGCAGAACTGGTTTTGGGTCTAGAGAACAGATTATGCCAGATAAAATCCTTGCTGGTGCTGCTCACCTTTCTCTGAAATCTGAGGATATTTAAAAAATTGAGTGCATATCCAACCTTTATCTTTTGCTTTTACTTTTTAATTTTTCTACATATCTGGTTTTGTAAAATTAGAATATTTTATTTATTTCTCCAATAAAATGTTTAATCCTATTTGATTTCATATTCTGAAACCTCAAGTGTTATAAAATAATGTGAAAAGTGAAGTACTTCCTAAGATTAATAGAAACAGAAGAAAATGAACAGAACTATCTTTCTTTCCTATTCTGGAAAGAATCTACAATAAATGAAAAGAAACATGAACATCTGTATCAAATGTTTGCTGAATCCAAATCTGTAAGATTTAAAAGCATTTGAGCAATCTGCTTGTTTACATTTTAGCTTTATTACAAACTTGAAATCTTAAAAATATGGATGCCATAAAAGATCCATCTAGGCTAATATCCTGTCTGAGAGTCCTACAGAGCTTTTTGCTCTGATGAGGGCCAGAGGTACACAAGATAAGCACAATAAAATAGGGCCCTTATCTTCATTTTGGCCTGGCCAAGTTCCAATTACTGTTCAAAGAAAATTCTTAATGTTTTGTGGAAAAGAAGTATTTGAAGAACATCAGATTAACAAGAACTTATTTGGATTTACTGTAGTGGTATCTGATATAGAACTCTAACTCTTACATCTTCTTGCAAAACTACCTTAAATAAAATAGATTTCCAAGGAAGAAATACAAACATTTTATTGGAAGACAAATGCCACTGGAAGCATTTTTTAATATATGGAGACCTTTCTTTTCCATGGAAAATTACTACATTCTGTCCCAAATTTCAGAGCAGATTCTCTGAAATCTATATTAATTGAAAGGCTGCTAATTGCAAGCAGCAAGAATTGAAAATAAATGGACCTGAATTGTATTTAAAGCATTGTACCAGCATTGTACCATTGCATTAATACCAGCATTGATTTTGCATTCTTCATGAAAAGAAATGTGCCTTCCAGCTCAGTGGTAGTTCATCATAGTAAGTGCTTCTGTCTCAGGTTTTATGTACTGAATGACTTTATAATAATAATTAAAAAAAAATTAAATCCTTGAGTTTTAAGTGCATCACAATTTTTTAGCTTTTGCAATGTTGTCAGTGCCTATACTCATTAATTTTAATAATTCCTATTTTAGTCAGCTGAAACAAAACTCTATCACTGCTATGCAGTTCAGAAAATCCTACCCTTTAGGGATAGAGATATCACAACTGACCAGGGATACTGTCCAAGAAGTTAGGATCTGGCAAACTGATCTACTTGCTGATCAAAAGGACTTCTTATTGCTTTCTCTTAAATACAACTGTTTGTATTTTCAGGTTATATTCCAATTTGTTAGATTTCTATTTAAGGAATATACCTTATACAATTAAACTATGGTGCCATAAAATCAGAAACCAGAAAACATTGCTACCCATTAAGGTGAAAATACATGGAAATCAGACTAACCTCTAATGTGCATCCTTTCGTTAAACCAACAAAATCAGGACTGCTCAATATATTATATGGTGTCCTTGAAATTTCAATGTCTTTGAGGCAACCTGTGTATTTCTCTAAGTTCACTTCAGGCCTAAAAAACATTTAGAAATACAATGTGTTTTCAAAAATGAGAGATTAGGGAGAACACAGTCAGCCAGACAAACACACACATATAGTTTCAGATGCACAACTGCTTGATTTTCATTTTAACCACCCACATATGTTCAAATGTTGCCTTCTACCATCTATCAGCACACATTGCCCTCTGCCTTGCATCACTCAAAGGTGTAATAGGTGAATCATCTCATCTCCAATTAATAACAGTCCCCATCTCCATTTTTTCTTCCTTTTCTGTGGATTTTTTGGTTGATTGGTTGTTTCAGTTCTGTGTGGTTTTTTTTTTCTTCTTTTTTTTTTTTTTTTTTCTTTTTTTTTTTCCTTTGGTAAAGGCATGCTGCCACCTTTGGTGTTAAAATGCAGTGATATTTAAAACAAGGAAGTTGTTATTCCTCAGGCAAAGCAGAAAGATGCAAGCTAGGAAATCATAACAGTAAGGAGAGACATTAACTGGAAGATACGTTTCATTCCTCTTTTTGCATGCTAGATCCTAATGCAAGAGGAACTTTAGCAGCAAACATTTTTTCTATGTATTTTATATTCCCAGTATCTTTCTTATGAAAACTGATGCATATTTTCTTATGACACTGCAATACATTTGACTTTCTCAGGCAGTTAAAGAAAACAAAACACTTGGGTTTGTTACAGAAGGTAACCATCCATCTAAACAAGAAAAATATTGTAAGAGAATTCGAGTTCCATGTTTGACTCATCAGCTGGTTGACAGAAGAAATTAGAAAGCCCTTGAATGTAACACCAAAACTATCATGGTTTAATGCAAAAGTATGATATCCCAGGCCCAGGAGAGACCATAACTGCTGTCAACATCTGAACCAGGCTTGCCAGAAGAAAAGCCTTATAAAGTTATTTAAGAAAAAAACATTGCCATTCATACCATGGAGAGTAAATCCAAAAAAGGAATAAAAAGCACTAGTTAATTCACTCACAGTACTACCCATGAGTGTTTACTAGAATATCTGAACAAGATGAACAGCTCAAAGAAAGAAAAATGAATTTGGCACATAAATAAGGAGTTAAAACTGGGGTGAGGTGGGGGGAGGTGGGGGGGAAAGGGGAAGCAACAAACACTTCAGCTCCCTGGAAGGAAAGAAAAAAGTTAAAGAATATTAATTACAAAATAAACCCATTTTGCACAGATACTAATCAGCTATACGTTTTGGCACTGAAAGCCATTCTTTGCACTATAGCCATCCTAGCAAGCATGATGTATTCTCTGGCAAATTAGCATCTTCTACACAAGTTAAAGCAAGCATCTGGTTTTCTAAAATGATCCATATGCTGCTTTATTTACAGCCATGTAGTTGTGGTGACCTTTCATTTTTCATTTTTTTTTTCCCCCTAGCTCTTTTCCAGTTCCTTTAGGGACTTTCCAGTAGCACAACAGTTTTGCTGTCATTATCAGTGGTGTCCATAGGTTCCTGTCTTTGCCATCCAGAAACCATTTTTGTTACTACCCTCTTGCTGCCCTGTCCAGTGACAGACTGCCTTTATCCTGTTCTGTTACAAACACTTGCTGTTACCTTATAATTACCAACTCATATGACAGAATCACAGAATGGGTAAGGCTGGAAGGGACCACAGTGGGTCACATCTGGTTCAACCTCTTTGCAAACAGTGAACACTTGCTCCTGTTTTCTTAAGTCTTCCTTTTTGCATTTTTCCCTTCCAAAGCACACAAAACATGGTCCAAGTTCATTCAGATATTGGGAGGGTTTTTTTGTTTGCTTTTATGTTAGTTTTGTTTTCCTTTTGTGTTTTGCCCAAGCTACAATCAGTTTCATGGAAAAACAAAGAAAAATTTCTGGAGCTTGGGAGGAAATAATCTTTCTCAAGGTCAGAGCCAGGGGGATGGGATGAAATTGCATTTTTCCAATTCAAGCCAGGAATTAAGCTGAAAACAGAGTGAAGTTCGGTTCTTATCTGAGCATAACAAAGTCATGGTTTCAAATAGTTGCAAACTGAAAATACAGTCAGAAATAGGTGACCCCCCTCTCTCCCCCTCATCCTCCTGTTCTTAAACTGCGAAGTGGCAAATTTCACAAAAATCTGCACCTTGCTTTCATACCCTCCTCAGTAATTACTTAACAGCCTCCAAGTGTTCCTCGCTTCACATGGGACTTTGCTGGTCTTACAGCCTGGAAGTCAAGCCAAAGTCAGCAATACAGCTGGCTGTAGCTCTGCTTCCAAGGCATTCCACTGTCACAAACAAACACAGATGAAGTAAGCAGCTGCGTGAAGAAAATAAAAGTTGCTTGCGTAGTTGTGTGCAGAGCATGGACCATGATAGTATTAAGCACTTGGGAGCAGATTTGCTAGTTGTGGCGGGAGCAACTTGCTGAACTAAGAGCCTTAGTGTAACAGCTGGTATAAATACTGCCCACACGCTGCTGCTGCGTTGCTGCCTGTGCTTTCAAGCTGCGCTTTACTAGACACATGCAAGTCATGCAAGTAATCTGATTATTTTTACCTTGCTTTCATACTGGGGTGAGAAAGAAAGACAAAAGAAGAAAACAAAATATTGCATTAATTGTTGTAAATGATAATTCTTGTATTGTTACTTCATTGCTTATTATCAAGGTTCAAACCCTTCACAGTAAAGCAGATATTCATCATTTGCAAACAACATATAATAGAGGGTCAGATTCTATATACACTATCAGGCTGTAACAATTAACAGGTTTACTCTGCAAAGAGCTACCTTAAAATGTAATATATCAAAGGGCTTTTACAATTTGTTACTAGACTTGGTTGTGAGTAAAAGCAAACCATGTCAAAGAATTTGGCTGAAATGACATGATCTGATAATTACAAAGTCACGGATACCTCGGCATCCATTGTTTGCAGTAGCTCAGCTTTGCCCTAATCCCCCTTTCAATACTTTTGATTCTAATTTACCATAACATTCATCTTGCTTCAGTCACTGATGAATCACAGCTGTAGGCAAAATGGTTACCACAGGTCCAAGTAGCTGTGGTACATTGATTGTCTAAGCAAGCACAAAGGAAGCGGAAGATAATTGCTCTCGACATTTTGTTATGCACTGATGTGATTTCATAATTACATAATATAGTGCTATATTTCATGAGTAAAACAGATCTTAGATCTTTTTATTGCTGGGTGATTTGACATCAGAGGTCAGTTATTATCCTAATAAATTAACAAATACATCCATTCTTTTAGTTACAAAACAGTCTGTGGATTAATCACAACAGTTCCTTGTGTACAAGACCACTTCAAGGCTGCCATTATGCCATGTAGCTAAAGCTGACATAGATTAATGGACTTGTTTCCGTGTTGCTCATCTGTCCACTGTAGCACAGTGTGGCACAGTTCTTGTTCTTGTCATTGCAAAACTGCTGAATATTCATTTAAACTTCAAGTAATTTTTTTGGTCTATTTGAAGCCATGTATAAAGTCACTAAATTCAAGTATCTGTTACTCCATTTCTTTAGTTTACTGAAGCTGAGGTTAAAGTTTATGCATAACACTATGCAATATTTAAAAAATAAATCACAGGAATTTTATTCACGTAAGAAATTCAGAATCAGACTTCTGAGGGGAAAAGGTTGTCATATTTCATTCATTCATATTATATTGAATACATCAAGAATATTGTATCTTAAGTCTTGAATACAGGAGGATTTTTATCTAAGGACTCCAGGAACTTAAGTCTACAAATAATTTTAAATTATAGATAAACAAAATATTTTAATACATATTTAAAGTACACTGACACTGATTATGCAAAGACAAGGATACTCATTTAACAGTAATCCCATGAGACGTAGTTCAATTTTTCTACTCATACACTTGACCTTAATTTTGTGGAGGTTTAGAGCCATTTCTATAAGTCTGCAGTCATAAATTCTATCCATCAAATAAAAAAAAAAATACTTAAAAAGTCAGCTATGTCATGATTTTTGCACAGCATCACAAAGATGTACTGCACTGCTTCTGTTATTTCCATTGTATTTGTGTAAGGAGAGCTGTGTGAAATACACTGAAATACATAACATATGCAAATAAATCATCATCTGCTGTGGCAATATGTATTGGGAATTCATCGTTCACTTGCTGCAAGCGAACTTGAGAAATAAATACAGAGAATAAGATTACATTGTATTTACATTGCTTGCCAAAGGTAAAGAAATTGGTTTGAACCATGTTACCTTAGATTTCTCAGGGTTGGCAATCCCCCAAAATATATTTTCTCATGCCCTTTTAGGTTGAGTCCAAAGTGGCTGCCTGTAGAAGTTGTTGCTATGGTCTCTTCTTCATTGGTGTCTATGTCTACAATCGATATGTTGGCTAAAAGAAATTTCAGATTAGTTTCAAAATATCACACATGAACAATGATGTCTTAATGCAAGAAACCAACAGAGAAATATTTAGAAGCTTAGCAGATGAAGGGAGAGACAAGGAGGGCTGCATTTTTCAATTAAGATACTGGATTTCCACATTGTCAATTATGGGCAGGGGAAGAGACCTGCACTTTTCTCTGTTTCCATAACAACCTGAAAAACTATAGCAATTCTGTATGTTTTATTTTTATATATTCTCTAAATCTGTTTCAATTTGATGTCTTCTTTGTGTCCCTGGGATTTGAAGCTAACACTTCAGGATAAAGTCAAGACAGAACAGGTCATTTTATGCCTAATTTGTGATCTCAGTCCAAAGATTGGCACTTGAACAGGACTTTTTAGTGTGAAAGTTTGTTAACCATTGTTATTATGTGCCTTAGAGATTGGTGATCTAATTGGGGAAACCATATTCCCACTCAAAGCAGTCAGTTGCTGTCATGCCTAATCTCAGTCTGGAGTCAGTGATGTGTTACGTACAACCATCTTATTTAAGTGCTAGTTCCATATTTTAAGGGTGGATTGTTACATAATGTAAATTTCAGTTAAAAAGATGAGACTTAGTGAAAAATGCTGAGCAATGCCCAAGGAAGATAGGGATGTTCTACCACACGGAAAAAAAGAAAGGATTCCTTCCTTCCTTGGGAGCTGAACATGAGATAGACATTTCTGTTGTACCTTACCAAAAACAGATTAACATTCCTTTCATTTCTGTACCTGTACTCTTTCTATAAACATGATATTTGAATGCTATTAATAAATTGCAATTCTGTGACATTGTATGTTATCTTAATATCTCCTGAGTTAAATAAAAACTAAGATATGGCTTAAACACAAGAAGTCGCTGAATCATTAGAACTTTATCATTCCCACAACCATCATTAGATGGTTAGCTGTACTGCACAGGTAACTGGGAAAGTCATGCTGTTGACACCACAGGAACTTACCTTGCTTTTGAATTCTTGACAGGGTGAAAGATTTCCACTTGCCATCGTTATGATTTTGGTTGCTGATAACTGAAGCTGTACCTGAACCCAGATCGTAGCTGACTTTTATACGCCCACCACTCAGTTCTACGCTCATGAAATCCTTCTGTTAATGAAAAGGATTAGATACACAGTTATGCTTCTTGTTAATTGAGGTTAGAGGCATATGACATTAAATAAGCACTTTCTAGGCCTGGGTGATAACAGACAACTTTTTTCAACCTTAAAAACAAAAGGCAACTAAGACACTTACTGCCCAGGACACTAATGTACAAGAGTCTGATGCCAACAAGTTCTTTTTTCCCCTTTGATTCTCTTTTGGATTGTTAATTTAGTTGGAATTTTGCTAACAACTTAGCTGGAGTTTTGAGGGCATGTCTGTACTTTTATTTTTCTTAGATTAAGACAGAAATAGACACTATAACCACCTGAAACTAATACTTTAAAGATATGTTTGTACTATAGTTAGTGTATTTGATATATACCTCAGTTAGACTTAACTTGCAAGGTAGAAAACAAGAATAGTAAAGATAGTAAAATGGGCATATTTTACCAGGATTTTCAGGGAGCAATCTGTACTGATGAAGCAACAGAGAGCTATGAACTCTCTTATTTTCATCAACCACTGACACCACCATCCAAGCAGCAACTGGCAATGGCTGTCTGGAACAATGCTATATCCTCCACTATCTACAGAAAAAGAGCTGGCAGGATACAAAGAGCAAAACAGATAGCCAGGGAACTGGACATTAAGTAAGTAATGGCAGAACTATGACCCAGGAACTATGAGAAATTGTAATTAAAAATTTGCTCATGTCCAGTTCCATCTTTTCTCAGATTAAAATTTAACAAACTCAGTATTCTAGATGCTCAGGAATGTCTATCTATGCATCACTAGAAAGAGCATCGTCAAAGTTTTTATAAAGTGAGACAGTATCTTAAGAGACAAATTTTGTCAGGGTCCAGTTGCCTTCCAGTTCCCAGTGTTATTCAGACATTCAAGTAAGCAATTTTTCATAGAAAATTACATAAATTAATAATAATGATGCAAAACCATCTAAAAAAATTACATTAATTATACTTTCACTATTCAATTATAAAAGTTAATTAGAAAAACTACATAAATACTTCATTATCATAATAAAATGCCAGCGCTTTTGCTATAGTCAGTCAGGAGAAGCACCCGCCTCCTTGATAATTCCAGCTACCTGATAATTCTTTCCAAAATACAGGAATTTGAAATAAGACTGATTTACACAAACACCGTTTTTGTAAAATAGTGAGTGCTCAGTAATTCTTCAATACATTGGTGAGAACTGCTGCACGTAATTTCTGGTCCATGTGAAAGGCCTAAGGAGAGAACTCTGTTCTCAGTCAGTCACGCAAGTCAATCTGGATCAGAGATGCCGAAGAAGAGTTATTCAGATGTGGAGAGATGTCTTTATAAAAAATTTCTTCCTGTTATCCACACACAGTTGATACTGTGTGTGAATGAAAACCTTGAACAACTTTATAACTGTTTCTACTGCCTATTTCAGCTGTGAAAGGCCCCATTTGTAGACCTTGTAATAATATGATCACCATTATATCCTACTGATTGCACCATTCAGTTCACCTTTCATACCACTTACATTAAACACAAACTTTTTCTTTGTATCAGTAGTTTTATATAAGAATTGTCTCTTCCCATATTCTTCCTGCCCTCAGACTATAATATTCAAAACCATGAATATACAATCACAGCCGAAAATGTTTGCATGTGTAAACATTTGGGATAAATGAAAATGAATTAATAACCTCCGGAAAGCTGGAATCCCCCTCAGCCTAACATAATGCTCCCCAGCCAGTAAATACTAGGCAGTCAACATTCACACTATAACATTGTCTTCAGCTGGACAGCAGTGAAGCATCATACCAGGCAACATCATACCAGGACAGTGGTACATTAAATTACTGTTTGTTTTCATAATCTGATCAGTTCAGCCACTGCAAAGATGGCATGAAAACTCTAAGGTGTGTAGAGGCTGGTTGTTCTTACCAAGTCATCAGTCGCAAGATACATCAGCAGGGCATTTGATGAGAAGGTCCTGAATTTGAACATGACTGTGGAAATATTGGGGTTCCAGCGGATCGGACGGCTCACCATGGCATAACCATCACCATCAAATTGGACCGTTCCTTCACCGTCTGCTACCTGTGGGCTGAAAAGGGGCAATTCCAACTGTTTTCCTTTGTCTTATCAAGTTAAAAGAAAAAGGTGAGGGGGGAGGGGCTGCGGCTAGGACAGTGTGGGGACACCTTTTGGGAGTCTTCCTGAACTTGGTTTGATTTCATATCAAACCCTTTTCTGATAAGTAAAGCTGTAAGGTCAGCTCAGCAGCTGTCCAACAAAAACACATCTGTGAGGAAGATGGAAGAGGAATATGTCACATTCATCTCTTTCACAGTCTGTAATGACTCATTTTGCACTCCTCAATGTAAAATAGCATTACATACTCTTTCATCTTCTAATAATTCTTGGTTTCATTATTCTTACTGATTTTACAACTTCTGTTGCATACAGACTGGACCTTGATGACTGCTGTGGAAGTTCCTGATGCTTACCCCCCAAATGTAATGTCACCACAGATAGGTTCCCAAAGAAACATGAAAAGCACTGCTTTACCTACCTGACAGCACACCCTTTGCAGTCACCTTCAATGTCCCTGAAGTTCCAGAGTCCTATGGGTTTGCTGTCTAGAAAGGTTTCACCCATGCAGCCAGTGAAGGTAGTGACTCTTACAGCATCTGACTTCTGCAAAGGAAAACACAAATCTTCTTAGAATTCAATTTCAAATGGCCTACTGTGTCTGAAAACAACTGGTATGATCACAAATACCATAAGATGCTTCTTAATATTTTAAATATTAAGAGTAGTGTTTAACCTTAGAAGCCCTCCTACAGAACAACTGATCAGTGGAAGTGTGAACTAAACTTTGTATCAATCCAAATGGAAAAGACTGTATCGATTTGAGACTATGGGGAAGGCCTAGGCAGAACACTACCTGGAGAATAAGGACCTGCTCTGGCTTCCACTGTCAGTTTTTCCTGGCTATTCAGACAGCTGTCTGCTCTCACCTGTTCAAGGTCTATCTGGGTTTTCATTTATGACTTCATAGAAAGGCCTATGAGAAATCTTGCCCACAATACAAGCCAAATGTTTCCATTGTACTTAACACTCAAAACCCTGTAAAGTGAGCAGACTGCCCAAGCTAAAAGAGTAACTGTGAACTCAGCTGTTACACCTGTAAAGTTCATGCTGAATTTTGGGTACAGAAAAAGAGGCAGATGGCAAAGCAATTAAAACCCATGTCCCATCAAAACTCATTAAGCTAGGGTCATGCACATAGGGTAACGCTCATTAGATCATAACATGGTACCACGATGAAGATAGTAATATTTGACAGTACACAGATCAAAATTCTCTTTCTAAAAATACCTACTTTCATTTAAATTTCACTTCATCAATATGGGCTGATTAAAAATCTATACACAGCTCTTTGAGATAGACAAGCACCTGCTGTTTTCCATACAGCAATTAAAAATATTAGGATCTTGCAAGAGAACATGGAGAAGTGCAATTTGAAAATATTCAAGGAAAAGTATGACTTAAAAGACTTAATGTGCTGCTGATATTTCCCAGGGTAATTGGAAAGGTTTTAATTAGCAACAAATATGAACTTAATGTCACTTTTGAGAAATTCATGACATCTAAGTAGCATAGTGTTCTCCTTGAGTCAGATGAAAGACATTTTTAAAAACTGAAAGTGAACCTTCTTTTTGAATCCACTCCAAACATGCATGCAAAAAGGGATGTGGACAAAACCACAGGACAAATTTAAAGCACTCCAAATCCCAATAAGATGAAAAAGCAGATTAAAAGATTTAAGGTATATATATTTCAGTGTTCTTGATTAAATATCTAAAGAGCTTCATAGTTTTAGCAAACTATTATAACTGAACAGTTAAGGTGTTTATTTTGTGAGCCTGACAACCATACCACATGATGACAGAAATTCCCAAAATACTGAAGTTAAAATTCATCTTTTAATTCACAGATTGTGTTTGAACAAAACAAATCCGATAGTGTTTAAAACCCTAAATTGTACATATACCAGTCATACCAAAATTACATTAGACTTCCTTCCTACCTCTGCACTTGTGTTTATTCACCTGAAGGAAAAAAGAATTCAGGACAGTTTTCCTGACTAGGATGAAAAATAGAGTTCTTCAGAAAATACTTGGAGAACTAACTTACTGAGTTTGAAAACAATTCTTTGTGTATTGTGTTATTTTAACCCTTGAGGACATATACAAACTATAGAGTAAAAAAGGTTCTTTGAGTTCACTATTTTGGAAAGTTTAAATTTAGCTTTTTTAAATGCTAAAATATAGACCAGGAAAAAAATTACTATTTTAAATTGTTTGTAATGAATGTCCCTGGAAAATAAGTGCTAATTAGCTTTTATCGGATAACTTTTTTTAAATATTTCTATCCACTCTATTTAGCATAAATCTTCTATTCACTCCTTTTAATTTTAGCAAGGTAGAAGAAATCACTGAAAAAATAAACAGACAAAACCAAGAGAAAATAGACCCAGGGGTCTGATGCCGGTAACAGTTAAAAAGACGGGTAGTACAAGGGATGAAACTGGAAAAAAAAGAAGAAGAAAATAAAGCAGAAACACTAGTAGCAGACTGCAAAGGAGGAAGTGATACCATGGATATATGACAAAGAAAAAACCCTGAATGCAAAGGAAAATATACTGTTATATACATTGTTAGGAGACCAGAAATGTACGGAAACAGAAATGAATTCCTGTCACTATGATACTGAAAGCCTGTCAGAGCAGCAGTATATCCAAGGTAAAGCATCCAGCTATCCAGCAGGAATGAGCTGCTTGAGCTAAATGCTGCATCAATACAGCCAGCCACAGCACTTCTGGTTAGAAGTTAACAGCATGGGCAGTGAAATCTCAGGTCTGTGCACCTAGGTGTATGCAAATTCCAATAATTTTTAAAGAGTGCAGGTGTACTACTTGCTATTAAAACACCTACTACAACAATACCAGCACATTAAAATTTATTATTTCTATTTTAAGCAATAAGAAAATTTGTTCACATAAGCAGCCAGTTAATACACTAGCACCAGGCAAGGCATTACCTTAATTTTTTCAGTTAAACCACCAACAAACAGCATGGCATCAACATCCACATCCAGAATGGTATATCCGGGTGGAGACACAGCACTGAATGTGGCTGGCACGATGCTGGCTTTAGGACCATCCAGAGCTCGCACTGATATTGTGCCATTTTTCCCAGTCCTAGGGATTTAAAAGAAATAAGTTAAGCATACAAAGTCAGTAGTTACACCAAACATAGAAAAAAATCCATTGTATATGGCACCTTTTAACAGAGGCATGTATTATTCACCTGATTACATTCCATTTTGATACAAATGAAAAGGCTATTATGCCTGCATAAATTAAAGACATGATTTCAGAACCAGATTTTTTTTCTCACCTGAATGTCCTTTTTGAACAAAATTTATTGTACACATGAAGCAGAGCTTGACTAAAAGCAAGAAAGCTGCATTTTAAAAATTATTGTAATGAAATTAGTGTTAAGTGATTGTTTCTTGACATAACAAATGTTGCAGGCAAGTTTCCAAATTAAATTTCTGAATTTCATGAAGTTTATTAGATTGTATTTGAACTGAAATGAATGATCATGTGATAAAGTACTTCAGTTTCCTTCATTGCAATGCACAGAGTTTACATTTTCTTCAGTGAACTCTGTGGTTGCAAACCTCATTTTATGTTTAAGAATGTTACCTCATTGCTCTCTGTGAATCACATCAAATATTGGTGGTAACAACAGCAGACTTTGCCATTCGTTACCAGCATCTGCATCTGTTTTCTACTCCTTAGGTTATATTAACGTAGTAACTGGCACAGAAAGAGTTTGTTGACATGTATTTACAACAGAAGGCAGAGAATGATGGAAAATGACCCCTCCTAGTCTTTCAGATGTATAGAAAGGTATTTGGAAAAAAAAAAAGCTTAAATAATTTTGAATCTGTTGCAATAATTTCCTTAGTATTACCTTAGCTTACAGCAGTACAGACAGTAGCTTTTCATAGAAAGGTTACTACTTTACAGAAGCAAACTATTAGGCACTTATAGTCACACCATAAATGAGTGTTTCATCCGAAACAGACAGATCATAATCAACACACATAATTTATGGGGCCATAATATGATTGTAGAAATAAGCATGGACTAAGACCTAAATCCTGTCATGATACATGAAGTATTTAGACAATTCCTTGATTTTGAAAATTTACTGAACTGGGGCTCTGGAGGGTAAAAAAATCCTGTAAGACTATGAATTCTATGTATAAAAAACACTCCTCAGAAATTCCTTTTTCTCAGAATCTATTACCTAAAAAACAGAATGAGTTGACAGTTTTCTTATGAAATAACATGGGGCTGGAAAACAAACAACTTAAATTAAAAAAATAATAATAATTAATTTGAGGTATTTCAGTTTTGACAAAATTCTCCTAAACTAGGAAGCGTGGTTTCAGTTAACTTTAGAGGGTTTCCAATCAATGGTGAATACCTTTGTAGATGTAAGCAGTCTTGCCTGCTTCATAGTCAGGGATCTCAAGGCTTCCAATGTGAAAAATACGCTTTTGCAAAAAAGCACCAGAACTCTTTGATTACCCACCTGTACCTTGATCTGGAAGCTCTGGAAACCACATGGATGGAAGTCTCAGTTTCCCAGGGAATCTCCTAAGTGACATCTGAGGCATGCGAGCATGATGTTGAAATAATTTTAAAGAAGTGTGCTAGAGCCATCCACATTATTCTAAAGGTTTTTTTAAAATCCTTTTTAATGGCAATAGAAATAGCAACCTGAATTTCAAAATCAACAGAATGCTAAGTAGATAGCTTTCTATGTAGCAGAAAATCCAAAATTTACTTTTTTTTTTTCAGAATCATAGAACTGTGAAGGTTGGAAAAGACCTTTAAGATCATCGTATCTAACCAGCAACCCAGAAGCACCACCATGTTCATCATTAGATCATGTCCTCAAGTGCCATATCCACATGTTTTTTGAACACTTCCAGAGGTGATGACTCTACCACTCCTCTGAGCAGCCTGTTCCAACCATGTACAATCCTTTCCATGAGAAAAATTTTCCTAATATCTAATCCAAACCTCCCCTGGCACAACTTGAGGCCATTTCTCCTGTCCTGACACTTATTTCAGAGAAGAAGCCAACCTCCACCTGGCTTCTTTCAGGTAGTTGTAGAGAGTGATAATATCTTCCCTGAGCTTCCTTTCCTCCAGGCTAAGTAACCCCATCTCCCTCAGCTGCTCCTCATAGGATTTATGTTCCAGGCCATTTATCAGCTCCACTACCTTTCTATGGACATGCTCCAGCACTTCAGTGTCTTTCTTGTAGTGAGGGGCCCAAAACTGAACACAGGATTCAAGGTGTGGCCTCATCAGTGCCGAGTACAGGGGGATATCACTTTGCTTATCCTCCTGGCCACACTGTTGCTGATACAGGTCAGGATGACATTGACCTTCTTGGCCACCTGGGCACACTGCTGGATCATGTTCAATCACTGCTGACCAGCACCCCCAGGTTCTTCTCCAAGGGGCAGCTTTCCAGCCACTCTACTCCCAGCCTATAGCATTGCATGGTGTTGTTGTGACTCAAGTGCAGGACCTGGCACTTGGACAGGACTACAGTTAGACTCAGCCCATCAATCCAGCCTGTCCGGATGCCTCTGTAGAGCCTTCCTGCCCTCCAGCAGATCAACACTCCTGCCCAAATCAGTGTCTTCTGTGAACTGAAGGTGCCCTCAATTCCCTTGTCCAGGTCATCTATAACGTTAAACAGAACTGACTCCAAGATTGAGCCTTGGGTAACACCACATGTGACTGGCCATCAGCTGGATATAAATCCATTCATCACCAGTCTCTGGGCTCAGCCATCCACACATTTTTTTTATGCAGCAAAGAGTGCACCTGCCCAAGCCATAAGCAGCCAGATTCTCCGGGAGAAGGTTGTCGGAAACAGTGCCAAAGGCTTTACTAAAGTCTAGTAGACAACATCCATAGCCTTTCCCCTATCTGCTAGGCAGGTCACTTTTTCATAGAAGATCAGGTTAGTCAAGCAGGACCTGATGTTCACAAACCCAGTCTGGCTGGGCCTGATTCCCTGGTTGTCCTGTTCATGCAGTGAGATTGCTCTCAAGGTGATCTGCTCTATGACCTTCCCTGGCACTGAGGTCAGATAGACAGGCGTGTGATTCCCTGAATCCTCTTTCTGACTCTTCTTATAGATGGGTGTCACATTTACCAACTTTCTGTCACCTGGGATACCCCTGGTTGAACTGGACTGCTGGCAAATGATTGAAAGTGGCCTGGTGAGATCTGCCAGCTTCCTCAGTAGTCTTGTGGGTTTAAATTGCAACTGCTTTATTGCAGAAGTTTTATTGATGTGAAGCCCTTTAAAAGACAAAAGTTCTCAATGTAATAATTGTCAAAGAACTAAAAGTTACTAAAAACTATTTTAAAACTGTGGAAATCTAATGCTCTCTGAAAGAAAGTTACTGGCACTTCCAGTCTATATTGTACTGAAATCAGGAATCCAGTTTAGAAATATTCAAGTGCAATAATACAAAAGTCACTGAGCAGACTGGCACTTTTTAAGCTATCTAATAATTCACATATAGTATGGATGTCTTTCATCTTCAAACAGACTGAAATGCTAACAATAGAGTTTCTTCCATAAATAATTCTCTCTTATTTATGGAGGACAATAAAGCTTGAAGAGAGATCTTGGTTAACTTGACAGCAAAAAGACATTTCTATCCTTTGCATGACAAGTCATTGGGTTAGAAAATATTGTTCTAGTGATAGTCAGTCCTGTAAAACTGGAGGATGACAGAAGATGTTACCAGCACTATGTGGCTGGTATGCGAAAAGGCACTGATAGGGCACTAAACTGGGAAGAGCTGTCAGCTTCCTCAAGAGTAGGGAGGCCCTGGGAGGAGACCTTAGCAAATCAGAGATATTGGCAATCACCAACTGTATGAAGTTTAACAAGCGTTAAGTGCTGGATTTTGCACCTGGGACAGGGCAATCTTGGTTATGTGTATAGACTTGGGAAAAAGATGCTGGAGAGCAGCACTGCAGAAATGGACCTGGGAGTCCTGGCTGACAGAAAGTTGAATATGAGTCAGCAGTGCCCTGGCAGCCAGGAGGGCCAACTGTGTCCTGCAGGGCATCAGGCAAAGCATCACCAGCTGGTTGAGGGAGGGAGGGGATTGTCTCGCTCTGCTCTGCACTGGGGTGGCCTTACCTTGTATATTTTGTGCAGTTTTGGGTGCCACAATAGAAGAAAGATATTAAGTCATTATAGAGTGTCCAAAGGAGGACCACAAGGATGGTGAAGGGCCTTGAGGGGAAGCCGTATGAGGAGAGGCTGTGGTCTCTTAGTCTGTTCAGCCTGGAGAAGAGGAGACTGAGGGGAGACATCATCACAGTCTACAACTTCATTGTGAGGGGAAGCAAAGAAGCAAGACGTGACCTCCTTGCTCTTGTGACTGGTGACAGGACTTGAGGAAATGGCATGAAACTGAGTTGGAGGAGCTTTAAATTGGATATCTTCTTCACCGAGATGGTGGTTGGGCACTGGAACAGGCTTCCCAAGGAAGTGATCACAGCACCAAGCCCGTCTGAGTTCAAGAAGTGTTTGGACAATACTCTCAGGCACATGGTGTGATTCTTGGAGTGTCCTGTGCAGGGCCGGGAGCTGGACTTGATGATCCTTGTGGATCCCTTCCAACTCAGTATATTCTATGATTCTATGAAAAATTTATGTAATGTTATGCATGCACTGTTCACTCTTTAGGAGATGCATGATGTAAAATGACTTTTGCAAGTCTTCAACACTAGATTATAAAATACCATGTAGAAGCCTCTGCTCCTTGATAGTACAGAAACTCTTCACTGAAAAGCATGGCTTAGATTTGCCACAGTAGTTTAATACCGAATTCTTCCTGAGCTAGACTGGATCTGTCTACAGTGAATTTGTGATTCAAAATCCTTTGTCCTTGAAGGGCACTGCTTAAACTCTGTCATTAACAATCAAAACAATGGTAATACTTAAATCACAATTGATTAAAACCACAACTAATCAGATTCTGCTCCCAGTTAAGGCCTGCTGAAGTCAAGTGACATTGTTTCACTTATCTAGTGAGTCTCAAAAATATTCTCTCATCCATTTGACTGTCTCACAAAATTGACATTATCTGCATGTTGTAAATCTACTTTAAATCACTTTGTCACATACTGTTATGCCAGATTTTCCTTTGTTAAATGAAACTTTGATTGATTTCAGTTCTTGATGCCAATTAGATTTGCTTCTGTAAGCAGGTAAGTAACTCTGTATGTGACATTTTTTAAACTCCTGTACCATCAATACACAGGGAATTCCTTTAGAAATTCCTACAGAAATAAACAAAGTTTACTTCTATTCTATTAAAAAGAATTCAAAATATTTCCATTCTAAACTCTGCCTATACAATAAAATGCAAAGGGTCAGTATGCTTTACATAAAAAGGTGATGAAAATTAAAAGTGTCCCTCAAAACCAGATGCAGTAATTATCAATTTAGTCTTATCTAACTGGAAATTTTGGTGCAGACATCAACTGAACACCTCTGATCATTACTCAACAGACAGATTTTTCATATTTACGTTTCATTCAGAGTGCTGAGTGACCTTAAGAATTTCCCAACCTCTGTGCCACCACATCTGCCCATGTTTTTAAGATCCTTTGGGATGCTTGATTAAGAACTGCTATCAACTTACAGTGGGTTTAACACCATTTCATTATTATTGTCAATGCTTGTTACCTCTGAAAACAATATCAAAATTCAGCAAGGCCAGAATTTCATCTTATGACTATATTCTAAACAGATGCCCTGCTCCAGCTGTTCAGGAACTGAGACTGAGCAAAAATTCAGAGAAAATGTGTGAGGGAATGAAATGAATAAAACTCTCCAACAGCTTATTAAGGTAGTTAGAGGAGAGTTATCAAATGGATTAAAATGTTCAAAGCTGAAGGCTATGTGATTCATGAAGTCTGCCTTAAGAATGCAAAATCAGTCCCAAGCTCTTCATCTGAATCCCACAAATCCAACTAATGCCTCTGCAATGTAATTTTCCCAAACACTGCTCTGTACGTTTGATTTGTGCAGTTGTAATTGTTCTAAATTGCCGATCCAGCACTTTGTTCAAAACTAATGGCACGCACCCCCTATATATCCAGAACAACCAGCTAATAGGTAATGGGCTTTTGCAGGATGTGTGAATTTTATACCATGTCCTGGCTCCACATTTTGCTGAAGCAGCTTTCTTGTAAATGAAAGCCCTGCTTTACTGTGTCATGAAGCTGCTTTAGTATGCACGATATGAACTGGTGAAGATTTCAACAATTCGTATTGTACTCCAGCTTGTATTTTCCTAGCAATAAGGTTTCATTAAGCCAGCTTCTGGAGATGGTGTCATAATTTTATTTAATTCTCTGCTCTGAATGGCTGATTTCTTTGATTTCACTAAATTATTTAAACTGGATGTCATTTCCTCCTCTGAGAGCTATGTATGCAACCAGAATTAGAGTGCTTTGTTTTCTTTCTCCTTCATTCTCTCATTTTCTGACTATATTATCCATTCTATGTTTAGTACTATGTGAAATTAACTGTAATGATGCAGGAGAAATTATTCAGCTTTTTATCAAATTACAATACAGATGATGTTATCTAGATTAGTAAGATCTGTTCAAGATACAGGCTATAAAATTATGCAATCCTTATGCTGTAATAACTACACCATATGCCATGTGTTTGCTATTTGAATGGGAAATATAAGCTTCCACTAAAAAAACTGGGGTTGGAATATTTACATATCTATGTTTCTAAAGTCAAAAGCATTGAACAGTGGATCTCAGATCACAAAATATATTTTAACTTTCTAGAGTATTTCATCTTTTAATTTTCATAAACTTAATATTTTTTTAAATACCTCCAGTTTGATGACACATTTTGCCTATGGAAACGGCATTTTGAGTAAGAATCAAGATACTGCTGTGTGACAGACTATTCATTTGCAGTACTGTATCAAGACCAGAAATTCAGAAAACTTGCTTCTCTTTAAAATTCAAGGAGAAAAGAATGATAGATATGCATTTGAGTGCAAAAACCTGCAACTGATTTTAAAATGAAGCTAGTTGAAGAAAAGAATCGATAGATGGAATGAAATTTAAGCAGTCATAGATGGTTGATGCTGGACACAGAAAAAAATACTTGACACAGAACAACTAACTTTTCAATACTAATTGTAGTGTATATGCTTTTGGTAATAACGGATGTAGCTTTCATTAAACCAGACTAGAATTTCTCACATTAGCCATTTTTTCTAAAATCTTGGAAATGAAATATATACTTACCTAGAGGCTTCAATCCGGTACCAAAACCCATCATCAATGGTCAGATCTGGATACTCTACCCGTCCAACTCCAGATCCCACATCCCACAGGAAGTTCACCTTGCCTTTGCGCATCTCTATGGCCAAGAAGTCAGTCTACATGTAAAATATGAAAATAGAAGTAATCTCACACTCTAATTAAGGAAGTTTTCCAGAACCTCTCACATTTCAGAAGGTCTAATGAGCACCAGAAACCCACATATACACAGTAGACGTGAACATTAATTCTCACAGTGATCTAAAATAACACTCTTTTTTCCTGCTTTCATTGGTTCAAACAAGAAATCTTAAGCCAAACATGGCAAATAATTTCTCTCAGCAATGAGACTGAGACACCAGACTTACAGAAATGTTAATATTTTAGCCCTCAGGACAAGCATTTAACTCAGAATATTGCTGAAATTCCCACTGGATGGCAGAAAAATGTTGAGATATATGATGACATTTAGCCTTTTCATTTTGTATTAGGTAAATAAATATATAGTTCAAAATGTTGGAAATAGAATACTTTTCCCATTTACTGAATTATTAGTGGTTATTCTAGAAGTTTATCTGCTATAGGCCTCCTGGGAAACTGAATCAGCCAGCATTATTATGCTTGAAATTGTAGTCTTGACTTAAAATTACAACAAATAGAGCTTTGACAGATGCAATATGATTAGCTACATCATTCCCAAGGGAAAACCCACAACCAACTCCAAAATTACACTGGTTGCACTGTGAATTTTAAAGCTCTAATGTAGTTTATGTACAACCCTGCTATTTCATATCTAGTTAAAATATATATGCAAAAAAATTGATGCTCACATTTTAGAAGTTTCTATATTAATACCAAAGACAGTAAATGTCTAGATTATCTTAGACCGTCTACTATTGCTTTGAAGCCTCTGTGAGGAAAAAAAAAAGCCTTTCTTATCTTCTCTATTTGTCAGTAGTCTGATCTGATCGAGCAACTCTGACATGAAAAGCAGGAGACAGACTCACAAACTTGGCACTTCCAAGGTAAAAAAGCAGATTGTCAGCAACTACTGTCTTCACATTGACAATGACGGTGTTGTATGTTCCCTTCTTTATATCTGGTCTGTATGTACGAATACAATTGCCTCCAGAGGACACGGACACTTTGATCTTTAAAAAAAAAAAACATAGCAGAAAGAATTCAGTTCATTGCTTATTATTCCATAATTAGCTATCAATTCTTCCAACTAATTATAAAAATATAATACTTCTTTTTCTTCACATTTTTTTATTACATGTAGCAGGAAGTTGCTTGAGTATGCAAAGGAGGTAGAAATGGAATATTCTTTCTGCAATTGTTTATTAAAAGGAATTAAAAGCTCTTTCTGGCACCCAGATTTGAAAGGAGAAACTGTATAGATTAAAAAGAACTAGAAGATGTACTGGTCTAAAGCAAGGAGCAGTGGAATTCTAGCAGTACAGATAGTCTATAAGTGGTATAAGCAGCCAGGAAAATAAGCAGCACTCCTGAAGGAATCCCAGCATATTGCTATCAGGTAGTCAGAATGATCTATTTTTCCCTTGTCATATCTCTGATTATGCAAATTTAAGACACTTTTCCACAATTATTTTTAAACCAACAGCTATGTCTATCACTGCTTTTACATAGTCCATAAAGAAGCTGGCATTCTTAACTAAGTTTTATTTTCACAGCTGAGTGGCATATGCATTTGGATACATGCACTAGTTTCTTCAGGCTCTGAGCACTGATAAAAACAGTTTACTGTTTGCTTTCGTTATGCCAGCACAGACATAATGACAGTACAATGGTATTCCAATCCCAGCTAGACATGTTTATGCATTAGAGGAAATGTACAAACAGTATCACCTTATGCTTAGGGCAAACTTTGCTAAAAAGGAGATCCATTATAGGACCAAATTCATAATTTCCCTATGTCAGAAATGCTGAGCAGTTAAGTACTTCAAAACCTTCAGACACAAGCTGAATGTAACAAAACATATAATTACTGTAGTCTCTCTATTCTGTGCAAATTTCATCAGTGTATGGAATACACTTCTTTTCCAGTATCCCATTGTTCTGTAGATTACTTTTTTTCAACTATTTTTCAATGATTTTTGAGGAAGATTTCTGAAGTACCATCTTCAAGATTTTTTTTGCTTTTCTATTTAGGTCACAAGCTGAATAACTTCAGGATTAACCAGCTGATCCTTGAGTTGATAGTATTGCTGAGTCAGGGAGATGGAGCCCAAACTCACTCAATGGACTAGATACATAATCTTAACTCAAGTTTGAGTCCTCAAAACTATCTAACTTTTTTTTGTCCCTGGACAAAAAAAAAAATCATAAATATGGGAAAAGCAAATATATTCAACAATTTCACTGAATTTGAGATGGTGTCATTCTTGAGTAATATAAATTCTATAAATGAAATCAGGACTTAGTATCAGTGTTAAACAAAAAAAATTTTCACAAGAAAACCAATCATATTGAAACTTTTCTGCTGTACTATCATCTACAATACTTAAATAATAACCTTTGCAGATACATTCATATAGATGCTAGTAATTTCATAAGTGCATGTTTTAAATGAAGAAACAAGACACAGAGTGAAAGTCATCAGAATATTCTCTTTTTAGTGGAGAAACTATATTCCTTTATTTTTCTTCTTTACTCTGTTTAGAATTAGGAATTAGAATTAGAATTATTTCATGCTGTGGAAAAGAAATAAAAACATAGAAAATAAAATCACATAAGTACTCAAAAGGTAATTTTTTTGAGAAAGAGGACTTACTGAATTGGCTTGCTTCCGAGCTTGGTTTATCAGCTCTTTTATCTGAGAAATGTTTTTCCCTAAGTTATCCTGAAGTTCTTTGATTGGCTTGATTTTATCTAACAGGCGATCTGCTTCCTTTTCTAGCATTTTAATACTGGAATCCGCATCGGCAACTTCATAAGAAAGAACAAGGCAGAGTTTTAGAGAATAGTGTCAAAGACTATACATTGCAAAAATAAAATCCAAGAAAATTCTGCATACACAATGCTCCGGTGATTGTATATGCTACTATGAGGTACACACAGACCAGGAAGCTACCTGAACAGAATAAGATCATTTCAGAATATTTAGAATCAAGTTAAAGCAGCAAGAGTATCAAAAACAGGTGTTAAAGCAGCATTTTGAAGATTTAACTGTGCTTCAGGTCAGGATGATACTAATGGAAAACACTTCCTTATTTATGACTGAAATATTTGCTTTCTTTTTTTTTAAGCTCCAATTTTGAAGAAAAATGCTAGATTAATGAAAACTGTTTAGTTTCTGTTAGTAATTTCTGGAACAGGGTTAGAATTAACTTGAAATTAATTCTTCAACTAATTATAATGGGCACAAGTAGAAAAAAGGTTTATTCTGGTCACAATCTGTATGTGTACTGAAAGCAGATTTAAAAACTGCAACAGTAAACTGCAGATGTTCTTTTTTGAGGTGCACCTCATAATCTTACTAAGGATATTTTTGCCTCTCTTTTTCTTTAAGCTTCAAATTACTTTTTAGCCTCTCAACCTAAAACTACTGAATAATGTCCTCTCTTTGACAATTCGTGGGAAGATTTAAGGATTGCGACACTTGGCTAGCATGCAGGTGTGGGCTTTTGTGGATGACACTGGAAGGGACAAACACAGATTTACCAGAAGAATTACATGAAACTAATAGTAATAACAACAAAAATAATGCTTAAATAAAGCAAGAAAATCTGCTTATCTAGTTTTTGGATAGCCACTCAAACACTCCTACCAAACATTTAAGATGCTTTTTAAGGTTTCATGTAAGTTAAACTAGCTGCCAAGTTGCTTTCTCACAAAGTTTTCCAAAAGTAGTTATTTAGCTATTTCCATGAATGTGAAACATAGAGCACCATGCAGAAGCTTTGGTGGTTATCAGTGAATCATTGTTTACTGGCAAAGGCACACTAAAAGCTGCAAGTAAGAAAAATGTACGTACAGATTTCTGCAGGCAAGATACGGAAACAAAGAAAAGAGAAAAAACAGAAGAAAATGTAAGAGAATGTTTTGAAGATCTAAACAGAAATGAAATTAAAATAAAGGACAGGACAAGTCTATAAAAAACTTTACTGTTTATATTTTGCACATCTACAAAATGAGAATTCAGGATCTGAATTGTGACATAGAAGAGAGGCTATGTCTAC
Source organism: Dendrocincla fuliginosa (assembly GCA_035047845.1). Classification (NCBI taxonomy): domain Eukaryota; kingdom Metazoa; phylum Chordata; class Aves; order Passeriformes; family Dendrocolaptidae; genus Dendrocincla; species Dendrocincla fuliginosa. The sequence continues at coordinate 60,378,331 of JAWWMO010000121.1, forward strand.
TTCAGAATGTAGCCATGAGTGCCAACATACTCACTTTATAAATCTGGAATGGTTTATTCTACATTATTTTGATCTTATTCTATAATCTGAGTATCCATTAACAACTGGAGAATGGTAGAAGTGTACTTCTGGAGAATATTTTTTAGTTAAGCTTTATCCGATGTGGAACAGTTTGCAGGTTAAGACCACTCTTCAGTGCAAACGGCATAATGGTGACTGGAGACAATCAAGAGACTGAATTTTAAATTACCACTCCTAATCTCACCTAGAATGCTAATGTATACATAGGCTCAGAATACTTGGGCTAAGACAGATGGTTTAGTCTATATTCAGCAGTGCCAAAAAATTACTGCTTTAAGGCTGTTTCTCAGTTGTTTCTCACTACCCTACAATAGGCCAGCATTATCACATTATATACATATCATAAGGTCTGATTGGTAGATAAATAGATAGATAGATAGACAGACAGACAGACATCTCAGACTTTTCAGATCTGCTTGTTCCATAATCTGCCATAATCTAACCACATTATTTTAATCAGCAAACACTTTTCATATTGTCTAAACTTGCATGGATCAGTCGGTCAATGGGAGTTGTACTGGGGCTCACACATGCATCTCAGCTGAGGAAGGATGGTGAACTTGCAATAGGTAGGCAGGCAGTGACAAACAGCCATTGGGATTGACTTTCACTAGTATAGCATCAATTGGAGAAGGATATTTGTCTATAGAGTGAGAATGAAAACTTCCTAAACTATGTTTAGAGTGTGCCTGGTTTCATCAAGCTGACAACAATCTTGGGAGCCCAGGGTAGCTAAGAAATTAGTCCTTCAGTAATTTTCTAAAGACACTCTGGTTTTGTAGTCAGCTCTATATACTCCTATAGAATATAGTCTAGCAATCTAACATACAATGTGTTGTAATTTAGAATTAATTTTTTATTAATCATAACCAAAGTGAAAATGCTAAAGCAATTACCTCATTTAATAACAGAAACCATGGTGGGGAAAGAGAAAAAGAAAAAATAAAAAATTAAAAAAAAAGCAGCAGACAAAAGCCTATTCCCAGAATCTCCTTTCTTTCTTTCTTCTTAAGTGTCTTCAGTGTCCTACCAAAAATAGTAACATACACGAAAGAGGTCATGCATTTCTCCAAGGACTGATTATCTGATTGACTGAAGACAGGTTTAGTGTGGGGCATTTTGCTTGAATCAGGCGGTGAATTGCCAGTCAGAATCTTTGATTATTCACCTCCTAAATACTTTAAAAAGTGGTCTGCAGAACAAATCTATCCACTACATTTTCATCTTGCAGACATTAGCTTTTCTTCCAACTACTAGCACTGGTACTTAAGATTTAAAATTATTTTCACAGAATCACAAACTTGTTAAAGTTGGTCCCTTTTCATGTAAGAAGTCCAGAAAATAGGAGTAATAGAGATTTCTTTTATCCCAGCATACTGTAATAAGGCTATGTGAGTGAAATTCTAGAGGGTGTCTGTTTCATTTTGAGATATGAAATGAAAACCACAAACTGAAAAAAACACCATCAAGCAACCCGAAAAAGATCTTACTGTTCTTGATAGGATCCTTCACAACAGCATTTGTTTTGGCCACATCATCTATCAGTTTACTGTAGTTGTTTCTCAAGCCGAAGAGATTCTGATTGAGGTCTCTAATTTGGGCCAGGACGTCATTTGCAGTATCGTTGGCTTGTCTTGCTTTGTCTTTGGCTGCCTGTACCTTTACAGCTGTGTCTGTAGGTAGAAAAGGATAATGAAATTGTGAGTACAGAAGCTGCTTTTGCATATCTTAAGAATAAAGTTGTGTCAAAGTTCTACCATCTTGAATTGTGTTATGGAGTTCTTTGAGACCAATTTCACAAGAAAAGGCTCCAGCCACATTTGTATGCAAAGGACAAATAGTTTTTAGCATGTAAATTTGTGCTCAATTTTGTTGTTTCCGTTGATTCTTTGGTTAACCTCTGACCAAGTGTCATATATAATATTTTATGCTTAGAAATAAGACTTTCAATCTTTTAATGTATAAAGTACAGAAATCTAACTCCATGCGAAATTGTGACAAACTGTGATTTTTGACAATTAAGGGACCAAGGATCCATTGACCAAGTTAATCACATACATCCACAGACATCCTTGGTGACCTTGAGCAAAGCAATTACTCCAATACTGCCCCACCTCTCTGCCTGAAAAATGGAAACTGATGTTCTGTCTTTGGAGTGAAAACGCTCAAGCTGAGTGGTGTTGATTCTGCCATTGATAAATGATAAAACGAACAGCTAGGTATTCAAGTAGGCACTTATTCAGGTCCTGTGTAAATTGGATTGCTTTAAAACTTATCACGCAGCTCAGGTGCTGTTGCCATGCTGGGAATACTACATGATGAACCAGCAGCACAGGTTGTGCTTGGCTAGGGAGCTGCTAAATTTTCTAAATTCCCATAGACGTGAGGAAGTGAGCAGGTGGAAAATGTTGTGGTGGACACTTCAGCTTGAAAGGGAACTGATGTGAGTTCCCACTGTATCACCACACCACACTGTAGTTGTGAGAGTCTGCAGGAACCTGTTTTGACACATGCTTCCTGTGAAACTGTTCTTGGAGTTGCTTTCCCCCTGTGCACTCCAAGGTATCCTCTTGTCCCTCAGTCAGGTAAAAATTTCAGTGTGTACCTCAGAAGTTTGGACAACTGAAATAACCATGTAGACATAGTGCCACATGCCATATTGACTGGGGTTTCCTGTGATAGTCTGTGCAGTTCACACTGCAGAGCAGTAGTGGGGAAAGCACAGGAGTTTGTGATTTCATTCAGTTTCTAAGAGATAGCTGATAAGAGTTAGCTTATAGCAACATTTGCTTGAAGCAGTTTGCACATTCCTGATTCTGTGACTGTGTGAAGACATGGGAAACATAGACATTTTCTCCTTTGCAACAGATCAACAGCATAGGTTTCCAAATTTTCTCCTTTCTGTGGAACATCTAATGTGACCAAGCTTGTGGCCTGGGGAGCATGTAATGTTTCCTAATGCTATAGAGAATTGGTGGGTTTGCCCTGCATACCGGAGAGTTATATGAACCTTATTACATTTTTTCAGTAAAGATATATCAGTGGTCCAACAACTGAACCCTTATTTCTGAAGCTTTGGCTCTGAAGTGCCTACAAAATACAGTAGCATCTCAGAAATATAATTGAACTTTTCAGAAACCATTACCTTTGTCAGTCCTGCCACATGATAAAAAAAGAGAGCTCTGGTTGCCTTTTCTCATTTCCTTTCTTCATCATATCTAAGTAGTTCCTTTTGGGGTCATTATTAGAGGTCACACACCTTTCTGGCTGACTGAAAGTTGGAGTTACTGTTACTGTGCCATCCCTGCACATTTGGGCTCTTGTCCCACGCAGTCTACCTGTCTATCCCATTCTGAATCTTTATGCTTTTATTTGACTATTAGTATAGCATGGACACAAGAATTATTAGTTTAAGCTGTTCTCGGCTTCCTTGAATCCTTGAACAAAATATATCACAGCATTATTTCTTCTCCCTTCCTCATTGATGATTTTCCTGTTGGACAACTAATTCAATGCTTTTTTTATCTATGCCATTTATTTGCTCTGAATTTCGTTCTTAATACATATCAGCTTGTTTTGATGAGTGCCCTTGTGCCAAGAGCAAGCCCCCTGTATCTCCAATCTGCTGAGTTAAATACATTGCTAAAGATTGTATATTTCATATTTCTTTTACCTGTTTCATATTTAGTAATCTCTGTCCTATTGTTACCAGGCCTAAGATGTCCATTTTGTTTGACTGAGACATCTGTCTGTGCACAAGAAGACAAACACTCATGTCAATATCTATGACTAAAACTGAAGAAATGGAATACAATAAGCACGAAATATTAAATAATTTATTTTATGAATTACTGATTTCCAGGATTACTAAATCTAAACCAAAACTTTTCAGTTAGTTGGAATCTTAAAGCCATTAAAAAGTACAAGATAAATAGTAAATAGTTTATCATGCCAAGGTTTTACTTGCAGTCTGAGCCTTCCAGACCATAAGAAACCAGACTGAATATAGATTTTCTTTAGACACTTTTCTGAAGACATAACTTCAGTTTATAAAGTGCTCCTTGGAGGGAAAGGTCATAGCAGAATACATTGATTAAAACCTTTTTATTTTCTATATTGTTCATTTTAGCATTCACTCCTCATTATAATGAAACTCTGTTGTAGCTCCCTGTCTCTTGCTATCACAACGCAAAGTAGCTAATATTTTAGGACTTTCAGATTTTAAAGACTATTGCATTTTCTTTTTAAAAAAATGTCTGTATGGAATGACTAACGTGCATATGTGAGAGACTGAAATGTTAAAGGATAATGACTCAAAAAACTGGCCATTGGCAAAGACCACAAAGTGGAGGCCAGATTTGCACTCTGGAAATGAAGGAGGGGAGGAGAGTTTTTGAGTGGGTGGTGGTGAAACCTCTGACTTGTATAAAAACAAGTGCAGTGGGAGTACACACCCATCACCAGAAGATGATTGCAACAAACTGACCTTTGTTTAGCAAGAAGCTGTTTTTTTGAGCCAGATAATGCCAATAAGAGGCATACTAACCCACTGAAACTTTATGTTGTATGGGGCTTCTCTGAGCCCAGGTAGATCATGACTGTGACCATCACTTCAACTAACAGACATCTGAATTGCAATGACCAAGCTGGATCCATGAGTGGTGTTATCATTGCTCTCTGCTATCTACTCTTCTCTTTTCTTTCTCTTTATTTCTTTTACTTAGGTAGTTTCTTAAGAGATATTTTCATCCTTTTATATAGTTATATTTTTATAGTTAATAACAAAAATGACCACATTTCCATTTCCTTTCCATTGCAACCAAATTGTTCTAAAATAAACTTGACTTATATACATATAAACACTAGACACTCAGCCTCAGTTACCCCAACCTTCAGGGATGGGGTTGTAACATGAGAGCACTTCAGAGTCCATTGAGGAAAACTTGTTCCATTTCTAAGCAGATTACAGGCTAAAAAAGACATACAACACCAAATAGTGACTGGAAATGTTGAGAGTGTGGTAGAAAGGTAAGAAAAAACACAGCAAATTTTACTCTGCTTTTTCTGTAAATTCTCTAAGTCTTATGCTTCTTGGGTTAAATTGCACTGGTGAAATTACAATGGTTCTTTAAACAGTAGTTTCATAAAAAGACTTTTCAGGTATAAACAAAAGACTACTTGTCTCAGAGTGTATATCATATCCTGATATCATAATTGTTTTCTTTCAGAAACCATTTCAAACTGTAGAGCATGGTACCTTTTACCATGTCAAAATTCAAACTGATACCACCTAACTGTTGTCAGTTCAGTTTTCTCTCTCACATTGCTCATCTTCTTATAATAACAGCCAATGGTTAGACACAGTATGGACACAGGCAAAGACTGATGAGATAGATGTTAAGTTATGGAAAAAGAAACAAAAGAGCAGAGGTGAGTAAAGTGTTACATCATTTTTTCAACTTACCATTAGGAATGGCTGACAGCTTTCCTAAGGTTTCATTCAAAGCTCTCAGGAGAATGGAATTCTTCTCATCAGCATCTTTTAGCCTGTTTTGCATGCTGTCCAGATTATCCCCATTTTCTATAAAAAGTCCATATGATACAGAAGTTTTAACTCTTTGTTTCCACTAGCCTTTCTTTGCATATAATATAAAATGCATAATAACAAGCAAGTCATTTTTCATTAAGACATTACATTGTGTAAATAAGGAAGTCCAGTAGAATTTGTTGTAGAGTTCACTGATCATCTCCTGTTTCTTTAAGTCCCTACTTCCATGGTATCTAAATACTTTAGTTCCTTGAACAGTTGTGTATCTATCATGGGTTTATAAGGTGTGCAGAGGAAAGAAAGGACTACAATCACAGATGTTATGATTTAGGCAAATTCACACAATGATCCACTGATAGATTCAACAACCGAGAGGTTAGGCACAGTTTTGATTCCTAGATTAAGCTACTACCTTTCTTAAGGTGTTTGTCTGAGTTGAATGTAGTGTGAAAGACAAGCATGATTAGGTCAACTTGCTGTTGCAACTTGGCCACAGCGTAGTTCTGGATTTTCTCAAAGATAACCAGTATTGACATAACATCTGAGGAAAACACTGGAGCACCCTGACACTAATCATCAATATGAGACAAACACACTAACAACGGGTGATTATGAAATAAACATACTAAATTTTTAGGGAAAATACCTGTCTAGTAAATAACATTCATAGCTAAGAATTTGTTCAAATTGAAGAACTAGTACAAGTCAAAGGCACAAGTGTGTCATATTTGGTACATTATTGTTGAAACTGATGTTTTCCTTCACAAGTAAGTTCCTATTCTTCATCAGTTGCTCTGAATAAAACTCATGAAGGCTCTTTTAAACAGTATCTGATGTAAGAATAATTTTTCAAACCCTCGAAAATGAGATTCCAGCTAAACTTTATTGCTATTGAAACAGACATCATTCCAAAATTCAGAAGTAAAGTTTGGCACAAAACCTGGTAGTTAATGTTTAGACTACTATCATAGGGGGTATTTTTCATAATTTCTTCATATCAATATGAAACTCTTTGGAACTGACAGCTGGTAATTTCCTACCTTAAAGGCAAATCCACTGGGAAACTAATTCAACATCACTGAGCTTGATAGCCAGAAGAGGAGAATAATGTGTAGAAAAGGAGTTCAGGACACAAACTATAACTGTAACCTTCTGATATGTGACAGGTTACAGAAAATAAACACCTAGGTTTTAGATACTTATGCAAGTAGATACTGGGATAGGCAAATGTACTGGAGATGAGGTGTACTGGTAAATTATAGGCATATCCTTGCCAAAATAAAAAGCAATTCTTTTTAATAAGGGACAATAGTTAGTTGCATTATTGATATTCCAACCCTGTCAACATCACCAGGATTGTAACCCTTTTCTGAGAAAAAAAAAGAATAGTAGATTAAAACAAGGGATTGTTATTCATATTCCACAGATTCTAAAAAAAGTAAGATTTCTTAAAAGTAGATGTCCAAGAAGCAATTTATAAAGAGAAAAATCAAAGTTTATATAGCCTACAAAAAATCATTAATTAAATTTTCCAAGGCCATATCAAGGCTGAAATAGCACATAGAATTTAAATGAGAACTATAATTTTGTTGTTAGACCTTTTGAAATGTCATTCAGGAAGAAATCTGTTTGCATTATTTAAATTAGAGCAACACACAGGACTGCAGAAGTGCCCGGAGGTAAACTTTCACTCCTGCAAAATGTCCTGCAATGGAACAGGACATTTGTGTGAACTGTAAGAGGCACAGTTAACACTAGGATAAAGCTGGGAAGAATCACACAAATTATAAGATCACTCTTCTAAAAAACACCTTTATTTTTAGATGACAGGTTTTGTCCCCACTGCTAAACCAGGCTACTAGTAATGTGATATTGTTAAATCAGGATGAACTTATGAGATTGTGGTCTCGTATGCCCTGAGATTTTATCTGAGTTCATTTCTTGTTAAGTAATAATACTGCCAAAACTGTTTTAATTTCTTCCACTTAATTCTGAAATTATGGTCTGTCTGATAATTCCTTGGTGTCTCTGGTGGGATGTTAATGTTTATAAAGTGCGCCAATATTTCTGAGAAGTTTGATTCATTTATGGTGGTGGCACTCTAACTTTGGAACATACATTTAAATTATCTCTTTTTTCTCCTCTTTACTCTGCCAGATCCAACAAGCTAATTATCCTCCAGTTACATTTCTATAGAATCATGTTTCCAGCTTTGTAACTGTAGCAGCTAATTGGAATTTAATGAGGGAAGTTTCCCTAGAACTCCTGAAATACCTGTTTAATAGTTTTTCTTTTAATTCCTCAAATACATTTTAACTGTGTGGTTTTGGTCTTCTCTTTTTTAATTACAGTAATAAAGCCATAAATAAGTGTTTCTAGGGAGGCTCTTACACAAAGAGAAGTGAGATACTATGTCCCATGCCAGCTTTTCAAGGAAACTGTTCATTTTGCTCAGTGATATTAAGATAAAGTTTTATTTTGAAGTAACTTCTCATACTGTAATCCAGATGGCCTCTTCACTAAGCACTAAACTAATTTTCTGTATGAATCACAAACTGAATTGACTTCATGTCAGCTTTTCCCTATCCTTTAATCATCATCATTTATTTAAAATGCTGGAACTAAGATTTGAAGGCCTGAGATCCTCCAGTTAAACATTGAGGCTAGTCAAAATACAGATGGGTACAATCTAAGTTTTTTCCAAACTACAGAGCTTATCTGACTTGGAAGAGACTAGTAAAGATACCAGGCACTGTCAATTCACATTAGAGCGTAGGTTGAGGAGTATCCTGAAAAATTTATCTCAATACAGTTTCCACTTGATTAGCTCTGCAGAGGCAGCACAGGATGCCAATAAATGCAGTTTATTTTTCAGATCAGCAAAACTAGCAATGCCTTGCTGAAATTAAACCCTAAAGAGTAAGCAGGAACCTGAACAGCTTTGCATGTATGGGCCTTTAAGTTTTCTGGTTTGGTTAACATGAACAAAGATTTTCAATTCCTGTTTGTATTAAACAGTCCATTACAGGATAAAGCATCATCCCTTTTATCTCTGAATGAAAAAGCTTAAGTGAGGCAAATGAAAAAAAAATAAAATAAAAATACCTGCACACATATATTTCATCTTAAGATGAACTTAAGAATGTAGTTACTTATTGTTTGTATGCAGTGATCTACTCTTACAAAGGACACATTTTTACAAGTCTCTGCAGATCACATACATAGATGACCTTGGTTCATTACTGATGATGTGCCACCATCATAGTGGAACATATATATAGTGGAACATTGTGGAAACAGGTATCTTCTAATAGTATGGACAAATGCAGTTTTGCCAAGTGAAACTGTCCAAAAAGACATTATAAGGCTATGCATGTACCTCAAAATCAGAATAAAGGTGGAAATCTACTGAGGAGCAATGCATGCAGCTGTTTTTGTTGACTGGAAACTGCACAAATGAACATCACACCCGTATCTTTGCTAACTTTGCATTACTTCTTTCAAATAGCATTCTTGCTCCCCACAGTCTCATTCTGTAAAGAGGAAGATGGGTCACAAAGCAAATTTTTTTCCTCCCAAAACATAGTAAGACTTGGCATTAGGAACAAACAGTAGAAAGAGATGTAACTACAGAAATACAGCTAATGATGTTTAACTTTTTAAAAAGACAACTTTCAGCACTGACTCCAATAATTTGGTGAATGTAACAGGCCAGGTCAGCAGAAATATAAAGCAAAGGAGAATACACAAATAAGGGAACTATCAGCTGTTCACATTGCCTATCAGCTGGAAAATGCTTTAGCTAAAAATATTCATGTGTTGTCAGACAAGTTGTCAATTCTTCAGCAAAAGAAATGATATGAGCAGAATTTCAGTAGCCACCTGACAGCAGTCTCCAGCTGATGAGGAGTTTATACATCTTATTTTCACATTTCATTGATCAGTTTTGACAAAGTCTGTATATAGTCTCAAATCTGCACTGGGGCAGGTATATTTTTAAAACATTAAATTCAAAATTACAAGGAAGAAAAATTCCTCCTGGCAAACTGAAAAATCCCTCAAGGCACAGGAAGAATGCAGCTAGCAGGCAGCAGCATTCACTCACTTGTAGCCAAAATTTCACAACTCCTTCTTAGCCAGAGTACTATGTACAGATTTTGCTTCTCCCGACAGGGTTATTCTTTCCAACTCCTAGCCCCACTGAGAGAGAAATTACTAAATCTCCATTTTAATAGCTTCTCTCAGAAGATTTGCTTTGTAAGAACTGTTTCAGTGGTCTTTGGTGGTAATATAAAACATTTTCGTGATTAACAGCCATTTTGTAACTCAAGTAATTGGCCACAAGTCAGGGGAATGTCATAATATAGGAAGAAAACACTCCCACCTCTATCACAGCCCAGCCTGGATTTTTAGAGTGTATTTTAGTTGAGTGGCTCATGGGTCTTCATCACTTTAACTAATGTACTACCCATAGTGCAGACAAAGAAACTTTAAACTAGTGATTACTTCTGTCTGCCAAATCTTTACATCAGCCATCCTGCACTTCCAGCTGAGACACTGAACAGGGTGGCTTTATAGGAATTCTAGGAAAATATCTTACTATTAGTTTGATACTGAACTCTCACTTTCTATTGTGGGAACATCTAGACATCCAGAAGGGATTATGTTCATAATACTAATAGCATATATTCGGTTATTCACAATACTAATAATATCACCACTTTGTGCAAAAGTAGGGTGGAGAATAGAAATCTGTCATTGCGTTTTACTCTTACACATCTGTATTCTGGGCACAGTGTAACTGATCTCCACAGATCAAGCTGTGGAGCATGGCCATGTTTTATTAGATACAAAAAGATGTACTGTTCAAGTTCAGAGTGTTTGTCTTTATGAAGCCCTTTAAATCTAAGACACATCAGAATGCATTAAGAAAGCTCCACCTTTTTGGGGACAAAGATCTAATATGTTTAGATCTGTTGCCTGCCTGCATTAGGTTTGCTTTATGAATCTTTGGAGTCTTTAGACCTTTGTTTCTGAAGTATGAAACTGTAATCAAATTCTCACTGGTACAATAGGAGGATACCATACCTTTTTTTTCAAAATTCTCTGAAGTAATGCCTTATTGAGGTTGTAATATATCTTGCCTCAGAGTTAAATTGAACAGTCTTGTGGACACGTGGAATTCACGAACATCCAAAGTACAGATACTGTTTTATTTTATCCTTGAAAACAGGGCACTGCACTAAGTGGAACACATGGTTACTCCATTTTACCAGCCTGGGGAACACACAGAGCTATGAACTTCACTCTGTGGTGTCCAGTTTGCTCAAAGGAATGTTTTGGCAGAAAAGAGGCAGCATGGTCATTTTCATGTTTTCTACAAACCAGCCATGGCAAACTGGAGCAGTTCACATTCCAGAATGTATGCCTATTTTTCCTACTTCAGCTATGCTACTGAAATTGTACACTGGCCTCTCCTCATATTTTGTGATTTTTCTATAACATATTTCTTAATATATATTCATCCAGCCTTAAATCTGTACTGAATCTGGCAGTAAAGATTTGCAATAAGGAAGACCCTAAATATACATCCAAGATTTACTAGTAACTCAGACACATTTTTTTTCTCAGATCTGCTACAAGAAATGAATGATGTTTTTCATTTTCAAACAGTGTTATGACAGTGAAATGCAATTAACGACCTTATGAAACATTGTGTTTTATGACCTTATTAAACATCATGTTGAGTTGTAAACTGGTTCTGTGATTGGAAATCCTAGAGTTGCCAAAACTAAATGCAAGAGTAGTAATAGCCAAAAGCTATACAGATCTTAACACTTATGCTCTATGTTCTTCTTAATGTATCTCCCAGGAAGCCAAAGAAAATTTTATATGTAAAACCCTGAAAGTTTTATACATAAAACCTGTAATAAAAATATGTTTTGTTTCTAATAAAAGTATCTAGCTAAGCTAGCAGGACAGTAAAGCTTCAGGCATCATCTGTGACAAGTTTAAAACTCAATCTCTAATATTTACTATGTGCAATTTTTCTAGTTCTGATGCATGAAACAAAACCTCCCCCCCAAAAAAAAAGCCAAAAAAAAAAAAATCCAGCCTGATTTTCAGATCCTATGATGAGCAAAAAAATATCATATCATAGGTATTTTTTCCTCATTTTTATTTCTTCCACGTCCTAAATCTGTTTTCTCACAGAGGTTTTTGAGTGTTCTGCTTTTCCATCTTTGTGGTTAATTCCAGGTTAACCCCTATTATAGCTTCAGCCAATTGAACCAGACTGAACTGTAATGCATCTAGTAGGAAAGATTTCTTCAAAAACTACAGGGACTGGGCATAAGCTTCTGGGAATATACACACACCAAAATTTCAAATTACTAAAGGGAGGCACTAACTTGAAATAAACCACAAAATTATCAACTTGAATTTATTCTGTCTGGACTCAATATTGAGATTTTCAAAGAGTTGTGCAGAGGACTCATTTAAGTGATCCTCCTCTCAGACACTACTACACCAGTGGCACAAACATTGTATGTTCCCAAATTGCTTTCTTTTTTATATGTAAAAAAAAAAAAAAGTAATTAAAGCAGCAATATTTAAAATTTTTCACAAAGGCATATGTGTGAAACTTGGTGTTGGCCTACTTGCAAGTGGATAATTGTATCATACTTATTACCCATCAGGTTTAGTCAAAATGAATTATTTTTCAGTTCCTTCCTAAGAGTGTTGTGGAGAAAGAAGTATTGAGTACTGTTAGATAGATGCTTCATTAGTGCTGCAATAGGTATTTTCTTAGAGGACCTATAAAAAAATCTGTCTGGATAAAGACCTAAGAAATAAACTGCTTTTGATTGCAATGATCAGAAGATCATTGAATCATAGGCTCTGAAAAAATATTTGTCCAAAGATCATTTTTCTCCTGACCAACAGCCATTCCTTACTGATGTTCATCTACGTTGTTTTCAAAGATTTCCAAAGGTTGTATTTCCCCCTTGTCTTCTCATTAATGAATTCCAGTACTTCTGCATTTTAATTACAATGAAAATTTTCCTAATACGTGATCTGTATTGGTGCATTTGGGATATGTTAGTCTCATCTTCTTTGGAAGAACCTTGATATAACTGAAGAATATTAAATCCCCCTGATTGTTTGTCTTTCAGTCTATAAATCTACATTATTTCAGTCTTTCTCCTCATCTATCTTCTGCTAGGTCATCAGTTAGTCTTCATGATGTCTTCAGGACTCTGTAAACCACCACAACCCTCATGAAGTTCAGTGCCCAATGACTGTAGCCAGTAACTCAGCTAAAGCACTAGAAGCCCTGAGCAGAGAGGAAGGATTGTTTATGAGTTCTGGAAAGCATGAATTCCAAATTCACACATTCCTCTCTTTCACATCTGCCTTTTTCAGCCCCACCCAACACATGGCCCATGCTTCTCTTTCATCTTGGTCTAGAGAAGTGTTATGCAGGCAATTGCTCACCATTTTGCATTTCTGCAGCTGCTTATGCATGTATACGTGTAAGACCTCATATGTGTCCATACTGACTACTTTCCTACCTTCTCACACTATGCCACTCATCAGTAAAACTCTCATTTATTGATAAGAAAATATTAAGGACATTATACGTACAGTCTGACCTGAATTACCAGCTTTTACATCTTGAACATCATGGTTCAAAACCTTGGGGTTTTTCCCCAGTGAAAAATATTGAAGAGAAATTAAAGATGTTTTATTTTTCACTAGGAAACCAAAGTATTTGGTTTGAAATCTACAAACCTTATGACTTAATCTGGATTTAGACATGTATCAATACTTTAGGAACAAATAGATGTGGTATCTGTGGCTAGCATTGCAAACCCTGCTTTGTATTAACAAGAATAAAAGTTTAATACTGGATTTGTTTTAGTACTACTTTTCTTTTACAGCAAATAAGAATCAGTATTTCCATTCCCCCTCCTCTCTCCATTTACTCTTGCACTTACTGTAGTTAGCAAGAGAAGACCAAAGTTTCATCCTCCTCAGCCTTCCTGTCCAAGAAAATGGACAGAGGGGACAAGCATTCCTGAAAAATGACTGGACATAGAAGAATCTTTTCCATTGATATATCATTCAGTTTCAAATCAGATAATTGTCTTAGTTATAGTAGCTGGGACCAGTTTATCACTGTGTAGGTGTAACCAAAACTGTGTATTCTACACCCACTGTGTAACTTCTGATGAACTGCTAACAATGGATCATTTGCAGCAGCTGCCCAGGGCACTCCTGACCCCTCAGGCTGTAAGCTGGGTGTTTAGGAACTCTGTGAGATAAGGAAGTTTTCCTGTCTTCACACCAATAACTCAGGTGCGATAACTTCCCTCAGGGAAGTTATTGGCACCTTCACACCCAGCCTGACGGGTCAGGTCTGCTCATGGGCCATCAAGGAGTATCCCATGACTCATAGTGTAAATCACCCATTGTGAAACTCCCTGCCCTGAGGGGAGGTACTGGACATTCTCCCTGAATGTACACATATATAATCTTGGGGTTTGGGGATTTCCGGTACTGGTTGTCAATTCCAGAGAAGGATCAGAACCTCAACAGGACTGTGACTGTCACTCTTGACCAGACTATGACCATCACCCTCACCAAAAGGTTTTTCTTTCCTTTTACTCTGTATTCAGAGGGACCACGTGGTGCTCAGCGCAGGGGCTGGTGAGCTCCATTCTGTTTGTGCCCCAGGGTTCTGGGTTATACATCTATTTTGTGGGTCAAAATAAATTTTTGCTCTGTATCATTGTATTTATTGTAATCTTTTTAGTAAATTGTAATTCTGATTTGTAATCTCCTTCTGAGTTCAGTTCATTTTACTCCTGCCGGTTTATCTTTAAACCAGCACAATAATGAATTATACCTTCTTTCCCACTAATCTGGTTTCTTCATGCTGAAAGCATAGCAGTTTCACAATGTGTTTGTGTTTTTTTTCTATTTAATAGGCCTGAGAGCCATATACTGCACATACCTGTAACATCGTTTTCTAACATCCTGGCTTCATTAAGGACCCTGAAGCTTTTCTGAAGAGAGCTCCTGGCGCCATCCTTCAACGATCCTTGAGGACCAGATGTCTGTAGACAAACAAGCAGTGTCAAACATATAGGAAAGTCTGAAGTCATAACAGACATATGAATATGATCTAAGTGAACAGTCATCTAGATGATTAATGTGTGCTCTGAATTACATCCCATTGTCATTGTATTGGTCTACAGGACCAAAAAAGTTATTTTTTTAATTAATTTTTTTTACAGGAAGTCAGATATCCTTTAGAATACCAGTAATGACTTTAATAAAAAGAGACAACGTTTACAGTATTAAAAAAAAAGGTTTGACTCTCAGAGCAAAACTGTGTCCAAAACAAACAAACAAAACATATTTCAACTTAAATATATATTTATCCTTCCAGCTAAAGACAGAACACCATGCAACACAGTATATGTCCCTAACTGCAGCTAGAGCAACTTTAAAAGCCAGATTGGATCTAATGATTCTAATACTGACAACAGAGATCCATTTGTGGTTAAATTAAAAAATTATAATTGCTGGGTCAGTAAAGAAATAAGAAATAGAGTTTTAAAAGAAGGGCAGACTGTAGTTAATCTGAAAGAGTTTTATTACTAAGTAACCATCCTTCATCATATCATGCTACTTAAAGATCTTTCTTTTGAAAAACATCCATCTCTACCTTCCATGTGGAGACAGATCAATAGATGGAATGATTTTTCTAAATTAGATTAGTGTTTTCAGTTGGTAGGAAATGCTCTCGCTTCTGAACCACTTACTGTTCAGTTTGTAAGACTGAACTCAGGTCACACATCATACTGAATACGCTTCTTTGAGAATACTCCTGACAGCCAGATAACATTCTATATTAGCCATGGGTCATAGCCTCATAACTAGTATGTAATTAAGAAGCAGCTACTTTTCATTTTCCAGGGCAGATACATATACTCAAAAATTAATTGTGTGTCAATTAAATGACACAATTATTGTTGCTATTCATTATTTATATAATGAGTAAGCCCAGAGGTGACATTTCACATAGTACTGAATCTCTGCTGTTTTTCAATGACACTGCAAAAACCATACATTGTACTCACCATTTCTTTTTCTTTTAAAAATCTTAAGAGAATGCTTTGGATAATTTCAAAATTCAAATCCCAGGTTTTTGTTATGAAATATCTCATGGTATATGTTGTCATGTCACAGGGATTAAGCTATTAAAGATTCCTTGTATTCAGATGGGATGTAAATATATGCCTTTATGTGATTTTAGGAACTAAGGCAGAAAAGTGCCCTTTTCCAAGCTCATCTGAAATGAGCTGCATGTACAAAATTCCTCTGTACACAAATTCCTGCGAATGCAAATTCCTTTCAACATCAACAAAAACATATACATTCAAAAGATGAACAAAATTAGTTTCTTCTAGATTTTTCTTTACCATATAATAACAAGTAGCACTGGTAATAAAAAAATAAATAAAACCCCATGAAAAATATCAAAAAAGCTACCTAGTCAAGCAAGATACTGCTTCTGAAGGAAGAACATTTGGCCAGATTTTGTGGCAGACGAACCTGTCAAATCAGATTATATTTTTGTATTTCTTTTTTTGTTAGCAATAGAATCCAGAGTATGATTACTCTGAGACAATGGACTTCAAAAATAACAGTTATTATTTTTATTATTGCAGACTAGGCATGGTTGACTGGTTGTTGAAGCAGTTTATAGTCAATAAAGTGAAGCTGGAAGATTAATTTACATTTACAATGCAAAACCAAGAGGTTCATCAAACCAAGGACAATAATTGGGTGTTTGCTAACAATTAGTCAGAAACAGATTTCAGCATAAAGTTAATACTAGAAAAGCCCTTTCAGAGATAAATAAACTTCTACTGATCAAAAGTATTATGGTTTTTAAAAGTAATTCTGAAAGTGAGGATTAATCAAAATATCTAATAAAAAATGTACTTTTTTACTAGTTTTTCTTGTGGCTCATAAGACATCATTATGAAGCAGTCAGTAATTGAAAACCCACATATTTTATGCCATTGTGTGAGTTGAGTGTGTGTTTCTCACAAGCCTGAAGCATGGTGAACCCCTTTATGATTTAGTAGGATTTCAAGTCAAGAGGCTTTGATGTTACTTTCTAAATTGGGACACTTACTGTAAAAAAAAAAATAAAAATACAGTGATTCAAAATAAATTAGAAAGTTGCAAGGCCTCAGGAATCTAATTTGTTCTAATTCTGCCTCTTCCAGAGTGTCCATAACCTGTGGATAGTACCTTCCTCTCCTTGTGCCTTTCTTCACAGACTCCACACTCCCCATGCAAACTCTGTGTGGCTTGAATCCCTGCAGCGCCTTGTGACAGAAGTGGGACCCCATTATATATCTGAACAGTCCAGTCTCAATCATAGTTTAGAGGCATAAATGCACTGGGGATTTTGAGGATGACATAGTTGAACTTACACAGTTAGGTGTTTTATAGAGCTAAGTGCTAACTCACATCAGTTAAAGATGGTTCTGCCTTCTTCTTAAATTATCTTCTTTTCACATAGACTTATATTGTGAAGGTTTCACCTGTGCAAGAGTTTCACCCATGCAAGAGTTGTACAACTTCTCATTTGTGATGAATTTCCCTTGCTTTTGAAGGGAAGAACAAATCCATCATAAAAAGCTCAGGAGGAATTTTTCTGTGATATTTTTAATACAATTTTTCCTGTCAGGCTTCCTGTAATCACGATGGATTTTATGCATCTTTCATTGTTGCTTTTAGCAACATTAGCTTAATTTGAAAAAGAAGTAATTTTTCCATTACAAACCAAACCCCCCCAAAATCTCCTGAGATATAACTAATTCTCATAAATCATTTGCTCCAGTGACCTACAGGGTGGAAACTAAAACTGGAACCTGTCCCTGCCATCTCTACTTTATACATCATCTTGTTACTGTTAGGAAACCTTCCTCCTCCTGGCCCAACATTATAACTGGTGAAGGGAAAGGCTACAATTAAGGATGCATGTGAGCTATAGTACTTTTCTCCATTATCTGCTAGCATCTGTAGCTCAGAGTCTTTTACAGGCATCCACAACAGCCCTCATAAAGAAGAGAGAGGAAACACATGGTCTCTGTCTTCTACACAGTGTCCCCAAGAAAATCTCAGAAAGGTGGTGACACAGGTTCTAGGGGCTTATCTGTCCAAGGGGGCTCAAATCCACAAATGCTGCCATCTAGGAGACTGAGCCATTGTGGTCCAGACAGCCCTGAGTGAGGGGACACTCTCTTGTGCTGAAGCTCAGCTGAAAGTTCTTTGGGACTTCCCAAAAGAGGGGCCCTGATTTACTTGGTTACCTGTCAAACTCTTCACTTAGAATGAGCAAACATTTAACAGTCTTTAAATAAAAACAAGAAAATAGAATAGCTAAATGATGACTACAGTTCACAACTGACATACTTTTTAAATCTGGTCTGAAATCCTCACATGATTATTTAACAAATAATTGGTAAATCTATCTTACTTTGCAGCAGTTTGATAGTAAACCACTGATGACCTCTACTCTATATCAAGTCAATTACATTTAAAAAGCATCAGCTGCCTCAATTTTCTTCCTCATCAACTAGATCCCCATTTCACATATACAGCTCATAATAAAAACCAAGCTCCCTCTAATGAATACATGCAATAGAGATGCTGAAAACATCACCTTAATATCTTGGTCCCTATCCTTGCTACTCATTTGCCTCTACTTACATCATATTATCCATCTTGACCTCCATCACTTATAAATTATTTATCCAATTTCTCTCTGTGCTATAATCACCCAGTTCACCATCTGACATATACACTTTTGTTCTCATCCTATAATCACTTGCTTTGTTTCTTTACTGCTTTATGTATCTCTTTTTTTCCTATTCAATCCCTGAAACAATTGCCTGCCTCACTCACTCCATGTCAAGAAAAGAGCAAAAAGCAGCATGTATTAGACCCAAATGAGAAGGAAAATAAAAATAAAAATAGGGCCAGGTCCTTATTTACTTCTGTGGTGTAATTAGGCATTCTGGTGAAACAAATAACTGTTTACAGGGAATTAGCACATACTAGTGTGTGAAGTGAAATTTTTTAATCGAGAAAGAAATATAATAATTAGTGTTATTTGAAAAAATGCTGAAAATGTAAAGATCCTAAAAATATTAAAATTTTTGTGCAGTGGCTAGATCATTTTATCCCTCTCATGAATACAGACCTTTACAGCATGTGATTGCTTTTGCTATTCCCATAATCAATTAGACTGAAGTAGCTCTCTGCAAGCTACCTTTATTCATGTACAAATGCTGTGGCTACAAGTTGCTTCCGTTCATCTATGTTTCTGTATCAAATATAGGTTCTGGCAACCTCATATTATACTGTCATTGCCTCATGTTTCTGTGTGCCTGTGAAGTGCACGTCAGTTGCTCTCTGACCGACTTCCACAAATTAGCCATTAACTCCTTTGATATTTGACATAAAAGATGATATTGGCTATGCTCAGAATGTTTTCTGCTCACAGTATACACATTGAGCAGTTGAGATCCTCATTATGACTCAGGCTGGAGAGCTGCTTTTACCTTACAATCCTATTTTTAAAAGTTCTGTTTTCTCTGAAAATTTGCATGCAGTATCTCATAGTGAGAATAACATTTCTCTGCAACAACTGGTAGTGTTCACAAACAGAATAAAACCTTCCTCTCCCCTCCTACAATTCACCATTTTGAGAATCGTGCCAGGTGCAGCAGTTCATCTGATGGGCAGAGCCTCTGAGCATTTTCATGAAACTGGGTTGAAGAGTTAATTAAGGTATGGAGTTCTTTCTATTTAATGAATGTTTTGCACACAGCTAAACTAGTTTTATTGAATATCAAATGGCCTACAATCCTGACTCAAAGGTGTTGGCTTGAGCCATAGACAGAAACCAAAAGGTGAAAGAGAGAGGAAGAATAGTAAATAAAAGGGAAAGAAAAAGTAGGAATGTGAGCTAGGAACAAATGGGGTTGTAATCTGAAGGTGTACGTAGCTCTCACAGAGGCATCAGCTTTCTGATCACAACACAAGAATCTATGGTGGCAGAGGTCCTTCAATGAAGTCACAAGATGGCAAAACACAGACCTGGATGAGGTGTAGGACAGTTCCACAGAAAATGTAACCCTTCTACTCGGTGATTTACTTATTTTTCTTACCGCTTGCATAGCATCATTTGCCAAAGCCTTGGCTTCCTTGGCAACTCTTTCAGCTTCATCTGTGTAATCCTTGATGTTAGTATAAGCATTGAAAGCACGTGTGGCATTGAAAGAGAGGTTTTTGGCTTCAGTAAGGATTCTGTTGGGATGGGAAAAGTAAGCACACCATTAAACCACTATCAGAGCTCAACAAAACATAGTATCCTACTTTTTCAAACCCAACAGCCTGTATTTCTAAGGCTGTTTCTAAGGTACTTAGAGAGCAATGCTACCCTTGAGATTTCAGGAGTTCTAGCACCATGTTTTTAACGGAATGTACATTGTATCTGTACAGAAAGACATATAGAACAATGTCTTAAAAGAAGAGCTTCTGTGAGATAAAAATAGATCAGACACTGAGAAAAGACAGCACTGTGCTTAACATTAATACAAGTAACACATTCATCAGGTGGGTCCATAGCCACACAGCCATGTGTAGAGCCAAGGAACTCAGAGAAATTTGCACTATGTAAAGATGAAGGATCATTGCAGACGTATTTTAAAGTAGAATCTCTGTGCCACTAACTTCTTGGTCTGGCTGCTAAACAGAGGATTTTGAAACCATCTAAACCAAATCCTACAAGCTGAACAAAAATTGAAAACATAAGCAATAATGCTTCATATTGAATGGGATGTTCAAGTGACATGAAAAAGCACATTCTAATAACTAAAATTAGATTACAATGTAATTATGAACACTTAATATTTCCTGGTGCAGGGACAGATCTCAGCTAACCTCCTTCCAGGAGAATTTCTAGTCAGCAGGCTGGGGAAAGAAGTTTTCTTACACTCTCTGTGTGTGATATATTCAAACATTTTCTAGGAAGATATTACTACACCTACAGAATTAACTTGAAGACAACTATCTTAACATACGTTATTACTGACGGCTATGATACTTTTACTGCATAAAGTGTAAATGGGCTAAAATTCCCACTTGAACTGGATAAGAATGGATCTGAACTTGAATTTTTACCTCTCTGGGAAAGGCTCTAGCCATCAAGGTGTATGACAATATAAGGGAGACAGGGATTACTCCTGCTGGACCTGTATAAAAAAGCCATTGAGACAGTGTGTGGGGGGGGAGAAAAGAAAATTAAAAAAAAAAATAATTTAATCTGTTACCTGGAAAAACAGGACAGCTTGGCTCTGATCCCTCCATCAATTGCTTACTGATTGCTACAAAACGTCACAGGAAAGACAGAGTGGACAGAAGGTATAATCCCTGGGTGCCACATATAGTCCATAGGGAGAGAGATATCCCCTGTAGGTTACTGCAGAAAATGCATGACTGATCTACCTCTGCATCTCTCCTTCCTCCTTCAAGCTTATCTCCTTCCTCAACTATAGAGGGAGCTCAATAGCCTACTGTAAGTTTCTGTGATGATCTGTTAGAGAAACTTGCAGCCCAGAAAAGCTACCTAGCAAGTAGCTCAAGTACTGCCTAGAAATATGGTCCAAATCCCTTCTGGTTAAGAGGGAACCGAACTGAATTTGCCAAATATCAATGGTGTTTACTCATGAGCGGGCAATTAGCCATAAGGGAGAAGACTTTACGAGTACCTCCTTGAATGCAGAAAAAATAGTAAAAGTTTTTTTCTAGGTTAAATTTCTGACCTGCTCCATGTTCTAACACTCAAAAACAAATTCACACCATCAATCAATACTGTTTGAATCCTTAGGGAGTGATTGGAGAGAAAGGGCTCTCCCTCAATTCCCCTGTAGGATGAAATGGTATTTTACAGCAAATTTAGTATTATCTGAAAGACACTCAAGTACCAGTTGTGAAGATAGTTTTTAATTCCTAAGACTGATAGAGACTGTATATACCTATAAAGTATAACTGTCCACTGTCAGTGCCTGAAGTAAACAGCTTTATCCTGATGCAGGATTGCATTCCACATGGCATTGCCAGTTGAAGTTACACATCTATCTGACCACATCAGAAATATTAACTTTAAACAATCTGCTTTAAGACAGATTTTAATGTCCTTGATTCTGCATTTTTTATTGTGTATTTTGAGAAACTGAGGTTGATGGATGGATCAGACAAAGGTACACATGATACTGTTATACCACAGTGAATATGACTTTGAACACTACCTTAAGCTCCTTAAGGCCAAGTTGTCAACCTGCATTAAGACAGAAGCACATACATGCACCTATAAAAGTCTATTTCGAATAGTTAAAAAGCTCTATCTCAAAATATATCTTGCCAGCATTTGATTAAGGAGGCATAATATTCTATTTTGTCTATGTTTTCTCTACTTCATGCCAACTTTCCACATATTTTGATATTTATGTGTCATTGGATGTGATACAAAAGCCACACTTTTGTAGAAACAGTGTCCTTCAAATCCTTCTTACTCAGAAAATCACAGCCGTCGTTACTTTATGCACTCCCCAACCATATGTTAGACTGGATATCTAAAGTAGTGTGACTATATTGTAAACGAAACCAGTAATTTTGCAAGTATCAGACACTTAATCAGAGACAATTCTCTGCCTTTTCCTCAAAACTACAGATGCTGGAAAGAAGAAAAAAAAAAAAGGGTCTGTTCACAAGTCTTTGGGATATTTAAGTCTTCATATAGATCTAAAAGATGTAAGCAGCAAAAAAGTAGCATATTGTTGATGTTTAAAGAAAAAAGTCTCTTTCTATTCATGAAGTGCTTTTATAAAATAATGAAACTCTGAAGCTATGCTGGGGACACACTCAAGAGGCAGAATATCCAGAATCTTTTTCTGAGTACTACTATTGCAAATTACACTTACTATTTATGGCTTGCTTTCTTAAATGCATAAAAAGTAATAAAAGACACCACCTATTTCTCCCCCCAAATCCCAGCAAACCCCAAGAAAACAAACAACTTCTTATCCTATATTCTTTCCAGGAAACTATTTTGATGATAACATATAAAGTATCATCCTTCTGAAAAGGCTTGGGTCATATAAACTAAGGGCATTGCAATTCTCATTTATATTTAGGAATGTGATAGTGGTAAACAGAAACTGAAGTTTCTGTACTTAGGTTTAAGCATTTTGGTCCAGGACACCTACAAATGTGTATGGAAACATAGCGAGCTCTCTAAGAATTTCTGGTTTTTTCACATCAACATAACAGTAAGCATAGACTAAGTTAAACTGTGTTAAGAGTGTATCTAAGGGCACTGTTTGCAGTTGATGCAGCCTATAACAATCACAGGATGTATGAAAGCATTTACAAGAGATACACACACAACTGGGTAGTTGTATACTCATACAGAACACTGGTTATTTGTATACTCCCAGTGCCAGATGCCGAAGTCAAAGAAGCATGCCCTCCAACTTCTGTGAAGCAATTTTGCAAACCTGCTTCAAGATTTTGTCATTACCAGTGAATGTTTGCCTTACCCATCCAGAACTGCAGATGATTCATTCAGCTGTGCTGCGTGGTTCTCAGCTTGCAACACCTTTTCTGGAAGCATTCTGTCACGAATTTCTTGTGATAAATCATCTATTTTATCTTTCAGCTGATCAGACATTGGCTGCATCTTATCTGCAACACCTTCTACATACTGCAAATGACAAAAGAAAGGCATTTAAATTGCTGAATGCAAGCACTCTGTAGCCCTATATATATATAACAGTGTTTTTTTATCTTGTCAGCCATTATCTCAACTTACCCATGCATTAAAACTTAAAGGTACTAACAGACTAAGAGGAATGGCTTGGTCTGGAAAGCAGAGAGGAGATAAACAATATCCCAAGAGCTACAGGCCTCTCTTATAAAGCTTATAAACTCTAATTTGGATTTGTTTCTTAAGTGTAAATGCATATGCAGTTATACTAAATTGTTGCTGTGCTCCACAATAATAACTAATCAATAATAAAAGTTGCATGTTTCAGGACCCTAGTAGTGACTACAAAGTGTTTCTTCTTATTAAAGAATATTAGTAAAACCCTAACTTTTTGAAGACCTGCCATTCCTGTTTCAATAAGCAGTCTCAAATTGCTTCCTTTCCCATTTCTTCTAAAAGCATTTTTCCATTCATTATGACAAATTTCAATGCAAGCTGGAAACATATGCAGAACCAAAGAAATTTCAAAATATTTTTTTATAGCTAAGGCACTGATCTCAAACACTGTTGATAAAACTTCTAAGGCAGAATTTTCAAAAATGTTATGTAAAATCAGAGTGCAATTGTCTCCTCCCCCTGATCTATCTAGATGTAAAATTGTGGCCACAGGCAACAAATTATTTCTGAAGTTTCCCTCTCATACGCACACACAGTTTTTGTGCAGATAAATCTACATCTAAATTACAGAGTCGAAGCAAGATGGTGAATGGGTCTGCAATCCTAAAGATAAAGTCACTACTACAATCAGGATACCATATTCATAAAAAGCAGTCAAAGTTCATGAAAAATTATGAGCTAGCTCCTTATGTATTTGATTGAATCACTTAAATCACCAACTAAATAATTTTTATATACCAGACTAGCTTTTCTGCCACACAGCAATTGAAAAATGCATTCTTCCAACTCAAATATTCCAACATAGATAAATACAATGAAAAATCAGGTGTTATTTTAATTATATATTTTTCTTTCACAATAATGCTTTGTACTAATTCTCAGATAAGGATGATAAAACACTCACCTCTACAGCTGTGCTGATGTCATTTGCAAGTTTATTGGCTTCATTAAGGACATAATTCCCTTCCTGAAGAGCCTTTTCAACCTCTTGTCTGCCATCTTCTACAGCTTGCTTCTTATTCTACAGGATGTGTTCCCACAAAGAAAAATACAAGTTGTTTACTAGAACAGGAACACCTGTTCAAATGCCTGTATTTTTCACCATTTCACAATGCTCCTTCTGGAATTCTCTGAGCTCTCAGAGCAAAGGCAGTGACAACAATAAAGGACAAGTCATGTAAGGTATCTTTTCTTTGTCCTCCTATACCCAACTTTGTGTAGCTCTCCTATATGTTAAATTTTTAAATGTAATTGACTGAAGTAGTATTCCAAAATTAGTAAGTTATAAATCCTAATCTTTAACCAGATGTGTGAGTTCCTCATTTTGAAAATCACTTCTGACTATGAAGGAAAAATTTATCAAAATATTCTGCTGCTTTCCTTCTTACATCCATTGGTACTTCTCTAACTATTGAACGCAAAAATAAAAGCTTCTGAGTAACCTTAGGATTCTTGTTTTTCTAACTAGGAAAACTACTGCATATTTTGTATTAAAAATAGACTTCTGAATAAGGAATTGGCAATTTCCTGTGCAAGGTTCATTAAGTATCACAGACTAGTTTGATAGACCATGGCAGCCATGTGGTCAGGACTGCTGGAAAGGATGCCTTTAGGCACTGTGTTACTGTGATGCGAAGAATATTTCAAAAACTGAGATAGCAGGTAATTTCTCCAGTCTTTATTCATCCACCTTTGGGAAGAAAAAGCACAGAACAGAGATCACCTAACTTCTTCAGATCACTGAATTCCCTTCATTCAATCAAGCCAAGAAATTTCTGCTGAGAACAGAGTTCTCAGAACTCTAACCTCATGCTGTACTCTAGGTGAAAGCTCACCAAGATACAAACAGAGTTGAAACATTTATCTTCATTAGGTTGACTCTGCTCTTTATGTCTTGGTTAAATGCTTGTTAATGTACAGTCTAATATACTCTTTAATTCTCTGCAATTTAAATTAGATCACAAGCAGACCCCTATTCTATGAGTGAGATAATTTATAACAGCTTCTAACTACAGAGAATAGAGTTTGATTTATTACTGTGTAATATCCACATACTCCCTTCAGTCTTCTTCCCAGGGGTTGGAGAGGGAGATGAAATTGTAAGTTTTCTAGAAGCAAATATATGGCAGCAACGATTTTAACTGAACTCCTCTTTAAATATTGAACACATGATTTGAATTTTACATGGCTATTTATATTAGGATGAATTTAACTTCCCCCAGAATAATAAATCTAATGTACCTTTCACAAAGCAGATATTATTTTAGTAAAGCTGGGAGTAATTATACTTTTAAAAGCAAATGCATTCTCTCATATTCCCTTTAAATTACATCAGATGTAGTTATATTTTAATAATATTTTTATTCTTCTTATAATTTTGTTTCAAGATTTAATCTGGCAAAGGTTCAAATTTTAATCAGAATTCAAATAAAACTTGCCAGCACTCACCTCTAGCATGGTCATATTTTTTTGGTTGACTGCAGATAAACGATCAGCCTCCCAAATCTTACTTGCAGCTTCTCTTAGCAGATCTCGAGCATCATCAACTTTGGTGTGGTAGTTTGCTAGCTTGCCCTGGACTTCATTTTTGAGATCTTCATTTTTCTTACTGGGCTCACCAAATAATTCCTTCACCTTGTCCAAAAGATCTTCTGCATTTCTGCAATATATCACCACCCATTCACCATCACACTGATTTCATATTCCCTACACCAAATAATCTGAATAAATAGTCTTAATAATGTGTGCAAATGAAATAGACTTCTAAATTAAATCCCAATGCAATTTTCAAAAAGACACAGGTTTAATAAAGTGATATGGTAGTTTTTCTTAAACCTTTTCTTAAAGGAGGCTTTTAAATTCCACTCAGGTTGTATTTATGAAGTAGAAAGCATTCAAATATCTTCCATTGAATACTGTCTGGGTTCTTTTTCTTGTGTTGTTGTTTTTTTTGTTTGTTTGTTTTTTGTATACTGCCATTCTTGAAATCTCACTAGCAAAGTGAGGTTTAATGAAACATTTCAACTTGTCAAAAAGATTTCCTTCCTTCACATTAATGTGACACATGAAACGAGGTGGTTTCCTACCTTGAACTGAGAAGGGTATGTAGAAATGCCTGATTTCAAGCTGTCTTGTAGCAGACAACTGCTTTAGACTAGACAGTCAGAAATCATAAATGCTTTCTGGTGAAATAAAGGAAAAAACAGGATCCTTGGATTTATGGCTTCCAGTAGCCAAAAAACATTGCCTATCTAAAATGAATTCTGGGACATTTTTAATGGACTTTGAAAAATTTAAAGAGTACTTGTGATACCAGGACATCGGATCAGTTTCATGCAATGCAATATCACTGTGTTAATGCAATGATATGCCAAGGACAGAGAACAAAAAAGGAGGTACTTCAGGCACTTCCAAAATGATGCTTTGGAGATAAGAAAAATTTGAAGTAAACAGGAATCTGTAGGACACATAATAACTACAGAAGAAATTTTTCACACTTCCACCTATAACAGATTAAGTTTTCTTTCCTGTTTCATTATGCTAAAGTGTGGAAAACAAGATCTGTATTTTTCAAAAAACACTGCAGTTTGGCCTGCCTATAGTCTATTCATTTAGTAATCTTCTAAAAATAAACACATAAATAAAAGCACTCCAAAAAAAATCTGAAAGGTGGAAAAGATATGCTGACACTGGACATAATTTAGATGATAGATCTGAACAAGAGCCAAGGAAAGTCAAACTGTCATACTAACTTTAGGATTTTCTGAGATAGATTTTTTCCTCCCATCTGTTCTGCCTTTGGTTTTGATGAAAAAAAATGCACATTGTGAATTTGCAGCTTCTGAGGGCAAAATATTAAATCAAAAACTAAATCCTAGTATTGACACCCTATCACAGAAGTGTAGAAAGGACTTCAGGATTTTCGCCATACCTCCTCCATTATTCTTTGTGTAAGAAGTTCCTGTCTTACACTTCTGGCAAATTTTGACACCCTTATAATTCTGCAGTACTGGAGGAACAGTACAAGACAGA
The DNA here is from genome assembly GCA_035047845.1 of Dendrocincla fuliginosa. NCBI lineage: Eukaryota > Metazoa > Chordata > Aves > Passeriformes > Dendrocolaptidae > Dendrocincla > Dendrocincla fuliginosa. The sequence continues at coordinate 60,406,032 of JAWWMO010000121.1, forward strand.
TAGATTTCCTTTTTATTCCCTCACACCATAGCACAGTTCAAACTACCTATCCATCCCACAGTCTACCTCAAAACTCTTCCTTGATACTCTAAAGATAACACTTCCATATTGATCTGTTGTGTGTTTTTCCTTCTGCTTTTCCTAATGAAGTATGTGGCAATTTGTTCCATGTAATCCCTTGGTTTAGGTACCAGAATTACTGAATGGATTGCACCGCGTTCCTGAAATACTCTCTTGGACATTTAAGCTGTGCTGCTTTCACTGGATATCATCCTAGGAAAAGAACAAAAGTATACAAAAAGCTTGAAGTATTGGAAGAAACAATCACAGATCTGGCCTAACACCTGGAATGCTTTATGGTCTGCATTCTCAAAATGAGTGCAAGGGAACAAAAAAATATTAGAAACTGATGACAAAATGATTGAAAAACACCAGCAACTGTATATGAAAGCCTAAATATGTTTAGAATTGTCCTGTCTGGAGAAAAAAATGAGGACTGTAACATCATGAACAGCATGGATGAGGTGATCAACTGTCCAATGTCTCTCCAAATAAAAAAATGAAAACATCAGGAAGCAATGTCAAAACACAGGAAGCATATCTTCAAATACTCTATGACTGAGTTATGCAATTCATTCTTACAGGAAACTGGATGATATAAGTTCACAGAGGCTAAAAAGCCATCAGGCAAATTCATGGAAGGAAAAGTTGCACAAAAATAAAGCTGTTCAGCATACTAAATAGAAAGAGAATTCTGGCTCACTTGATAGAAACTCAGTGGCATCTGAGAAAATACGTAGGCATGTTATAAAATATTGCAAAACTTATTTCATAAGTATCCAAATCAGGGAAGTTCAAAACAGCAACTGGTATGTTTCTAACATGCTCTTTTTAGAGAGAAATTATTGAGCAATGTGCCATTTCAGTACACTAAGGCAATCAGATTACAAGGATGGATTTAAAAAGTTTGAAGGAAACTAAGGGGGAAGACTGCATATACAAGAGAAGTTTTGCCTTCTGTGAAAGCAAGAAGACTTTACTTCATTTGTTTTCTTCATTTGACTTTTGACAACTCACTAAAAACATAGTAGAGGATCCCCTGAATCTTTTCATTCTATTCTTGGACAGAATTCTGAAACCAAAATAAAATTACTGCCAAAAGACATCTCACCAAAGAGTAAAAATTATTAACTACTTCAAAATGATCATGAGACTTGCAAGAGCCTTACTTTATTCAGAAGTAAATATTTCTAAATGAATCTGTAGAAATTACATGAGCAATCCACACATATGCATGTGTACCTACAGATTTCTAAGAATTATTAATTTTTCTTCATCCTTTTTTCTTGCAGAATGTATCATATCTACTGCTTTACTATATTATTGAAACAGTTTTATACCATTTTTCTTTAGGAGGCAGTCAGAAAGCAGTATTCATGGTTCTTTCCTCCCTACCCTATAATCCACAGTGACTAATTTTCCTTCAGTTGAGTTCACTGCCAAAATTTCCTTTGCCTACAAAGAAGTAACCCGATCTGCAAGATAAACCATACAACTCTGAAATACATGAGTATATTCACATATCTCTTAGTACAAAATTTACTTATTTTTTAAAGAAATTTAAACGCTTGCTTTTTACATTTCAGAAACAATGGAAGAGGGAGAGAAGTTCTTTCCCTCAAAAAAGTCCTGCTGCATTTTGTACTCCAGTTATTGGGCTAGAATAGGAAATTATTTCATGGCAGTCTGACAGTCCACGATGGCTGTAGTATTTCAGGACTAAGAACATCATGCCTGAAAGACCCTTCTCCAGATAGTCCTAAAATTGCGGGCAGCACTTTCAAAGGTCTGCCTGAATTTTTCTCATCTCTACTTTTTCCTGGTGTATTTCTGTGTGTGAGTAGAGAAAGCATGGAAGCGCCTCAGTGGCATCAGATGAAAAAGCAATAAAACATTGCTGAAAAATAAGTTTGCAGTATACTCTTTCTCAGGAGAACAGAAAACAGAGCCACCAGCATTATGGGAAGAAATACTGTACTGGAAGGATTTTGAGAAAATGATCCGGTTTATAAAATCTAAGATAGTCAGTGCAAATCTGATTCTATACTGCTTGGAATTCTCAGCTAATCTTGTATTCTGTTTACATCTCCTTACAGTATGCACACACCTGATAACTGACATTTTCAGACCTGAATAACTCTATCCCAGACAGTTTAGTGATACTGAGCCATCACAACTTCAGTAGACCATGTAGCTGCTCAGCTGGATTCCCTGCTAGTTGTTTGCTTCAGTGAAGTGCTAAGCAAAGCCTAGAAATAGAAGCTCTAGCTTCTATTCTGGCTCTAGAAATATGCCTGGTCTGACACAGAGAAGTAACAGACTACCTGAACCTTAACTTCAAGTAAATTATTTTTCAGGATCAGGTTAGTTTTTAGCATTTTGCAAAATGTTTTATAAACAGCTGTCAATATAATTATATATATATAATTATTATTATTTTTAGAGGTAGCTAAATAATCAAACTCTGGGCTTCTGAACTATGCCACAGAGGTGGAATATTCTGATTTATACTATTCTATACATGGCAAATATGTCCTTCTGAATGTCTACTCCATTGGACAGACTTTGAAGACAGATAATATTTTTATTAGACCAACTAGTTTTCCAGAAAAAAACCCAATCCTTCAAGTTTCTAGATGAGTTTTTTACTACAACAGTCATCCATTACATCTGAAGTAGAAGCTAAAACAAAACTGAGAAAATATTGCTTAGAATTCAATTAGAAATGTTGCTCGTACCTGTGGAATACAGAAGCAATTTCCTAGGGATTCCAAAAACGCAAATGCTACATGAACAGACATGAAGTATTAGACTTCATTTTGCTTCACATTTCTGTAAGCCTCAGCTTGAAAATTTGATTGGAAAAGATAATCACATTCACAAGAGTCAGATATTATCACTAGGAGGTTGAAGACTGAGGCATCTCTACTTACTCTAATTCATCTTGAGCTATTCTTTCTTGTACGTTGAGATCTCTGTTTCTCATCTCTACGAGCATTGTTTCGGCTTCCCTTTGTAGTTCTGGAAGACTCTTCTCCAAAGTCTTGTCTTCAGTTCTGAGTGTCTCATTCAGTTTTATAGCATCTTCATTTGCAGCTGCAGGGGGACAACAAATATTTATGTAGGGTGTTAGTAATTAACAACAGAGCAGCTTTAAGTATCTGCCTTTCAACTCTATCAGTAAGAAGAATGCAACTTGCACTGCTTTTTCCTGATGTGAATTATAAAGGATGGTTAATCCAATGATCAGTAACAGACAAGAAAGAGATACATGTTTCATGTATGTAAAAGTAAACTTTTAAACACAATAATTAAAGTGAAGAAGTCTTTCTATCCAGTGTAAGAAATACGTTGCTCCCCTTCTCCTCCTCCTGAAAGAAAGAATTTCCACTGAACCTTCAAAGCAGCAGAAGATAATCTGCTTTATTGCTCATAGATTTAAGGAGCAAGCAGCACAAGCAATGAGAATTAGATTTAAATTACTTTTGGAGAACTTCAAAATACGTCACTTTTAGCATTCAGACTTAACAGTGCTGGGAAGAATAAACAATTGTTAAATGCTGGAAAATGAAGGAGAGAGGAGTGAAAGACACCTACAGATGCCTAAACCCATTCATGTGTTCAGAAGCAGATACCCAGAAATGGAAGAGTATGAAGGTTGGAATAAATGAAGGTCTGTAAACATACTATGCGCTTGGAACAGCTGAATTATTCCTAACTGATAAAGTGGCATCATATTCAAGAACTGCCAAAAATCTTTCTGCCATAGAATATCTCAACATATTAGAATGTACATTTTCAGAAGCAACTAGGTCACTTATGACAATCAATTCCATTTTCAATTTAAAAGGTACTGCTGCCTTTCCACAGGTACAATTAACTGATTTCTCCAAAATGGCATTGTTCACGGTCACAAGGGTAATTCTGAATATTTAAAACTAAATCTTTAATTAAAGAAATTAAAATCTGTCTTTCAAACTTCAAATAAATGACTACTTCATCTACATGTTGCATAGGTTTAGAGAAAATGATGAAGAAAATTATTATCTAATGATGTTTTGATTAGCTGGTGAGAACTGAGGTTTGTGCCTTTAACCAAGAGTGGTTATGTGTGGGGTAGTGAGGTCTGGGAAAAGACTACAGCTCAAAAGAATCATGGGTCACTTCTATGTACTACACTATGTGTCATTACTAAGTTACCTCAGGCCAGGAACAGGTATATATTAATTTTTTTAATTCTGGAATAAATAAATAGGGATTTAACCTCCCTGAATATTTACCTAAAAAGAGAGAATGGATATATTATCTAAGTTTATCCTTCCACCCTGTTCTTCTCTTCTCCTAACAACCTTTTCTTTTGTGTAATTGTATACCTGCAAATGATCAAAGTCCAGTGGCGGTAAAACATTTGGGTGCATTGACATAGACAAAAGCAAGAAAGTGCTAAGCAGGCAAGTTTCATAGTTAAAAGGCAAAAGTAGTTACAGGTACTCAGAAGTTCACAAAGTCAGCATGGATCAGTGGTCAGAGTATGGTCATTAGAAGAAATCATTACAGATATCTCACTTTCAATAAGGAGCTTTTTAAGTGGGGTAATTACACTGACGTAATTTTGAACACAGGAAGGGAAAGTACATGAAGGTGAGTAGAAGATTTGGGAGAATATCATTTTGTGTGTTTCAGTCTAGGGAAAAAAAAACGGTCAAAGGGGGATATGATTCCTCTCTACAAAACATAGTTGGGGGTCGGAGGAGAAGTACTAGAGAGAGGAAAAAAGAAAAAAATCTACTTGAACTAAAGAACAAGGGTTGCAAAAAAAGACATGATGATAAACTAAACATGAATATTTTTTTACTACAAATATGAAGGATTGTCGTTATGAAGAGTACTGAAACTGCCTCCTCTTCAGGTTGTGTGTATTTGTGGAAACTATTTTGAAGGTGTGAGTTAGAAAGTTTATAATAACAGGGGAGTGAATGCCTTTACCCAGAAGGTATCTTTCAGTCCTAGAATTGGCCACTAGGCAAACACATTGATTTTAAAGTCTTTCTCTACTTCTAAAGGTACTGCATAAATTTATTTCACCCCTTCAATATTTTCTAACGCTGTATTTCCTACTCCTAAAACTGCTTGAGGAAATTTTTCTTTGGGTTACAAACACTGAGCATAAACTTTGTAGAGTAAAAGAACTGGTTTTGCTTTTGACATCTCAAGTTCATTTTGAAATATGAGGAGCCTGGTCTTTTGTTTAAAAGAATTCTTGAAAAGTTGCTCACTTTTTCTTGTTGCTTTCCCCACATGTCAAAGTTACAAGTCCTAAAGATACCCTAAATTACTGTTCAGTTCAGCTCCAGGGCATGTATGGGGATGTGTTACATGAAAGGCAATATAAAATGTATTTTATAGCACTTGGGCAAAAGTGGAAGATTTCCCTTTCCATGAAATGAGCCCTCAGAAGAACAGCTACTGAAATCAGTACTGCAGTGAAAATTCTGGGGAGGAAAGAACTGATAAGTATTTTTCAAGGAAAAAACCCACCTGTAATTGCCAATTATTTTCATATTTTTCAGCCATTATCTTACTCAATAGCTTCATGTAATATGTAGGTCTTGCTTCTCAAAGCCACCTACAATACTTTTTCCTTTAAGTATTTACTACAGTGTAAGTGCAGTGGATTAGTCTGTGGAAGAGAGTTGGCTTGGCTTCATGCCACTGCTTAGGTAGGGTTAAGAGTCACTTGCAAATTTCAAGCAGCAGATGTTCATTAAGAGCAAGTAGTAATACATTTTTGAAGTAATGTTGGGGAATTCAGATGAAGTGTTAATGTACCAAAAATTAAAATTACATCAAACTTCTTTACCAGTACATATTTTTAACTGCTTTGAAAATAAACAAAAGCTAAACCCTGTTACTTCCTCATAACAGCTTTTCAAATAACTGCAAAAGTCCTGGAGGAACATACTCAGTATTCTGCAAGTCTTTGTTCATAATTACCAATACCCTAACTGTTGTTATAAACTGCAAATACAGATTTGAAAAAAGTCTGAAGATAATTTACTGCATTTTCTTCACATTACATTTCTCAGAGAATAAAATCTTCCTCATTGTCTCTGACCCTCTTCCCTACCATCCTCCAGTTTTCTTGAGAAACAACTGGCATATTTTTCTTTTTCCAATACCTTCAGCAGCTTGGAGAATGCCTCTGATGAACTGTCCAAGAGATTTTGCTCTGTCATTAGTCCTCTCAGCATCCTGCCTGGTCTGCTCACCATCTGCTGTCACCTTGGTAGCCTGGTGATCCAAATTCAGGAAAAATACAATTAATGAACCGGACAAGGGTGCACTGTGTGATATTCCTACTGGCTGAATCTATATACAAAACTTTTCTCAGGCCAGAGGCAATCAATGAATTATTGATCAGATGCATGGGGAATGACATGCTCTGTTCAAGAACATAAGTTCTATTACCTTTGCCTTTAAATGGAAATTGAAAGGCTTTTATTTTAGGTTCTTAGAAACCCTATTTGTGTGCAAGATACGTAAAGGGAGACAGGATGAAATTATCCACTGAATTTGCTTAAAGAAATGTTTGGAACCTTTTAAGAGATTCTTCAGGGAATACCTTCCACAGTTCCACAACTGTGTACTTTTCAATTGACAAAGTGCAGTAGGTATCATGACCTCTTTTCTTCTTCCCTGGAGGTGTTCTTGAAGAGACAGTTCATGCCAACAAGCAAGAAGAACTTTAAATCAATACATCAATTAAAACAAGAGAGAGAGAAAAAGAGTAGTTTTTTTCAGCTCTAATGCTTGAAGTTGGTTGTTTATTGGGGTGCTCAGTAAAATTTTAGCTTTGTTTAACTAAATACTTTATAATTGTATTGAATCACAGTACCAACAGGAAGACAGACATCTGCAGCAGAACTGAAAAAACATGCCAAGGAAAGGAATGATCTTAAAACATTCTACTTGGTTCTCAAGGTTGCTATTCATAAAAGGGACCCACTTTTATTACAAAGAAGCTGACTATTTCATGAAACTAAGCTTGCTCAACTCTACTGTAAAGGAAAAAAAAAAACAAATCCCCACAACCCCCCCAAAAATGCTAACTTTTTTCTTTGGGCATTCCCAAGAAACATCTTGAAGTAGGACATTATTATCTCTTCTGTCTAAAAAATGGTTAGAAGGTCATTATTTCAAAATAAGCTTAGGTTTTCCCTGCCTAGAACTGCACAAACTGTTTCTCAGTTACAAACTCATCCCACCCCCCAAACACCATAATCAAAGAGAAATAGTAACACTTAAACACATTTATTTTTTGCCTGATTAGTGTCTAGATAAAAGCCCTCAAGATACATCAGGACAGATGGGTTTCTGAAAGGAAATCCCTGGCATTATCAAACTGCTTACAGTTTTGGGCTCCTTCAGAGTAGCTACACTGAATGCAATTTATATGAAAATTGTTCAGGTAAATAGAATTATACAGGAAGAATTAAGAACCCTTGCAGGCTGGGGGAAGTTTGTTCTATTTCATCCCTATATCAGTAGAAGAACATGTATTTTCACACTTATACAGGTTTAATCATACTATTGATTACTTCCTCTAAGATTTACAAACCCCTTTTATCTGCCTGGATACAGAACTAAAATACTCTCTCAGTGAGCTGTAAGAGGCAATTGGGATAGTAAAGAGGCAAAAATTCAAAATGGTCTTGATGGACCACTGCTCTAACACTGCTTGGCATTTCTGATGAAATTTAATTATTCATATAACTGAAAATACCTTATTATTAATTGTCAAATCCTCCACAAGCAGCCTTTTATTCTTTGGCTTTTATTTGCTTGGAATATTCATATCCAGTTTTATTATATTTTATAACAGTTCTAAGTCCTTTGCTACAAATGGTGTTTTATAAGTTACATATACCTTTCATAGTTTTGATTACTTTTTCTACATTCATGTTAATTCAAACTGACCACTTTAACATCTCTATTTATGACTGAATAGCAGGTACTACATTTTTGTGCAAATGAATCTGTCATTGAACAATTTTCATTTTCTTTCAGTGACAGTTCTGTTTAGTACTTAAACACTGTTCAGGTCCACTGAAGGCTTTCTGCATTTTGACATAATTTGCTTTGCTGAAAAATAACCTTTCACTTCATTATCTGGTCTAGCTTTAACTTCATAAACCAAATTAAATAGTGAGCATCTTTCACACTGTACCTGGCAATTCCATGACTAATTAAATGTTTTGATTTGTTAATAAGGTCCTATTAATTTTCTATATATTTAATTTACTACAGTTCACCATTACTATAAGGTCAGTTTGCAGCATCTTCTAGCTGTTTAAACATGCACAACAAATCTTCCTGAGGGAGCAATAAGGGTCAGGCAGACTGGACCCAGAGCAAGGGTTTGAATTAATTTTCAAGAAGTCTGGACAAAATAATACTTTTTGGCATAAAAGAGATCCCCAGCATGGAAATCCAGTAAAGAAAGCATCTGAGATCAATGAACATGCTTGGGTAATGTCCGCAGCTTAGTGATGGAGGTTCTATGGAAGGCCTTGTCCCAATGTGGAGTAGCCATTTAGCAAATTAAACTATTAGCAAGTATTAGCAACTATACACACATTTTTGGTTTGGTTTTGTTTCTGAGTTTATTTAGTCTGAGGTCTTAATTAAACCATAAGAAACTCCTCTGGATGGCAGCTGGAGGGGTGCTCTATATGAAACTCTCCAGCTAGTGAGCTGCAGACCACATAAAGAGGAGGAAACAAAGACCTCACTGTACAGATGGAAGTTCTTGGCTCTCCCTCCAAATGCTTCCAGCTGTTGCAAACTAAGTTGCCTATGCTACTACTTCAACAAATTTTAAAGTTTGAGAAATTCAGTTGTATAGGAGAAACATGAAAGTTTACAGAGACAAGAGAAGCATTTCAATCAAGATTCTGATCCCTGGCCTTCTTGAAGGCTCTGAAGGTACCTAATTAGAAGAGAAGTGGGGGTTTTGACGAAATGCAATGAACTGAAGAGTCTCAGGTCTGCCTCTGGTGCTAGATGTGGAAATGAGCATGCAAATGTGGATGTAATCAGTGCAAAAATACATGAAGATCTTCTATATGACAAAGTAAATGAATCAAACAATACTGCAAAAAAAGGATGAATGCTGCACTGAAGTAAGAAATCATAAGTTGAAAAGCTACCACAAGGGAGCAAAATCCCCAAAGATTTTGTAGTGACTAAATAGCATTGTCTTCTATATTTTATCATAAAATCATTAGATTTTTTTTTTTTCACATGGAAATAGTCTCCTTCCCAATCTTCATCAACCTTTTTTTTCATCCCTACTGCTTTCATTTCAAGAGTTTAGTGAGCCTACAAATCAGATATGGGGAAAACCTTCGGCATCTATGGTTGTACTATACAGTCCAAGTGCTAGCCACTATGCTAGCATGTTCATTTGGAAATGAGACTTAAACAGACTACATCAGGACTCTTCTTTTTTGAACAATATTCCTATTTACAAACATAGAAAGAGAAAGGTAGGACCTGCCACGAGTTGCCAGTCCACAAATTAAAAAAAAAAAACAAAACACCAAACAAATCACTCCAATCCAATTAACAACTGTATGCAAGGATAATTGGAAATCATAAGGCTTCTCAGTCATTGCAATGATGAAGAAATGCAGAGAGCGAGTGGTAATAATGTGGACACCACAACTCCCCTAAGATCACACCTCTAATATATTTTGCCTTCCAAGAGGAAGGTCTGAATTTGCAACATTATTTTAGGCCATCTCTATGGAGGCAATTGGAAATGGATATTAAAAAGAACAATTTTACAAGTGGAGAAACATTGTCTTAGCTTAAAACTGAGAAATCTTAATAGAAAGAATATAATCTTCCCTGTTTTTAGGGCTGACATGAATTAAAAATCCAGCTAGACTTAAAACTACCACAGTTATTTCTGGCAGAAAAATAAAAGATCAAACAGAAGTGGAGAAGCAAGCTTCTTCAAAATGAAAGTATGTATAGACAGATGCTTGTGTATGCATGTGTGTGTGGGTGTACAGACACACACATACAGGCCTATATATGCAAACACACTACAAATGTTACCCAATACCCATTTCAAAACTGAATAAAATCCACACAAAGAGTTTCTCTGAGAATTTCAGATCTGTTAGCCAAGTACAGTTCAAAGACATGACGATACTAAAACTGTATGGAGTTTATGCAGTTCTCTGAGGTGTATATTCATTCGCCTTTTTTATTAGGCTCTTTCAACTCACAAAGACGACTTTTGGTAGTCCTTCACACCAATGTACTTTGGTCAGATGTAGTTGTATTGAGGCTGCTTCATTTCCCTATTTTTTCTCCACTAGGTGGCACAATTTATGTTATTTTCTAAGAGACTGTCTTTTACCGACCAAAGTAAGGTCTATGTTGAAATTAAACTTTTTCTTTTAATAAAAAGAGTAGCACAACTATTGAAATCCAGAAGACTATCATCATAAATGAAATACAGAGTATGTATATGTAACTAAACTCACGTACCTCTCTAGTGTCCGCTTTTCTGGATAAGCTCATTCTCAGATGCTCTGTATGGGCATGATAAAGTTTTCTTACATTATTATGAAGTTTTTTAGAAAATGTGTCTCCATGTATTGGCCCACAAAAAGAGGTTGTTAGAGGACTTGCTGCCATTTCAAACACTGTGACTGAGAAGCATCTTATAATTCATCCATTCATGTTTAATTCATATTCAGAAGATTTCTGTCATTATGCAGCTTTAACCAAACTCATAGGCCCCAATGTGATCACAGACTTACTCTTGTCAGTAGTTCATCCATTTCTGTCACCAGGGTATCCAGATTTTCTCGTGCTAGCTGAAGAAATCTCTCTGGTGCTCGCTGAGGTGAAAGTAAATGCTGTTGGGAAAGAGATGGAAGAATGAAAGATCTGTATTTAATGGATTTGGTGCTTCCAAATATTGTAGAGAAGAAGCATTTCCTTTTCATTTTCATTACAGTATGTAATCCCTTTTGTCATTGCCTTTTGTGTTACATTCATCCAACAGACTTTTCTCAGGAATCTTGTTATGTAGTTTAGTGGAGAACTTTTAAGTATGGAAGGGAACACACTTTTATGTATAAAATACATAACCACTTTATGGACCACCAGCATGAAAACCATTTTATTTGTATGCAACATTGCTTTCTCTGTGCCTGAAAAATAATTCCTTGAAAATATGTACAGAAATTACTGCTGCAATGTTTATTTATTAAAGTAAGTAAAAATAAATAACTGTAATAGTTACCAACAAAAACAAGTCTGAAGTAATTAAATCTTGAATTGTAATTCTTCCCTTAACCTACACATGGCTGTATGTCTGAACTGATTCAAGTCAAGCTGTACTGAAGCCCTGTTATTTACATATGTGAATATTGTGAATATACCTTTAATTCCTGTGTCATGTTCTCGAAACCGTGTAACATTTTATATGGAGCAGGCAGTGGACCACTAAGGTTAACACTCAGTATCATCTGGTTTAGCTGATCCAGGTCATTGAGAAGGAGTCCTGTGCATTCATCATCACAAGCTGCGGGAAGACCAACAAAGTTTATTTCTTCCTGCTAAATATTTCAGATATGTGTTTGAGTTAAAAATTATATGGCACACATACAATTCTGTGAGAGGTAACACTAGTTTCACATAATTTACCCCAAAAGTGCAGTTTGAGAAAAAATGGAAACAATAGCTAGGGAATAAGAAAGATATTATTGCTTAGGACTTGGTAATTAGGACAGTTTAATGTAAAACACAAAGAGCAAAACTGAAAGGTTTACCTCACAAAAAGAGGAAACAATTTATGTTGTCCATTATGGACTATTCAATATAAAATATTAACTTAGACAGGCAATTGGGTTGCAGTTTGAGAAAAGTGGACAGGCAATTTGGAAAATTTAAGTAGCGCTGTAAGAAGCATAGTATGCTTATGGTGTTTAATATAAAAGAAAACCTTTAAAAAATCTTACAATTTATATACTTAGTAGTCATAAATAACAGCATGGCCAAACATGCTAAACCTGTAATGCAGAGAGTTGAAAGCACAAAGGTAAAAATACGGATAGCTTCCTTTAAAAAAATGCTTTTCCCTACCTCTTTTCATCAATCATTTTATAAGAGTCTCCTTTCTTGCAAATATCCTTCCGCAGGAAAAATACTGGTGTGTGCTGCATATATCAAAAGAAGTTTGCATTTTCCCTCCCCTTTCTTTTGACTAACTATAACGAGAAATTCTCATCTTGTATCATTTATGCAGCAGACAGGAAAATTCTTCATCCTTTAGAACAGAGTTGTGGGAATACCCGGTCCCCTGCACAAAGACTTTACACAGAGCTGACAAACCTAAACCTCTCAGGAGATGAAGCAAACTGATACAATGACGTCACTGGTGATATTAAGAGATGTGAAGGGTTGTACCTGAAGTTTTACAAGTGTGTAATTTATCTTTTTTTTTAGAAAAAATAGGCAGCTTAACGGCTATTAAAAACCCACTAAGCAACATATATACTTCAGTAGAAAAGAATAGTTTTCAAAAGAGAATTACTTTCCCCCTCCCAAATCTATACCTCATAATTTTTTTCTGTTCTTTAAAGTTTCCACAGTTACCTAAATATGGTTCTTATTCTGTAGATTGACTGTTCAATACAGCAAAGAGTGAAATCACATCCAGAGGAAAAAAAAAAAAAATACTAGTTTAATACACCATGAAACTCAAGAGATGATTGAAAAGGAGTCAAGGTAGATGCTGGCTTAGTGCAATAAGAAGTGGGTACAGAAAGCTACATAGTACTGTTATTTTAAGACTTTCTTTTGCATTTTTATTGCTTCCCTTTGCAGCCTTCTTCCTCCTATTTCACAGTATTTTGTTACATAAGCTGAACAGCACTGGAACTGCAGCCGGTAACTGTGAGCATGATACATTCTGATTTATGCTTCAACATGGAACTTAACCCCCCTAACATCCCAGTTCTTGTCATCTGTGTGCTTGCCTCCAGAAGTCTGCAAGAATTAAAGGAAAAGCAAGTTTTACAGCCAATAATGTTTTATATAGCAAACACCTGTTCTGTAGCTGGTCAAGAAGGTAGGGAGACCTGACAATCATTTTGCAAGATGAAAATAAGCAACCTTGTGCCTGAAAAGAGTTGGTCTTTATTGTTTGGTTTTTGCTCTGGATTTTTTCTGATACATTATTTCACTTATGAAACAAGCTAAATCTATTCACCTTCAAAATTGTCTTAGTGGTTGGTAATAAAATGCAAAAAATTTGCTATGTGTTAAAGGCAAACTTATTTCACACTGATAAGAAAAAAAATAACAGCTCATGAAGAGGTGAAGTATTCTTAATGAGTAAACAATCAATAAGTAAGCATTCAGTATAAATTAACACCTCTTGCACAATAATCAGGTTGAAAAGAGGAACTGCATCAAGTGAGACCACAGCTGAGTAGATGAGACAGGACTAAGCTACTCCAAAATGCAGTCTGAAATGTACTGCAGCTATGGGATATATTTCAAGAGCGTGATTATATTTTGCAAGACTAAATACTTCTGTGTCTATCTATAAAGCTGTCAGGATAAATTTGTGCCTAATATTAACAAATGCAGCACTAAATTCAGATCATTACATTCAGTGCAAGCATGTAAGAGGCAAATCATGCAATCAATATTATAATATTCCAGCAAGCAATTAATGCAAATTACTGCATTTTTCATTTTCACTTTTCCATGCATATTATCTCCTCTAAGGATTTTGACTTACCTCTTGTGAGAAGTATCTCCAAAGTATGCATGCAAAAGAAATTTTTTAAAGTTTATGGACATCTAACAATTTAGTCCAACTTACAAAGAGAAGATAATGTACAATAAAGGAAACACATGTCTGAGTCACAATGTGTTGTGACTCCATTTGAAATGATTATATGACATGATGTTGTTTTAATTCATTTTCATTCATTGCTATTAAGATTCACAAAGACTGTGTTATGACTGGGTAATTTTTGGTCTAAGGGCAACCATGCAACATCTGATAGGATGTGGTATCCTATGCTCAGAAGAATCAGAGACTCTTCAGTAATAGCTTCACAAAAAAGTACTGAACTATTGTTAGCTCATTATGTTGTTGGCTATTACGTAATTTTTGCCATCTTGACACTAGTCTCATATCAAATAATAAAATAGCCTTCCTTTGCCCCCCCCCCCAAATAGAACTCCAGTAGAGAGTTGAAAGCTTTAGCTACTTTGCCACTACTGTTGGTTTCAGGTAGCTTACATGACCAATATGTCTCTAAAATCTGGGAAAATTCAGATCCAGATAATTGTCTAAAAGACCTACTCAGGTTTATTTCTGATATTTGCTATTTAGAAATTCTTATTTCCTGGTTCCAACACATACCAGTACTAGTTGAGTTTAGAGTGCTTGAGCTGGGTGAAAGTCATTGGAGCATGGGTCTAAACTCAACAGGAGCTCACATACCACAAAAAGGGAGAACAAGTGATAGCTTATCAGCTTCTAGGTCAAGCAGAGATGCCCATCGCTTATTCAGCCCATGCAGGCAGAGAAGCGGTTGTCCAACACAGAGGTAAGTTTAATTCTTACAGCTGAGGCACAAGGGCTTACAACTTCTGTTAAACTCAGCATTGCAGAAGCTGGTCCAAGGCTTCACAGATCTGATGTTATACACAGGATCTTTCTTTTCAGCTCACTCTGTAAAGGTTTGCAATAAGGAGGTCCCAGCTCCTGCTGGATTAAGCAGCGCATAGCAGCTAGGAGAGGCTTTTCTTCATGGATTCTTCAAGACTTGCTTCTGACAGAGACAGCATCTCTGCCTAGTTCTGACTTTGGAGCTATGCTGTTTAAAATGAAAACCTTGATTCTGCCAGGACCGGTGGCTGGAAGCTCCCTTATTCTCTTTGGCAGCTGGGAAAAACTCACACTGCAAGCACTAGTTTCAACTGCAAATATTTAAGTGTCCAAGACCAGCTATTAAAGGAATTTCATTATATCATTTTCTCCTTCTACCAATATTGAATATTTAAATTCATAAAGATGAAAGTTTTTTGATTGCAACATGGCTGACAGTCTTTTTACTTTTTCCCCACAAGACTGAGTGAGTTAAAGAAAAACTCCTAACAATGAAATATCTGTTTGATCTGCCTGTATCATGATTTCTTTCTGCTCAGTCAACTGCTTTACACTTCAGCTTTTGCTTGACCCCAAGGAACATTTGTGACAGGAGGATACATCCACATAAAGGTTTTGTAGTTTGTGTTGCAACAGAGCTCAAAATACTGAAGACCATTTTTAAGTCTCCACTGTAGCTATGGCAGATACCCTGAAAGCATTCAGAAGGTGAGTTCTGTCTTGCTGTATAATATATAGAGCCATATAACAATTAAACCCTGAAGTTGTCACTAGGATTGTTTTGTTCCCTAAATACAGCACAGTAGCAGGCACAGTCACTGTTCCAATAACATTGCAATCTAGGTTTCTTCCTTTTATGTACTACAAACTTTGCAACTGAAGTGGAATGTCACAAGGTACAACAAAAAATATACAAGAAGATTACTATATCTAAGAAAACACATGCTGCTACAGGATTGATTCAAAATCTTAGAGAAGACTTGGGAGAACTTTTGTCATATTTGACAGTATACAGGGATGCTGGCAACATTATTAAAATTAGCTTGCAGCCATCACTTTTTTTTTTCTTCATTATTATTGGCTACTGACTATTTCAGAAGAGAAGGGAAAGTTAGCTTACAAAGTGGATTATTTGAGCCCAAAGATGAGATAAGCAGAGTATTACGAATATCTGTACAGGACAATCTAGATGGTCACTTTAGCTAGGGAAATAATCCAGCTACTTGTTGTATTAATGCAAAAAAAGAAAAAAAAAAAAGAAATTGGAATTTTCATGATGTATAGTAGACCACTTATATTATTACTTATTTTTAATTATATTATTACTTATTTTAAAAAATCCACTTCCACTTTTTGGATACAATTTTTCATTCCCTGCTGGCATCCTAGAGAAAACAACATTGTTCTGTTCTAAGAATATAAAGGGAGTTGAACACTCTCTGTGCCAAGAACCTGTAATTATCTTACCATTGTTATTCAGCAGTAAGCAAATTCTTTCCCTTTGTACAGTGGCTTTTAAGAAATATATTCTCTTTCTATTTTATCTGTAGCTTTCTAAAATACAACTATTATGGCACAGCACTGAAAAGTGGCATGCACTAAGCAACTGAAAAATGACACATTATGATAAAAAAACACAGCAAAACAGCTATATCAGAAACAGATCACTTCAGTGAATATGTATGTTTCCCTGCCTTTTTTTCTGTTTTTTTTTTTTTTTCACTTCAAATCTTCACTTACAAATCTTTAAGATATTTGTGATATAGTAAAATAAAAATGTTATATTTAGAGAACAATGCATTACAATATTTTGGCTAAAATACCTCTCTAATTTGATTTAAATATGCAGTATTTGGTTTTCAGGTCATACTGCGTGATGACCTTCTGCAGAATTTGCAAAAAAAATTGTTATGGTTTTTCTTTGTTAAATAACCAAAATCAAATTTTCTTTCCTAAATACGAACTAAAACATATTAACATTATAACAGCTTAATCACATTATGTCTTATATTACTTATAACTACACCTTTTCAAACATGAGTGACTGTATTTACATGTGTTTTCTTTAAGTTAGACCACTTTACCACCTTACCAGGGGTTCTCCAAACTTCTGACAGGTACAATGCCATTGCAGTAGTTGAAATGGAACAACCACAGTGACCAGAAGAGCAAAAGTAGATACATGCATACAGCTCATTTTAAATACTGAAAACAAACAGGATTCTGCTCTTGGCATTTCTTTTCTGGGCATTAAGAGTACTATTATTATTACTATTACAGTTTCCTTGGAACTGAAGTTAGTCAGAAGGGAATTTACTGAATATTTTGTAATTGGTTGTTATGTGAAAGCAAAAATATATTGTATACAGGACCAAATTCTCAGCTGCATTGAATTTAAATTGGAAGTTCAGTGCTCTGATAGTAAGGAAGGAAAGCTTCAAGGTTCCCCCCAAAAGTGTTTCTAATGGTTCTTTGACAGCACAATGATTATTAAAGCACATTAGAGGCTGCAGTAATGAATTACTATCAATAGCTGCATTCTGAAGCCTGTGACACACTAGGTAGTGTTAACCATGGGCAAATTCCCACCAAGTCGATGCTTGCTACACTCCCTTGGTCTGCCACAGCCCCTGTATCCACGGCAGGCTACTGATGTTATAGATCAGGTTAATTTTTGCCATGTCAGGTATATTGCAATGCATTATTAGGTTTAGAGTAATATGGGGGTCAAGGAACCTTTAAAAAAAGTGAGAATCATACAATAAGAGCAAATAGGCATGAAGTGTCTAACAAAATATTTAGTTGCAGTTTTTGCAATTTATAACATGAATGTTATTGAAATGGTATCAATAGTAGCAGCCTAGTTCTTGCAACAGGGGAGATTTAAAGTACCTCCCACCTGTTCCTACAAGTGGTTCCTATCTTTATGAATAAAGAAAAGGAATCTTCTCATTTGATCCCTCATTTCTACCAGTCAAATGAAATGTCCATATGCACATGTGATGGACTGTTTTTATGGTGAAAACTGACTACCTCGTTAAAGTAAAAATGTCACTATAGATAGCACAGATACATTTCAACTCCTGCATGTGAATGTGTTGCAGCTAAACCAGAGATTACAGTAAAGCCCATTTTTCAAAGCAAAAAGGTGGAAAATTTGATTTTTCTGCAAACAGCTTTTCCCATTCACAGCAAGGATTTTTAACCTTATTATCCACACAATGAAACAGTCTGATTAACAAACTGGAAAACCATTATAAATTATAACTTGCACTTCAGCTGTTTTGTACAATGAAACTCTGTCATCCTGGATATACACAAGACTTTTCAGAATACTGATAAAGTAAAAGAGCAATAAAACCACCATACTAAGTTGTGCCTGAGATTGGAAACATTGCCTAATGCTGGAAATAATGAAAGAGCTATTCAGAATATTGAAAAATGGAGTATTTTCATTTAGATGCCACTCTGGAAAACATGGTCCTTATTTTAAAATTTTGTAGCTGTAACACTTATGGACTTAACTCACACTTGCAATTCTCCTTGAATTCTGCCTCACATGTAGGCCACAAAATAGAACCCAAACTGTAGTTATTTCAGACAAACTATTACTTACTCTACTTACACTCATTTTTCTGTAGTTTAAATAGAGTTTAAGATACTAAGTTCAGAATTAAGTCCTAAACTGCATCATACTTCAGGACATTAGAAGTTTATTTTCCTTCAGTGCAGTAAGCTTTTAATTGATGAATCAATGCCATATTGTTAATAATATAGAAATAGAAGCTTTTATGACTATATTCCCAGTAATCTATAATCTCTGCCTGGGACTCAGAACTAATGCAAAAGCACTGAAGAGTCACACTTAGAATCTTAGTTCTGCTAAGTCCTTATGACTGTCTGAGAGCTGATCACAACCATTAACATGAGTGAAAAAATGTTCTGCACTGTGTAATCCTTCATCTTATGTGACTAATGTCTTCCTCTTTAACCACTTAAAGAAGGCATACATATCATGATGCCTTCAGACATTTTTAGCACTTCTTTATTTTTCCAATTTGCTTTTAAAATATTTGTAATTTGTTTTTGCTTTACTCCTTGATTTTAATCTTAGAGAGCTGGATGCCTCTGGGTAATTAGAGAGCTGGATGACAGGGTATTGAGGTACAAACTGAACAAATTCTTTGGAGAAGCAAAAAGAAAAAAAAAGATGGCATCTACTTGCCTTGATGTTACATGTCCCTCACCTAGATACCTCCTCCTCCAGGAAAAAGCTCCAATCGAAAAGAAAACATTTAAGCCAGTTCATTGTGCTTTGTCAATAAATATGCACAGATTAATAAACATGATATACTGTGGTCTACCTGTATTCTACTTTAAAGTGACCAATCATAAAACTGAAGCGGCAAAAATACTCACAATAAAGTCAGTCCTTCAAAAGCTGGGAGAGACAAGGAGAGAAAAATGCCTTATTTCAGTCAGGGCTGACCAAGTGTTCTAGAAAGGTTTTGCTACCTGTTTTTTTTGTATAAGATAAAAACATACAACATCATGGGATGTTGTATGAGATTGTAGACTGAAAACAAACACTATACAATTTCATGAAAAAAAATCCAAGCAGTAATACAAGATAAGACACTTGGTATGTACCAAAATTGAGGGTAGTACAAAGATACCAGCACGGTAAAATATAAATTCATGTTTTAGGCTATTGATTTTCCATTTTAAACAAAAGAAGTTCTTTGTTCTTGGACATATTGTACTGTCATCCCTTACATCTTTTGAATTCCAGTGGATGGTTGTTGAACCAACATGAAAAACTTAGTGTGTGACTCATGGCATAGAGCCTTGTCATTGCTGGTTAAACATTTAGGACAACACTAAAAAAATCACTAAGAGCAAATATTGTCACAACAGTGGTGACAACCTTTAACAAAACTACAGTCTCAAAAATGCCAAAAAGAAATCCTTCAAAGTTTTGTTGTCATTTTTCAGTGAGCATACTAAAAAGTATTGAGAGTTTTCCTAACATCTCAAGGCCTGTGAAAAAACATGGACCAGATGCCAAAGCAGTAAGAAACCGGGTAATTATTTTCAGACACCCACGCAACTCACTGTTACACAGGCAAGTTTGAATTTTTGAAATATGACAACCACAATCAAATGTTATCTAAAATTACATTAGTATACGTACAAATGCATTTCATGCCACCACGCACATGCCGATGTTCACAGCCAGCACACTTCCACCCTGTGAATCCAGGTCTGCAAGTGCACTGTCCAGTGATAGGGTCACAGGGGACAGGCAAGGAACCATATGGATCACACTCACACCCCTGGCAGGAGCCTCCTGGAATTTGTGGGTTTCCTGTGTAGCCAGAAGAACACCTAGACATGGAAAATACAGAAGAAGATTTGGCCAACTGAGATGCAGTGTATCATAATGAATACTCAGCAATATTGTAAAAAAAAATTATATGGAGATTCATGACCCATTGAAAAAAAATCTCTGGTGCTTTATGACTTAGGGAGCCATATTGCTAACTGTGAAGCAAACCAATACTAACTTCTAACCAGGACATGGAACAGCCTGGATGGAGAGGGTATGCAAAAGTCCTTCCACATCCTTAATAGTTTTCAGCTTCTATTATGTCACCAAAAAAAACCCCAAACAAACAAACAAAAAAAACAAACTAGTATCAATGTTTGCCTGTAGACCTAGTCACTTGTATTTTGTATTAGAAGTGAAATGTCCTAGTAGACACTTGTTAATTTTGATCAGCTTAATCCCTCAGTGTTGCTATGTATGGCACAACAATTTTAGGTTATTGATTTGCAATTCAGCATTAATGGGTTTATATGTAACTGTCTTTCACAATCTGTGCCCATAAGGACACAGGAGTCACTTGAAAAAAGGGTATGAGAGACATCAAGATACCTAAAATTAGATGCCATGCTAATAGTGTAAGTTTTCTATTTTTCCATTTAACTTCAGAGACCTAGAGGAAAAAATCCCTCACAAGTCAAAAAGTAAGACTAGGACAGCGTTGGTCATACAAATAACACTGATTATTAATTTACAGTCACTGTACATAAAAATTACCTATGCTGGCTGAGTTTTAATAACATATAAAGAGAAAAAAATGTAACTCAAGCCACATATCTAAACATTGGTAAATGCACGCTTGTAGTGTCAAAAACCATTTGTCTCCTTCATGACTTTTCTGCATTTCATTGTCCCTCCTTCCTCTTGTTCCATTCCTCCTACCTTTCACAGTACTGGCCTTCATATCCAGGTGGGCATGCAGTACACCGGTAATCACTAGGTCCTTCAGCAACACAAGTAGGGCTAAAACTAAAACAAAAAAAATAAAGAATTTCACTTCGGTCACAGAAGGGCCCAAGA
Source organism: Dendrocincla fuliginosa (assembly GCA_035047845.1). NCBI lineage: Eukaryota > Metazoa > Chordata > Aves > Passeriformes > Dendrocolaptidae > Dendrocincla > Dendrocincla fuliginosa. The sequence continues at coordinate 60,427,214 of JAWWMO010000121.1, forward strand.
TAAGCTCCCCCCTTAATGTAAATAAATAAATATTTTCTTATCTGCTTATAAAAACCTGTAGAAGATCCCTCCTTTCTATTAAAAATCTTGAGAATGCCCTACTATGGTACTTGCACAATTTGGGCAAATGTTCTAAGGGGTGTATGAGAGGGGATGGAGTCAGCAACACCCATGCTATAGGCTTGTGCAGTTGAACGTTGCTGTCACTCACTGTGATCAAGAAAAGGAAGCACTGGGAAGGATGTGAAACCAAAGATTAAGAAACTGAGCTAAAAATCACCTACCCTTTCCAGTCTGATTTAATTTTACTTTGAATGAAAGGAGATAAGCTGGGAAGCGTTTATCAAAGTTAAGACATAAAGAGGGGAAAAGGAACGAAAATCATAGCTGCATGGAATCTTCCAAAAAGGCAGCATCAGATGATTTCAAGGAGACATTTAAGAGAACAGACTAGTCTCCAGAGAAAAAAAAAAAACCTAAAAGCTATCTCCTTCATGATCGGGGAGAGGTCTTATTCTAATAATAGAAGACACTAGATTATTAAGTCACTATACTAGTGACTGCAGTGTGCACCTATGCTGACTGTGCAAAGTAGTATTTTGTTGGTTTATTAGTGTATTAAGTGCCTGCACAGGCAGTTAAATAACAAGGGTAGGTAGGGGGAAGGAAACAGAACTAAATACTAAGATGGTCCAAAACTGTAAAACTCTTTCAGCTCTCTGTGAAATTTAAACCAGAAAAGCACAGACGTGGCTAATGGTGAGCTGAGAATTCCTTCTTGGTACAGTACAGTCAGCATCCTGCCCTAACCTGCTTATAATGCATTAAATCAATACTGCTTGAATAAGTATATAAAATTACACCTGTGCAAAAAATGTAAACAAATTGATTTACTACTTACAAACCCATTATCCAACACATTTTCAACTTTATAAAAATAGATCCACACTAGGAAAAACTCATTCTTTCTGTTCTTTTCCTTTTTTTTTTTTTTAAATTTCCCCAGTTTATCATGTTTGAAACTGACTGCTGATTGTACTGGACTATAAACACAGTATTTAAAATTTTAGTGGAGTTTTATACAATTTCATAAGCAAAAATAATTGCACTATGCCATTCACAAATATTATCTTGTCAGTCATGACATAGTTAACTAATGAGATAGCTCATTAGCTGTCTGTATTTCATAGATTACAATTACTTGACTACTGTAGAATAGCTGCAGGTAGGCTTTTTTCCTTAATAGTATCTTGTAGAGCTTTAACTGACCTGCAGAAAACACAAATTCAAGGTGTGATGCTCTTATTTTTCACCTAATACTGTAGCTTTATGGAATGTATCTATCCCACATTTTAAAAGTTAGGCATGCAGTCTAAGTCAACTGTTCAGGCATCCTCTATCAGTACTGGAAAGTGAAGATGCACAGACAAACTTAGACACACATTTGAAACATCTCCTTCCCTGGCTTCTCTTCAGTGGTGATTTCCCTCAGTTTTTACTAGGGTGAGATGTACAGTTGTCTGTCCCTGCATTTACTATACAGCTACCAAAGTCGTTGATGGCTGCAGCTAACAGAAATAGAAATCTCTTCCATGACATCTAGAGACATCTCAATTAAGCTCTATAAAACACAAGCCATTCTGTTTCTGGACACACTCAGATCTGACTCCTAAGAAATTGGATGACTATCTCATGATTAAGTCTATTTACTAAATTCCAACTGCATGTTATTCTCTTAGCTCCTATGGAGGTTATGAAACAAAAGGGTTCACTTTAATGTGAGCATGACACAAAAGGCTGTGACAACATCTGCAGCCATGCAGGCTGTGTGGCTGCATGAGGTATGTGCACTTGTTCTCCCTCAGGCAACTCAGCAATTTCAGCGTGCACACAGGACACTTAGAGGGAGCTTATGAAAAAAGGTGAAGACGAACATTTTACACAGGCTGATAGTCATGAGACAATGGGGAACAGTTTTAAACTAAAAGGAAGGAGATGTAAATTAGGTGTTAGGAGGACATTCTTCACGCAGAGGGGTGATGGATGCCCCAGTCCCTTGAAGTGTTCAAGGCCATGTTGGGTGGGGCTCTGAGCAACTTGGTCTATGGCAGGAGGATTGGAGCTAGATGATTGTTAAGACCCCCTCCAACATAAACCAGCCTATGATTCTGTGACACAAGCACTAGCCAGGGTCCACTCATTTCTCACCTGTAGAACACTTTAGTGACACCCATTTCCTGTGTTTTATATTAGCTTTTATATAAGATACTGAAAATATTTCTGGAGCACAGTGTATATGTCTAAATTTGTGTAGCAGGGTACCATAACCACTCAAGTGAAGAGCCTTGCTCATTTTCTGACCTAACACATGTATTTCTGGGGAACAAAAGTTTCCTAAGCCCCCCAAAAAACTAAGATGGAATGTTTTCAGCACTTCATACTGCCTGTTAGTAATACAAAAAAGTTTTTTCCAGTCTTTTTGCTGATTTACATAGCTGAGAAGCTTGGTTGATCTTGCTCTTTGCAACTTGCATGTCCTTTTTGATACTAATAGATAGAACAATAGATAGTCAAGAAACTATCAATGAAATTGGCACAACTCAGAGAAAACTTGCAGCTAAGACTGCTTTATAACTTTCTGATATAAAGGATAATTCTTTCAATACCTGAGGTTTCAAAGTATTCTTAAAAACTCTTGCTGTGGATGAACGATTATGATGTCTTTAGCTAGTAATGTTTGAGAAAGGATTTCCCTCCTTCAAAATAAACCCAAGACCAATCCAAAATGATAAAATGAAGAAGTAAGAAGAAAAAAAAAATCCCGAACTCTCAGCTATACTACTGAAACTCACTAAAGCATCAAAAAATGGTTTTACAGAATGTTTCTAGCCTTTCAAAAGAATAATCATGAAACACAAAGCTTTTCAGAGCAGTATTACAGTATGATGCCAAAAATCATTACGAGCTTCTCAACAAAACAACAAACAAATCTCCAGTGCTAAAGTATCATCTGCTGGGAACACATGCAGAGGCATCATGGACAGGCTCATTAGCATAAAGCAACCAATAAAATTTATGCTGCAATAACTATATTGCTTTTAAATTAGTCTATCTTTCACAAATTGCCTAAAACTCATGTAACATTAAATAAGGAATCAATAAATTCCATAGTGGAGTAAGAAAGGCACTGCAACACATTTATACCAACATAATATATGAACATAAGACTTTTTGCAGCTCCCTGGTGGCTATATTGTACTTGAATTCTGCTCTAGCTTCATTTATGAGAATACCTTTATAACACACATTCATTATCTTGAGTATTGCATTTTCTAGCACTTATTAATTTATTCATCACAAATTAGTGAGGGAGCAATTTCCCACTTTTAAAGGAAGATCAATTAGCAAAAGTAGGTAAGAAATTTTTAGTATAGCTTTCATGATGCAATTTTCCTGTAGCCAACTGAAAAAGGACACAGTGAGCCCAAAACAAAGCTCTGCCTTGCTGGAAAGGTAATTCTGTGTCATGAGTTTGCTTACTTACTTGTTACTAGAAATGGAAAGGGGACAAGCACAAGGCTGGCAGTCATCCGGAGAACCTTGGACAATGCCATAAAATCCTGGTGCACATCTCTCACAGTGGTGACCAGCAGTATTGTGCTGACAATTCTGTAGAGAAAGGAGAGAGAACAAAAGCTGTATTTGATAATTACAAGAAAGCAGACAAAATTTTGTTCCCAGCCTCAGGGATTCAAACTTACTTCAATACATAATTTCTCTCTCCCTGATATGATTCTCAGCGGGAATGCTGGCTTTAAGCATCTATCAAATGCCTGCTGAGTAATATGTGGGCTTAAAAGAAGAAAGAATAGATGTCTGTAGCTAGACAGATGTATCCTACAAAATTTCTTATCCCATTCATCCTTCCTTCCCTCCTTTGTTCCAGACATTGGAGAAAGAGAAATAATTAAAATTCAATCTTACTGCACCAGGTCACATGTATTACTGCCTATAACAACAGCATTTTGTTTATTGTACATCAGATGGTACATTATTTGTTCGGTTTGCAGGTGTCTAGTTTATCTTTTTACACAAATAGTAATTCTGGGGGAAAAAGGCACTGCATAATCTAAAATCCAGAAAATCAGAATGGAAAACTTCAACTGTTTGCTTTTATGAATGCCTGTGAACTTTGACACTTAAGCTAATTAAGTAAAATTGGATTAAAATATAGTCCTCTGGGATTTTTTTAGATCAGTTAATCAACTTACGAATTTTACATTAAGATTAGCCTGGAGCTTAAGTACAGAAGCACAATACCTGGCAAATTGATGTTTCAGAATCACACATAGTACTGTGTCCATGACACTGACATACAACACAGGTGCCTAAGGATTGAGCAGATGTCCATCCCACAGGTGGAGATGGATGCCTGTAAAATCCTGGAGAGCATGACTGCAATAAAAAAAAAAGATGCAGAAGAAAACAGATCATTACAGAGCGGACTGGGTATGGAAAGCATTGCAAGCTCATCTTTCCACTCACAAGTTTTTACAAGTTGTGAAAAGAATCTGACAGGCTTCCAGCTGTGTTACAAACAATATACAGTACTTTACAGATAACAAGAGCCAGGCCTAATTGGACACAGGGCTGAAAAATTCCGGGAGCACTCCACTGGCACCAGGCTTTTACACTACAGCTTGAGAGATCTTTCATTCAGATGCAGAACACCTTTCTGTTCTAACTGTGCATCAAGCATCATTCCTTTCATTTCTTCTGAAAAAGATTTGTTTTCAAAATAATATTTTTTTTTTTTTTTTTTTTGCATGGACTGTGGAGAGCAAGCATGATGATTCTGTTTCCTTCATTCTTGGTAAGTTTTTCAGATTCAACAACTGGTATCTGCCTACAGACTACGTGATGGATAACAAGCCAAAGCAGAATGATAATAAACAAGAATGTGGCTGCAGGACTGCATTATTTATAGCTATATAATTTAAAGTACAGAATTCAAAATGTTAAAGGCTTTCCATGTCTTGAGACTATCAGCCCCAAACCAAGGTTACCAATCACTGTCTCCTCTACTGCAGCTTGGCAACAAAATTCTGAGAACAACCCCAAAATTACCAGCAAAGTTGACACATGTACAATCAAACACTTGATCGTTATTTCAGGCTTATTACTCAATTCTGTGAAAGTCACTACATAGCTCTCAGAAAGCATACAGCTATGGCTGTATAGGAACAGCCAAATAGGAACAAATAGGAACATTTTGACAGCTGAGACCATTAGGTGTAAGTGCCTACAGAGAAGTCACTTGTCCCATGTACAAATCCCACCACCTAGTGGTGCCAGGAGCCTGTGAAGGCTGTCTGTTGAGGTAATTTCTTACTGATCCCCACAATTTCTGCTTTTTGGAAAGAATGAGAATAGTAAACTTTTCACAGAGCAATAAAATGGATGCAAAATAAAACAAAAGAGAATCTGGAGTAAGTAACTTTTTGTGACCAAAACCATGATTCTTCAGGGAAGCACTAGCTTGACACACTATATTTTTTCATACACCACCACTCTGACAGTTATACATACATTGCCAAAACCTGCAGGAGTCTAAGTTATGGGAAAAGCATAAACACAATTATTTTCTTTAGAATCACAAAGAAAGCAATCTAACTTACTTCTGCTTTTCCCCTTTTATTTTGACTTTGACTACATTAAGTTCCCTGAAGCATGGAAACAGTTGATCTGCTTTTTCATGGTTTGTGAAGAATTCTAATTTAGATAAATAATCTCAAATGAAAGTAATTCTGTTTCTTACTACAGTTTCCTGGGCTTTTTTTCTTCCTCTCTATTCCCACAAGAGTCCTTGCCCAAACATGGTACAAAACATAGCTTTACAAGTTCTGAGTGACTTTAGAATCAAGGTACAAATATATGGTACATCTTCAAAAAAACCTAGTATCTGTTTGTTTTTTTTTTTATGATGCCATTGACACACTTCCCACCTATTTTGATCAAAGTCTTTCTGCAATGAGATGAAATGAGACACAGACAAAAGATAAAGTAGATTACATTTTTAATGACTAGTTTGGGAGTTTTTCAGAAGTAGCCATTAGGAAAACTCTTACCACTGCTTTTTCCAGCATACTACTGGATTAGAAAAAAAAAAAAAAAAAAAAAAAGGTGTGTGGGGGGAGATAAAAATGTCACTTCTAGTAAAAACTACCATGCACATAGTCTTCAAAATGCAATTATGTGGATAAAACATGGATCAGATACCCTGTTGACATTTGCTTAAAAAATGCCAGTGTATCAGATGCTTTTTTCCCTGCTAAAATTAAATAAACCTTCACAGAACACACCATAACCTTCACTGAGCACATTAAAAATAACCTCAGTTACGAGCATGTGAAGATCACAGAATTAAGCATGAAGTATGAAGGTTGCGAATGAGACATTTATTGCTGCCCCCGGTGGGTGTGAATTAAACTAAAGTTCTAATTACATTATCATATATTTTTCTTCAAAAATTCAATTTGCTACAGTAATTTTAAAAAAAAAATCTGTTGTTTTAAATGTTTGAGCCCATTAATTGCTTATGTATTTACACAAATTCAGGTGTATGCACCTACCAAAACAGTGCGAAAAGAAAAATAACTTAATTTGCTTCCTTCCACACATTTCTTAGGAACTCACTGTTCCTGTTGACTCATTTGCCGCATAGCACAATCATGTAAAATATCTGAAGGGAGCAGAGTTCTTACAGATAACAAGGCATCTTCCCCTTCATTTACTTACTCTAATTTTTCTCCCACTGCTAGTTTGGGATGACACTTAGTCAGGACATCTGAAGCATTTGCAGAATATTGAAGGTGTTCCTGCTACCTCCACCTAGCAATTGCAGCCAGTGCCTTTAGAATTACTAGTGCTGCTTAAAAAGGAAAACAAGGTGTTTTGCACACAGAAAGACTGTCAGTCTCATAATCAAGAGACACAGTCAAAAATATTAACTTCCATTCTGCAGTCAGTGCAGAACATCTAAAACACTTTCTCTAGTACCTATCATAAAATCCATTTTACAAAAATACAAGTCAGATGATTCTCTATAAAACTTGAGTATTTTTGAAATATGTGATCTTCAACATGAAAATATTTGCATAATTAAAAAAAAATAAATATTGTGCATGTTTAAGGAGCTTCTAGTTTACTGAGTTGAACATCATTTTCTCCCAGTGTTCAATAAGTTAGATATTCACTATTTCAATATTATTATACCCTCATCTGTTCAAAAAGGCTTGATCTGTCAGCCACACAATTCAGCCTCAGAGATGTTCCAATAAAGCTCACTTTCCTGTACACTAAGCATTTGAGTCATTGCCATGGTTTCAGTGGCATATTGCCTAAAGCAAAAAAATCAAAAAGTGCTTAAATTCCTTGCGAGAGAAAATACTTGGGAGAGAAGGTAAGTAATTAAGGGGGAGTTGTTGCCTCTTAAATGGATTCACACTCTAATTACTTTTCACACTTTACCAATGAATGGACCAGGGAAGGTACAAAGACTTTTACTGGGAATTAGGTTAGTACTGTACCTCACAAGACAACCCGGAATAACCCAATGGGCAGTCACATTTCTCGATCAAGTAAGCCTGAGGAGTCATCCCAGACACAGTGCCACCTTCAGCAACTTCCAGGGCGATTTCAGAAATCCTGGAAGAAAAGGAGTAAACACCTCTGAGATTAGCCAAGCACTAACTCAAACCCAGTTAGTTCATAGTTAGCTGGTATGGGAGAAAACAGTCTTATTTGGCTGTTTATAGGCTTATTTGGCTGTTTATGTTTGTTTCCATCTACAGGAGACAGCACTGTTTTTTGCATCTGCTAAGCAAACCACAAAGTTAACACCACCTCTGATCTCATTTTCCATCTCTAGCCAATAGTATAAGTAACTAGCTCTCCTGCTTGATTCTATCTCTTTTTTTAGTCTCTTGACGGCCAAACTACTAATAAAAGTTCATATCTGATTCTTCATTTGGAGGGACTCATTAAGAAACTGAAGTCACATAGTAAATGTGACCAATTCATGACTCTCAGCAGTGCAGCAATAAAATCGTTCACTAAATGAGCCTTTAATGAAGAAACTATTTTAAAAAATAAAATAAAATATATCCTCAGCAACTAAAGCAACATAACATGCTCTAGAAGAGACTTCAAAGACGTTGGACATTTGCCTTTCTAGCAGGAATTTTAAGATCTGTAGCCAGGTGTTTTTTTTAACTTTAGGAGTATTTAGACATATAAAACAACAATTCAAAGCAAACATGAAGCATCTTCTAGTATCAGAAAGGGATATGTTTCTAACATTTTAAATTTCCAAACATTTGTTTGATTGTATTAATAATAATATCCTTGCTTCCCAACAACTCCTTTTCTTTCCAGCATGAATGCTGTCCTGACAAATTGGGTTGAGTGTGTCATAGACAAAGACAACAAATAAAACATCTAATGAGATGCACTTAATCCTAATGCACCCCAATTCTGTACTTTCAGCTTACTTTTTTATTTTGGGGGGTTGTTTGTTTAAATGAATTCTATGATCTGGAACCCCTATTGACTCTGAGAAATGAAAAGGGCAGCATAGTGTAAATTTTAAAGCTTCAGATATAATGCCAACCTAAGATAAAATGTCAAAGATCATCTGACTAACTAGCTGAATAAATGTCAATAATGCAGCTAGAGTGTATTCATTAAGTGCCTAAGTACAGGGCTAATGGAGAGGAGCTCACAGAACTGCTCATCTCCTCCTTGTGCTTATAGTCTGTTCATCTTCTCTCAAACCTTGATTACTGAGTGACTCAGTGACATTCCTGCTCATGGGCACATAGGCACCAATGTCAGGATGAATGTAGGAAAAGCAAACACCCACTGCTAAACTACAGGAGAGTTTTGTGATTGACTTTAGGTGACCAGACCCATACCTCTTGATACCTTGTGTCAATATAAAAATCCCCAAGTAAATCTAGTATCCGAAACCCTGTGTTCTCTTGTTATTACCTGAAGAAAGGGGTTCAGAGGAGAAGGGAAATTGAACAAAAAAACCCCAAGCAATCAAAGCCAGGTCAAAACAGAAGACTGAATATAAAAACCATTCAGATCTGAGATGTCAATGTAAGCTTACATTGAAATCTCTGTACATTTAATAGGGAACAAAAATGATATCTGCTTTCCCATTATCTTCAAGGCTGAGGCAAGGCTGAGAAACTGTTTATTGTCAAAGAGCTGTATTTACATAACAATACTCTTTAGGGCCACAAACCTACCTGTTTTTTGTGTGAAAACTTTACTTAAGAAAGGTCTGGCTTGGTTGATTTTTTGAAACTGTCTATTAGGCAGTAGCAAACAACTGTTACCTGATCACTGTCAGAAATATTGAAATAATTTCCAGTCAAATTGAAAGCATACTTCTAATTCAAATGAATTTATTATCACAGCCGGGCTGCAAAACAAAATCTAATAAAAGCAATGTTTCCATTTAGAGTGGTGAATGTGAAAATGGGGGCAACAAAATGAACAATATAGGAGAAAAATGTCTGAGTTTGGATTCTAAGCAGAAACCTTTAAATCACTAGTAATGCGGCAGCTTTGGAGCTGAAACAGCGTTAGCATTGCTGCTAAACTATGTAGGTAATACAGTGCTAACACTAGAACTAAGTTATTTTTATGTTTTCAATTGCCACTGCTACTTTATTTTAAAATGTTTTTCCTGTTATCACTTACCTCCAGCTTTTAAACTTTGCAATTGAAATTAAAACACTATTATAAACTTAAAAAAATATATTAAAATACTTCATATATATATTTTCCTCCTCCCATCCACTGTTTCTTTTGCTTTATACTTTCCTATGATGCACAGTGAGGTAGAAAGAGAAGCTTTACTAGTTTACTATAAGGCCTTTATTTGAAAAGCACAACATATCTATTTAAATGAATAGGTCACTTAATTCAAACATATGCTTAAAGTTGAGCACAAATATTGCCCTTTACAGGGTCCCAGCTTATTTTAAATAAAAGCCTTCAATTCTCATGCAAGGTAATGTTCCACTAACCTTTAAAAACATTCTGAGCGATTTAATTTTAGTCTTACACAAAACATCCACTGAAATCATTCAAGACGCTAACTTAGAAAAAATAATAATGTATTCCTGCTATATTCTACCTAAAGTCTCAGATGCCATGTGGTAAATGCTAACTATGTAACTAGGCAGATCACAAAAATCTATTGTAACATAACCACCTCCAAAATCAAATACACTATTATATGCAAGATTATGATTTCATATGGAGAGTTACCATGCTGTAAAAATGTATTCTAGTTCTTCAAGTGACACCTTGTAAACATGCCCTGAAATGGAAAAGTCCTCCCCTGTTCTGATATATGCCTCATTACTCTGTATAAAACAGTGATGTATTACAATGCAGGTCTACTTCAGTCACAATAGTCACACGCATCCCAGAACAAAACCAGGAGCTTTGCTTTCATAAATTTCCTTGATGCTCGAGCTGAGATAGTATTTGATTTTTGTTTCCACAGCTGAACTAGGATCTGTACAGGGTAAGGGAAGGGAGAAACAGAAATAAAACATGAGCATGCTCCTCGAATTTTCCATGTTGCACTGGAGTTACTTTCGTAATTCTTTTCATGGGAATCCCTTGTGCTTGTAATACAATATCCTAAATGGACTGTGCCAAAAATAAATGAAACCAATGTAAAACATTTATGTCATTTGTTATTAATATTTAGTATTTAGTGACAGTGCAAGCTGCATAAATACTTTTCTGTAAATTATATACTCAAAATAGCGAAAATAGCAGCAACAATGACTATGTTTTCTGTCACACAATGCTGCAAAGTTACACAGTATCTGCCCCTATTATTCACTCCCAAACTCCAAAGACAAGGCTCTTATAGCCCTATTTGTAGACTAAAAATCTGGAGGTAATTTTAGCCTATCACTTTTATGACAGAATCATAAAAAGGACCTCTGGAGACCTTTAGAGTTTATCTCTGATTATTCCCATATACTTGCTAATAAATTTTGCTTGTAAAGGATATTGTGAACTCATTATTAAAAACTTCTTGCAATAGTCTATATAATCTATTCTAGAAGTTCTTTACCCACAGGAATTTTTCTTTCATGTCTAACGTGAATCTTTCCTGCTGAAGTTTAAGTTCACTTTTGTTTTTGTCTTCCCCACCAGTGCAACAGAGAACTCATTCTTCTCTTCCTCTCTGTGACATTTTAAGCATCTTAAGGCAATTTCTAGTTTCTAAACGTATCTGGTTCCTTACATCTTCTCTCACAGGTCATATTTTCTAAACTGTGATAATGTTCAATGATATCCTCTGAACACTTTAATATTTTTTTTCTTTTTTTTTAATTCCATTAGTCAGAACTTGATACTTGGGCTTTATTAGTGTTGGGTGGAAGTAAAAGAGATTGGGATTTTTTTCACTTTGCAAGCCATATCTGTTTATGCATGCAGATAGAGTATTAGCACTTCTCAACAAGAATACAATTACTGGATCATGTTCACCTGGTGATTTGTTGTAAACAGTAGGCTCCTATTCAAAGAACAGGCAACCAAGCAGTTGTTCCTTGTTTGTTAAATTGACTGCTACTTTCAGTGTATCTTATAGCTGACCTTTAGATTGCAGCAGATTTTTGTAATGTTCCAGTCATCTTGCTGTCTGATGTCCACTTCAAATTTACTGTTATCTTTATTTCCTCACATAACTTATTAACGAATAAATTGAAGATATTGAGCATATTTGATCCAAACACATTCAATTTCCCACTTGCAGGGGAAAAAACTCCTTTGTGTACTAACCCTTTTATTTAATTACAACACATATTTTCATTAAATAGACATTTATTCAAAAAATACTCTGAGTTCGTTTCAGAATGTGTGTGCTTACTTGTGTTTTGTGCTCTAGGAACCAGACAGTAGAGATTTCATTTTCCTATCATGACTTAAATTTTCTACTGAATATAACTTTCCTCTCCTGTGTCTTCCACTATGCTGAACACTAACTCCTTCTGTTCTTTCTTCTCAGCAATAGCTTATAGCTGATGTTATGAATATAAATTCTGTTGGGAATAGCTGGGAAGTCTACAAGGTTATCTGTGACTACTACACTATTTCAGACCACTGCATGAAATAGTTACCTGCTCTGCCTCATGATATTGCCATGAGTCGCCTTAATAAGAATGTAATGAACATCATACAACACATTCATAAAGTCTTCCCGGGATACAGCTCTACTTGGTCTTGAATCATCTCCATAGTGCTTCCAGGTGAAATCTGCCTGAGACATCGTCCTGTTGATGCCTGAGTCATCATGGTAATATTCCCAGGACACAGTGTTTCTGACTCTTTGGCCATCACCATAATATTCCCATTCATGCTGAAAGACAGAAATGCAAAACCAGATTCAAAACCAGTAAAACAGTATTCAAAAGAACTGGGTGGTAGTTTTGGAGTAAAAAGAAGCAGATGGAAAGATTATTTACCTCTGTCATCTCTATCTCATGCCTTGTAAGCTGCCCAATCAGAGGGGCAGCCATGTGCCGGACAATAATTCTTGTATGAGTGGGAGGTCCACCTCTTATGATGACTTGTGGATAGTAAGTAGTAAAACCTGTCTCTTCTCGTGCTTCAAAGTAGATGGCATATTTCAGTTTCCCTCCATAAGCAGTCAGCTAACAAAGCACAAAAAGAAATATTAATTTTCAGAGAGCTAAAAATAAATCCCTGGGAAGGAGATAGATGCACTCTGCACTGATGAACAAACGTGGTAGAAAATAGCAATACATGCTTGTGGAGTTATCTGGGGAAAAGGGATGTGTTCAAAACCACCCATCAACCATTTGTTATCGTACTACACTAAAAACAATCTGTTAACTATTTCTTTATATGTGCCTTGGTGTTCCCCAAAATTTGTGTATAAAGAAAGATACATCTAAACTTTTCCAAGCCAAACGAAGGAATATCATAAGTACAAAATAAATCATTCAGAGGTGCATAACAACATCCAAAAGGGAAGTTATTTCAAACATTTTCTCCTGTATAACTTAAAAAGGTCAGACACTTTTGGTTTAAAATTGAGATAAACAAAAGAAGTGCAGGAGAGTTATATTAAGTTTACACAGCTTAATTTTTCAAATCACATTTTTATTTGAAAATCTATCCTGTGAAAAAAATATTACATATTAATATCTGTAAATATCTATGTTAAATATTGCTCATGTTACTTTATGAATTTCCATTATAACAGAGTAAATAGTTTTTAAAAATGGAATAGCATTTATTTTCTTTTGAAGTACCTTCCACTGTGTGGTGACATGCGCAGTGGAAGGGTAAAAAGGCACTGTAAAATAAGACTAAAACAAAAACAATACCACGTCAGTATTCTGAGGAATTTTAGGTTTACCTTTTGTCCCTCAAACTGCTTTGGAAGTCTCCAGTAAACAGGTTCTGACCGAAGATCTTGCATCACCTGTTCTATGTTTGCTACTATTTCAGGAGGCTGGAATGCAATCCCTGAAAGAGTGCTGCGCTGAAGCTTTTCATCCACCAGTGGCAGAACCATTTGCTCTGGCTTCAAGGTCACCTACGCAGAGTCAAAAAAAATCAAGAAGAAATTAACTCTATTTTTCCCCATGAAGTGTTAGTCTTTAAATTATATCTGTTTAAAAATTATTTCTAGGTAATTTCATTTCATATCATGAGCAATTTGTCACAAAGCAGTCTTGCTACTCCTTCAGGTATAAGCAGTGCTAATAATGACTTTCCCCTTGAGCCTTTTGCACCTTGTCCTCATGTTAACAAAGAATGTAGTAGCGCTGGTTAAAATAGTTTAATCAGTAAGTGATTCCATGAATTTTATCAGAGTGATTTTCACCGTGCTATTTCAGTCTCTGGCCTCTTCTGTTCCAATTGTGAGAAATGTACCTTATGAAGAAGCATAGTTCTCACCACCACTCATTACACACCACTGGGGCTGTGGAACACAGTGCCTGATCCCTTGACACTTCTATACAGTATTCAAGCTAAGTGTTCTTCAGGTAATATGCAGAGAGCGAGGGCTTGGCGTGGGTTTCTGTAACTCTAAATTCAGATTTAATGAAAAATACAAGGATTCCACTTAGATGCTTGTAATTTTCTTAGACTTGTTGACAAAGTCTCAATAGCATTATAGTGAAATCATTATTTTGATCAAAAACTGTAATAAGAGTCTAAGTAATTCTGTGCCAATGGAAGCATCACAGGGAGTGTGTGAACAGATGCAAAGGGCTGCTATCAAAACTGCTCTCTTCCAAAGAGTAAGGAAAGCAAAGACAACAAGTGCAGAGTCATATCTCTAACAATCATCCTAGCAAGACTGGTCAGGAGACAGGAGTCAGGAATCAACCATGCTATGTACTGTACTTACAGTCGTCTGATATTTCCATTTACAGCAGCATCTATGGACTGATCAGACATGGAAAGATTCCTAACATTGCCAGCCATAAGTGAGAGTTACTGAGTTTATATCATAACTGTCTTTGACTGTTTAATACTTTAGATACCAAGAAAGGGGTCAACACATTGGAATTTCAGATCAGCCATGCCTTATTGTCATGTAAGACAGGATTTGTTTTTTAAAGAACTGCAATGCCTTTTGAAATACCTGAAAGTATCTGAAATAGTCACTAGCAGCTGGCAGAACACAGGACACCAAAAACCAGATGAGACATGGACATACACTTATCTTTAGATACGAGCACAAATATGAAAGGAAGTCAATCAAGAGAAACAAAATATTCAGGAGGTTTAAATTGTTTACGATTTCTGCTGCCACAAAGGTCAAAGCCCAATTATCCAGAACTGTTGCTGTCATGCAACTTGATTACATTTTATAACTTGTCAGCCTTCTACTGCCTTTCATCTCCAGTCTAGCAGCATAGATGGGCAAAACTGAAATAATGAGAAAAACTGGGTCAGATCATAATAAGTCACTTCATACACTGGGAAAGGAAAGAGGTGCTATGAACAATGAAGAGATGAATAAGTTGTATTCATATTGCATTAAACAAGAGATATTAACTTGATTTCAGCTGAAAGCTTCCTTATCCAACTGATGCTTGTACTTGACAAGTTTTGGGCTTTGACTGATTTGCATTAAGCAGAAACTCCTTCTGTGGCCAACCTGCTTTCAAGCAGAGATATGACCGACCATACAAGGAGATAGAACTACTCTTTTTCCAATAGAAATCACTTTTCCAATGCATTCTCAGAATGCAACTGTGGAGGTGGCAGAGCAGTGACAGACAGCAGTGGTCTCAATGTATGTTTTGTGCTTGCTGTACAGATAAATGGAGATATCCAGTCTGCCTTATTTGTCAGTCCAGCATAGGCCTTGAGGCCCTCTTCCACAGAAAAACGGAGAGCTCTTTGCTTGCTCTGGTGAATTAAACCTTTCCATTATTGAATTTAAATATAGCTTCAATAAGCTCTTTTTTAAAATTACCCCCCCCCCCCAACACCCAACAACATCAAAACAACAAAACCAACGATTAACATAAACAGATTAATTGAACTATGGGAATTTTATGCTGTGAACAAGCACCTGTGACCCTTGAATACACCTGGGTAAACTGTGTATCGTGTACCAGGGATTATGTTACAATGCATTGGACTGCATAAATTGACAACGCAACTCGCTTGCCCTTTCTTGGAGCTCAATAGCTTTACTTTGGCTTGACATCAGCTATCCTATCACTCATTTTCTTATCTCCTTATTTCCTTTTAATGTCTTGACTCTGATTGTCTAATGGAGCATACTGCTCTCAGCGGTTCTCAAAGTATAAAGAAGAAAATGATTACTTAAATGTTTGGCTATTTTCTAGCTACCTCTCAGTGCCTGACTAAAAGATGCCAGCAGGAAACAACGTTATCGCATTACATGGCTCAGCAGTTTCCTACTCACCCACACGCGGATCAGCCCCCTTGCCTCAGTGCACTGTGTAGTCAGGCCAAAGCAATAGCAATTGCTGCAGCCAAGTGGGTTTCTGGCAGAGAGACCAAATGTGCCAGCCTTGCACCTGTCACAGTGGACACCTTCCACATTAACCTGGAAGAGAGAGAATATTTTAAAAAGGGAGGAGGGGGGCGTGTGGGGAAGGCAAGTTTTATTTTATTTCAAGGTAGCAATAGAAAAAGAAAATCATGCAGTGATGATAATAACAGGGTGCACATAGAAACAATAATAAGTGTTAGGAAATATTCAAGGAACTTTCCAGTTTCTTATCATATGTGTATGCAAACATATGTAATTAATGCAATTAAGGCATTTGCATTTGTAACCACTGAGTAGCTCTGAGCAATGGATGCTGGTTCCACACTAACAGTTGTAGGCACAGAAAAATTAAATGGCACTTTGGGCATGACATGCTCAATAACTGATTGATAAGATAAGAAAAATAAGTTGTTCTGAAATTGCCTGTGTTAATCAAGCCTTCTGTTTAATAAGAATTAGCATTGACAAGTTCAGATATTTAAGGTACAACACTAAATGTTCTTGCTGAGAAATGTGTTTTAATGGAAATTCTGTAGAGAAAAGCTTTCCCCTCTTCATGATTGTTTTCCACATCATTGAACAGTATTAACAAAGCTGAAATGTTCCACTTGTTGTAATGTCAATGCTTTTATTTTCATTTTTCAATTAGTCCAAATAAAAAGCTATTCCAGATAGAGCAGATACACAATAATTTATGCAGAGCCTTTTAAAACCATTTTCATACTGGGGCCAAGGTATTAAAAAAGAAAAACAACCCACATCAGTAGGAAAATACTGGAAGTACTGGTTGGCTGCCCCCCCTTTTCTTTTTTTCAATCTTGAGAGTAATGTGTAGAAGACAATCCAAAAAACAAATTAAACTTTCCAAAGCTTATACAGGAAACAAACATTATCCCTCAGGATTTACCATTTTTAACCCTCGTTTCCACCTGTAACTCTATCAACAAATGTGCCTCCACTGTATTTAGCTTAGATTTTGTTGCATTTTATCAAGGCTGACATTGAGGCTCCTGAACCTTCGAAAGCTCATTTCTGCAGCTGTAACAGCATGTTTAAATGGAAATTATTACCATTTTCTAAAAATCTAGTTTCTTCAATATATAACTCTTTCAAAAAAGTTATAGAAAACGTTAACTAATACTAGATTTAAGTTTAACCTTAGATATAAATTCTGAGTAAAAAATGCTGACTTAATTCAGTATTATTTGAGCATTTTCTACAATAATGGTGATTTTTGTTTGCTTTGAATTTTGTTTCATGTCAATTTCAGTTCCTTATCATTAATCATCAGCTAAATATATACTGCTTATTTGCACTCACAGAAACATAGAAGCAACTATATTAGCTTCAAAAGTATTAACAAGGAAGCACTTCTGTTTAAAAATGCCATCAACCTCCCTTCTTAGTGCTTACAGGACCTCCAGGGAAGACAATAACCCAGAGAAGTTGTGGTGTCTCTTTCTCTGGAGATATTCAAAAGCCATCTGGACACAATCCTGAGTAACACGTTCTAGGGGACTCTGCTTGAGCAGGAAGGTTAGACTAGATGACCTCCAGTGATCCCTTCCAACCTGAACCATTCTGTGACATACTGAACCTAATCCAGAAATGGGGCACCAAGATGCTTAGAAGGGCTGGAGCTCCTCGTGTATCACGACAAGCTGAAAGAATTGAGATACATCAATGTCTCCATTTCAGAGGCTGACACAGGGTAAATAATGCTGAGTTTTACTAAGACAGTCTATGTGATAAACTTCAGTTTTGCTACAGTCTCACCATCACATGACTCACCATTTGTGAAATAGAACCTAATGGATATTTTCTGTTCAAATATACCAGAAAAACGGGAGGCCAAGCAGTTTGCACAGAGGTTGTGAAATCCCTCTTCATCCTTGGAAGTACTGCCTCAGCAGCATCTTTCAAAAAAAAGAGTGGGCTAGATGACCTCTATAGCTTACTTCCAACCTAATTTGTTTCAGAATTCCTCCACTGAGTCTTTAAATTCAGAATTAAGTGATTGATGCCCATTTAACAAAATAATTACCTGGCAATTCAACAACCCAACAATCTAAATTCATTCATCCATTTTACTAGCTTTTTTATATCAATACAGAACAGACCTAAAGAAGAAAAATTAAAAAAAATCAGAGAAGCAATTTCTAGAGGTCACTCTTAAAAACCTCTTCTTTGAAGTGAGACTATCACCAATACTAGATCAGGTTACCCACACCTCTTTCTAGCCAGTTCTTGAAAATCTCCAAGAATGGGGATTTCACAATGTCTGTGAATAATCTCTTCCAGTGCTGCACAGCCCTGATTTTTTTCTAATGTCCAACTCAAAATTCCCAAGCTGCCATTTGCAGCTGCCATCCCTTGTTATATCTTTTGTCACCACAAGAAAGGACTTGACTCCATCAACTACTCTTTGAAGTGGCTACAGGCTGCAACTGCATTTCCTCTTATTGGCCTCTTTTTTCATACTACAAGAGTCCAGCTCTCAGTACATGCTCACAGATCATCTACTGTAAGCCTCTTTAGAGCTCTTCTCTGGATCCTCTCAGATTTCTCAACAACACTTTTGAATCAGGTCCTAAACTGGACACCATTGCCAAGTGCAGTCTTACCAATGCTGAGTAAAAATTAGAGCACTGCATAGAGCACTGAGCAGATACAGGCTTTCCTCTGCTGGTCATGCTGTTTGTGATGTCCTACCTTGCAGCTGCATTAGCCAGTATGCTCAGAGCCTCCAGCTCAGTAAGCAGTTCACCTTATTTATAAGGAGAGTATAGGGTTGGTTTACATTGTGCTTTTCAGCAGGATTGTCACTCAGGCTTTTTCCTCTCAAACTCTACTGATTCTTGAGGTCATTCCACTCCAGTTCATGACCTTTCCATTTTCCCAGTCATCAAGCTTTTCAAGTATTCTCTAGACTGTAATTCTACTGTTCAGCATGTCAACCTTCTACCTCTTCCAAATCAGCAATATTCTCAAATGTGCTGATCGTGAATTCTGTCATCTGTGCTGCTGCTGAAGTATCGGCTCTGGGGTACTCTGCTTGCTGGCTACCAACTACATATCAAACCACCAATTATTGCCCTTTAAGCCCAGCAATCCAGCCAATTTTCAAACCACCTTAAATGTGCTGTTCTTTCAAGAATGATTCCAAATAAGAATGCTGTGGGTGATGATGGCAAAAGTCTTTGTTTTAGCGATCCTGAACTGGACACAGTCTACTCAGAACAGATACTGCTGCAGTGAATTCTACTAATGAAATGATGAATATTGACTCCCTCTAAGTCAATGTACTTTGAACTAGCACTGTGGCATACTGTGATTACTGATGTGTTTGCTTTTATTTTGCCCAATATCTGAGCAAGAATTGTATTATGAGGATAAACTGGCAACAGTTCTGTTAGAACAAAAAGAAATTCAATGTGAGAAAAAAAAGCTTAAGAGGATGCTATCCTGGCAAGTGTCAGCTCGTGAAAAAGCACTTAAGTCTTTCTTTATGTTGGACTCCTCCCACAGCAGTTATCAAATGCATATGGAAAACAAGATTTGTCTGCATATATTGTTGGAACAAGTAAGTACAAAGGTCGATGAATTTTGGAATACATTTCTCATCAGCTATAAAATCACTTTACAACATTCATTGTCCTACCTTGCAGCTGCACTGGCCGGTATGATCAATGCATGAGCACTTCCCCTCTGTATCACAGCTCTGTGGATCAGTCCCAGCCAGGAAGCACTGGCAAGCAACACAATGTGGATAATTCCAGTAGCCCAACCTGCACTCATTGCATTTATCTCCTGAGAATTCAGGGCGGCAGAAGCAACAGCCTGTATTTAAGTCACACTGAGAACTTAGGGCTCCAACAAGGCTGCAGTCACAGGGCTATCAAGGAGAGAATAAAGGAAACAATCGTAATTGTGCTCCTGAAAAAAACTCAATGCAAAAAAACCCCCCCGAACAACCCACGAACAAAACCAAAAAACGCCACCAAAAAATCAATCAAAATGAAAACCCAACCAAAAATCAATTCACTTCTTTCAAGTATCTGTAAGTAATGTACAACTGTGAATTTCCACTGTCTAAAAATAACATACCTAAACTATAAGAACAGTAATTTATTTTTATTCAACAAGCATCAAGCATATACACTAAATACATTTACAATACTGGTGGGTTTTTTCAACAGATATGTCTTATCATTGAAAAGTTAGGCAGTGAGAACAAATAAACCTGAAAGTGTCGAGCACATTGGAATACCTTGGGGACAAAATTAACTTGCAAACTACAAACACTCTCTAAAAAGTTTTTTGTATGTAAATTCTCTGCAGGCATGGTCAGACCACTTTCCTAAAACTGGAATTGCTCAGGGACAATTGCTTCAGTGGTTCCAGAGGAATCCAGTTCAACATTTATTACTCATCCATCAGACAGATGTCTTTTTTTGTACTAAAAAGACTCCTAGATGAGAATAGTTTACACAATAAGGGCTAGAGATTTAGTCATGCAGTACACTGAGAAATAAACTTGCTCAAAGAATGAGATTTATGCAGGCAGGTAAAGATAGAAATAGGTGACTTGCCAGGGATAAGAAATACATAATTAAGTAGCAGGGAAAACTGCAAACTTTCAAAGAATGGAAGAATCCCTCAATGCTATTACTGTGACTGCACTGCAAAGTTAGCACAGGACACTGGCTGCAATCACTGTCGTGACCAGAATCTCACATGGAGGAGTTCAGCTTGCAGAAGCAAACTCTGTGCCCGTAGGACAGGTTACCACAGTAACTGACATGGATAGACTTGCTAAAATGACAGACACAAAGCTGAGAAGAAGAAAATGTGGATTCAGTTTCTAAGCAAAACTGTTTATTGCATGACTACTTAGAGCACCTTACTTCTGATCTGAAGAAGGTCAATATATACAGGAAACATTCAAATGCCATCTTTACTGAATGCCAGGGAAACTATTTAACCACTGGTTAAATGTTAGGATGCTAGATTACTAGCTAACTTAAAAAATAAAACCTTCTGACAGAAAGAACGTATACACAAGAAATATTTGAACATAAAGCTTAGAAAGGAAATTGTTCACCATACTTTGAAATAGCTTGGTTTGGATTATCAAAACCTAAATTACAATAAGATGCTATGTTTGTTTTTACAGTTTCATACAATGCTCTCTATCCCTGAGTTACAAGAGCCTTGGAAAACGTCTACAAAGATTGCAAGAAGGAAATTCACATCTCATTTTGCAGAAATTAGCTGCAACATACTGAAAGAGATGTGGGCTGATAGATTATTATTAATTTAGACAGTGCCATGGAACCGTCATACTAATGTGCTCACATAAAACACAATCAGAGAATATATTCCAGAGCTCAAACAGAGGTCTTCAACCTCATTAAGCTGGTTTCAGAAGCCAAGAGTTTATATCACAGCAGCACAGCAGAGGTTTCACAAGAGGAGTTTTTCATACATACAAAAAAGAAATCATTCTTGGCAATTGCTTTGCAGCCTGCACTACATTACAAACAGCCTTTCAAGATAAAGCATTAATGGTGTATGACTATGTTCAGACAAGATACAGTTTTTTTGATAAATTGTAGCAGTACTATAAATCCCTCATTATCAATGAGCACAGCAGAGCATGTGCCACTTGAACTTTGTATGAGGTCCACTGTCACCAGTTGTCACCTTTAGCCAAATACTACTCCCCTCAACTCAAGGGCATTAACAATAGTTTTCATGGCCCCCTTGACATTTTACCATTGTTTTCCTTTTTCCTTTCCATTCTCTTCAGATTTTTTTAACTCTATGTAAATATTGTGATAAAAAGGATTTAAAGGCTAATGAGAAGGTTTATTTTCTCTCTTGCTCTTTTTTCCTTAAGAACAGAGGAAAAAAGAGCAATTTACAGCTAAGGTGGATGTTTCTTCTCTGCTTGATGTCTTTTACCCACAAATTCAAGCCCTTCTCAAGCAAGCTTTGAGTACAAATTCCCAATGGTAACACCATTAAGACCAAAGTAAATTTGTTCTACAAAGGCACTGTCAATTACCTGTAGATATACAACTACATACATTGTTCAATACTTTGGTCATCTCCTTAATCACACTAAACACAGCTATAATAAAATAAAACCAGTTTCAAGCAGGACACTGACTCAGTGTGACAGAGTGAACAGGGTGTTTTGTGTTACAGGCTGCATGCCTGAGGCAGAGGATCTGTAGTGCTCAGTAACTGATCATCAACATTTACATCACAGTTTGACACCAAAAACTTGCAATGTGGAGACAAACCATGATTTACAAACTAAAAATTGTGTTCCAGCTATAAATTACTGTGGAAAAGGTAATGCACACAGAAAAAATAGAAATCCACTCACCTTGCAGCCGCTGACAATACTGTGGCCCCAGTGATTTGGTGCACATTTTTCACACATCTCTCCAATGGTATTGGGAGGGCAAATACAGCGGCCACTGACAGGATCACAGTTATTACCAAAACGTGAACACTCACAGGCTTCATGGGAAACAGGAAAAAAATAAAGTAGAGGAAAAGTTAGTCCTTTATGTGGCACCTAGAGACCAGCTCCTAGGATCATTCACGGTTGGAATCATTCCTTTACTGTACAGTGAACTCTCAGTTATCTGTGGACACTGTGGGGCAGGAAAGGTAGGCTAAGCCCAGAGAAACCAAAACCAGTAGCAATGAAACACAGGTTAACTGAGAATGAAGTAACTGCAATGAGAACAGAATGGAAAAAATAAAGGCACCAAGTGCCGAAGTGCAGAGACTTCTGAGAAGGTGCACTCCTGTGGCATAACTGCAGTAGTACTGCTGTACAATTCCTTGACTCGCACTGTCTCCTGCAAGAAGCCACCTATGTACCTCTGAGCCCTCTGTGCAGGGAACTTGCAGTGTATTTAACCTCTGAGTCAGCCTCCTGAAATTTCTGCTGCTATAAAGAGACTTTTTTTAAAGGGCAAAAGAGGTGTTTCATTTTCTTTTTCCCTTTATATTCCTTCTCTTTCAGATTACATGTCCTCTGCCTTGAGAAGACATCAACAAATTGATGGTTCCTCTCCACGGGAAACTGTGATTTTTCTCAGATTGTATTAAAACTACTTTGGGTTTGAAAGTGGTTCCAGAAGTGGTCTTTGTTCTTAAGAGATTATTAAGTGAAAAACTCATTGGTGGAAAATACAAATTCAAGATATGTAAGGGATAAGTAGATATGGGCCACAAGACACCTAAGTGATGGAAGGAGCAGAACTGGTGCATGGTTATTTTCATACCCACCAACCCCAAACTATGACTCTCTGAGTGATATTGTGTTCCTTGGGGTGAGGGCAGAGTAACTTTGTTACTGAGGGCTTCATTTATGTTCATTGCCATTACTGTAAGAAAAACTTCAATTCAGGGTTAAACTCGAAAACGAGATGTATAAAGGTAGAACTCATATCTATAGTTAAAATAAGAAGTGACCCTTATTTTTCCCCTTCAATGCTTTCAAAATAAGCTAGTTGTTGCAGAGAAGATGGCAAGTTTTGCCTCCATTACATTGCATGCTACTTAAAGTCTTTTAACACGCTGTGGCTTAAAGATGCGTCAGAATACAGCTCATTGGGATACTGAGGCTTTTGGATGTGACAGCTCTTGTATGGGCTTCCAGGTCTTAGAGAAAATTGGCTTAAAAGACATGGAGGGGAAGAAGGAGACAGACCAATAATTTTTTATTTTTACTTTCATCATCATTAAAAGAGGGGGAAAATACTTGTTGCAAGCAATAGTGAAATAGAAACCTTTTTTGTATCTTTGCTGCTAGAATGCTAACACTAACTGATGATGTTTTAAGGGTTTTTTTATGATTCATGGGTTTTTCTTGCACAAGAAAAAAAATCAAATTGTATTCCTTTTGGATAAATGCTAGATAAAGAGGTCCAATATTTTATTTGATACTTAATTATCTTTATGGAATTATTTTTTTCTGTACTTTTCTTTCTAGCATTATTTGATATAGTTTTATTAAATTTCGGATTTTCTTTGTGTTTCATAATTTAATTCCTTATTTTTTGTGATTTGAAAGAATACTTAAGAAGTCTACTAAAAATAAGTGGGGAAAAATAGCATGTTGAAAACAGAATTCCTCTCCATCTGTTCTATTCAGGAACTTTTAAAAATCTAAATGTTCTGAATATCTTTAGCTGTTGCTGTTATTTTAAACATTCGATGACCACATTTCTATTTAAAATGTTGCATGGATTTACTCTGCCATTTCAAAGTTTGCCAAGAGAGCAATTATAATTTTAATGTGAAAGCTTATTAATAGCCCTCTCATTTTCCTTCCCCAACTGTATGAAGTTAACAACATTTTTTAATGTTTCACAATATCGATGTACTTTTAAACTGTGAAATGTTAGAATAAGAGGCTAATCATAAACTATACTATTTTTCCCCCTCTGTGCTCTATATATGTGCTAAAGGCTTTAGGACTGAAGATATCATTTGCATTTTATTTCAAGCTCTTTTCATCAGTGAGCCTGGGAACCAATCTTTCTCCTTTCCAAGGTGCCCATGTGTTTGCACTTTTCAAGGCTGTAAACATTTTTTGAACATAGGAGACAATACCAAAGAGGAGCATTTTCAAATATAATCTATAATCAAGCCTGTCTCAAGGTTTATCCACATTAGAGGTAAAATTGAATTTTGCTGCACAAATGTGAGTCTTGAGGCCTTGATTCTCCTTTCATAAAAGAAGGGAATAAAAAAAAGGCAGAGAGATAGTCTTGCTCCTTTTGCTCCCTTTCCGGATTGGTAACCTGTTCTTCCTCCTTTCCTAACGATTTCTGCTTTTGGAAAGAATACAGTTTATGTCTGAAGAATAATAGCAGCATTCTGGCATCCTAGCAGTCAGTCACACTAGACAACAATCTGTGTCTCCTGTGATCACACCTAAATGAGTCTGTGGGACTTAAAAAATACAGTTCTACTAGCAAAGATGAATATTTCCCTGTGAAGAAACCTATCAATAAAGCTCTTTTTGATATAGCAATCTGTACTATTTCAGGGATTGGAAACATCCATTCCAGTCTCTGACCTAAAGGACAAAATGACAAAAATAAATGTGAAAAAGTGGCTGGATATATTTATGTCCAGTGCTAGAGTTTCAGCACCTAGAAAAGCAAGCTTTACATGTGCTTACACAAGGGACATAATAGACAGGCTTACCTGAAGATATTGTTATACACAAAAAGTAAACAAGTAAGAAAGAAACTAAGTATTAGTGTACAGGATAAGATTGCATTAATAAAAAAGTTTGGGATAAAACTAAAAGCAAAAGGAGGTTTGTGGTTTTGTTTTCCCTTCAAGCTGATGTGATTTGGCAAGAACCTTTATCAGACTTCTTTGATACCTTTAACATAAGTAAATTATAGGAATTTCATAGAATTTTTTGGCAGACAGTACTTGGAGTAAATGACATTCCTGTTGCTTCTAAACATAGTAGATTAGACATAAACCAATCATAAAATAGAAGAAATTGCTTGTCTTTTGTTCTTGCCAATCACCATCCTTGTCAACTGACTGATTTACAAGGCTGGCTGTGAATGTACCTAGCTGTCAGGAAAATTTGTTAGGCAATCCAAAACCAGCCAAACTAGAAACTTAGGAATAAACAAGCAAACAAATCTGCACTTGAGTGCAAAAAATTCACATACGAGTACAGCCTCCCTCTTGAAAGTTGTAAAATCCATGTGCACAGCGGTCACACTTCTTTCCTGTTACTCCAGGCTGGCAATAACACTGTCCATCTCCATCACAGTCAAAGGACTTGGAACCAAAAGAGTTGCAATTGCAGGGAACACATCCTCTTGAAGACTGTAAGCCAAAAGTTTCAGGCTGCCACAGAGAAAGGAAGAGTTAGTACATCGAGATTACCAGGAGAAAAGAGGAAAAACTGAGAGTGTAGGGAGATCTTTGCTCTTAATCACTGAAATACTACTCTTAACAAACTGAATTGTAGTGGTAAAATCCTGGAGCAAGGGCACTAAGTGCCCTACAGATCTGAGAAAGAATAAAGATTTTAGAATGTTTCCCAGTGCTATAATTAATGTTCTGCAATATAATGCATTTCTTATGAGGCTGTGTTTCCATAAGTACAATTCCCACATAGAATGGAATGTATGTCAGCACCACATACCCACCCCGTGTCTGGTTCTAAGAATTTGTCAGGCAGAGTTTGTTGCTAGGAGAGTGAATTCAAATTCTTAGCTATGAATGGAGACCGATTCAACCGGAAAGCCTCTGAACAACTAGATTTTATCTCCTCTAAGCAGGGGCAATGTCTTTATGCAGTATTCTCTAACTCGAGGGCATTTCCTTAAAATGATATATAGGAATAACTTCAGAAGAACATAGATGTAATGTATTTGTGTACAGTACAAACAAATAATGTGCATTATTTATTTTTAAGATAAAAATTCTGTCTTTGGATCAGGCCTTTGTTTCTCTTCTGTTTTCTTTCTTTATATTCTTTTTTGCAATGATTAATATAAAGTTTCTACAGAACCAGTGTAGATATTATCAACTACAGCAATAAATTTCCTCCTTAACTTCACTAGTGAAATGTAAAAAGTATATTTGTAAAGAGGAGAAGACACACACTCATTTTTTTTTTTACTGTAATCTGGAGTTCTGCACAAAGTTTTCAAACAACAGACCTCATGGCTTTCACTGTACCAGCCAACTGAGGCTCCTACAAACAAACCATACTAGATATTCAAATTCTGAACTCAGTCTTGAACTACAGTGCTTTAAAATGGGAGTACTTTTCTGGTTTTGTTTTTTTTAAGCATGATAATTTCCAAAGAATCCTGAAACCGAAGAATATTAATAACTTCACTTGAAATTGATATTACAACATTTAGTAATAAAATCTATCAGAGACTTCACTAGGAACAAAAGAAAAAGTTAAAAATGAGATATTAAAAAGATCACTGCTAATAAATGGGGGAAAAGTGGAAAAATATTTACTTTACAATGTGTGATCCAGGCAAGAGGTGTTATATTTTTACCTATTATAAATCAGTAAATTTCTCAGATCAGTGGAGATGGACCTGCTTTGACTAGAGAAGTGATTACCCCTCTGTACTCAGCACTGGTGAGGCTGCACTTTGAGTATTGCCTCCAGTTCTGGGCTCCTTGCTACAAGAAAGAAATTGGAGTGCTGGAGCATGTCCCGAGAAGGGCAATGGAGCTGGTGAAGCGCCTAGAGAGTAAGTCATATGAGGAGTGGCTGAAGGAGTTGGGGTTGTTTAGCCTGGAGAAAAGGATACTTGGGGAAGACCTCATCACTCTCTACAACTACCTGAAACGAAGTTGTAGCAAGGTGAGGGCAGCCTCTTCTCCCAGGCAACCAGTGACAGAACAAGTGGACATAGCCTTAAGCAGTGCCAGAGGAGGTTCAGGTTGGACATCAGGAACAATTTCTTCACTGAAAAGGTGGTCAGACATTGGAACAGGCTGTCCAGGGAGGTTTTGGAGTCACCATCTCAGAGGTGTTCAAGAAATGACTGAACATGGCACTTAGCACTGTATCTAGTTGACAAGGTTGGGACTTGATAATCTTGGAGGTCTTTCCCAACCTTAATGATTCTATAATTTATATTTTACTTGTCCCACAGTGGAACCCCTAACCTTTTGTATCAATGAATTCTCAGAAGCTTCAGAAGCTTTCCAGGGAGAAGCCCTGCAATCTGATCTCTGAGGTTAATACCGAAGTTCCACACCCACAGAGAGAATCTGCTGAGAGGTATCAGAATATGGATAGAATTTGGCCTGAAGAACCCAAGCAAATGCTTGAGTATACACGTATTAAAGAATTACACTGATTTTCATTTTCAAATTCTACATTGAAACATTTTGCCAATTTCTGCATGAAAAAACACAGTGTATCAGAGAGAAAGAAATATTCAAACTCATACAATTAAATATATGATTATCTCTAGAGATTTCTTTTGCATGAGAAAAAACACACAGAAATGTGAATATGGAAAATCTCAGGAGAGACATTGAGATTAATCCAGTGAAGTAACCTATGCAGAGCATGCATCTTAGTTCTCAATATAAAATTTGATAGGATCTAATAAATTCTGTTTATAAGGGTGAAAGTCAGAAAATGTCTGATACTAACACTGTACTTTCCATTAAGTTAGAAAAGATCACTAACATGCTGGGTTGCATGAGGAGGTCTGCACAAAGACATTTTGACCAGTCATGCAAACCTCAAGATGAACCCCCAAGTTAAGTCCTCAACAAATCTTATTTACACACAGAAATGCTAAGAACCACATTTACTGAACAAGAGATAAGATCGTGGATTACAGTGAGGAAATACAATGAATTTCCTGAATATGTTATTATATTGTGTCCCCATCAGTGTATGTTGAGCGTTTGTGTGGGCAACACAGTAACCTAATGTATGTCTAATGGGTTAAAGCTCATTTCTCTCAGGGAATCTATATGAACAAATACAGCATGGGTCCCAGAGTCTAACTCAGGAGGAACACTGCCAGATATTTTTCAGACAGGGTGTGATAAGTGTGGAGGTTTTGCACTGCAGGGAGAAAAAACAACATTCCTAAAACACTGCTCTGTTAGAAGCAGTTGCATCATAATTACTTCATTTTAGGAAAGAAGTTGGTATATGATAAGCAATGAACACTCCTGTCACTTTGGGATTACATTCAAATAACTGGCACTACACTGAGCTAAAAATGGCTCAGATAACTGGCCATATTCACTAATGAGAATTTTAACAGCAGTTATGTTTGATATTTTCAAAATAGATTTTAACTCTCTGCATCTGGGACTGATCCTTCTTGCAAACTCCTTAAGTTATTGATTCTTTAATTGTTAGAAAAGGAAGTCTTATGCTGCCAAAACCCAGGAAAATCCCACCGATTCCATTGATTTATGCATACCTCCCATGCATTTTGTACATACTACTGCTAATGGTGCTGTTTTGGAACTTATCCTGGTATTTGATTTCTCACCAATATCACCATTTGCACAATGAGAAGGCTGCCTTCTGAGCCTCTCTGTTTCTCAAGAATTTCTTATATTGTAGCACGTGTATTTAAAAGTTAAAAAACAAAACAACCAAGCTGTGTGAGCTCCAAACACAAGCAAATATGAGATGTCAGCCCATGCAATGCACACGGTTTCTCATTTACCAGAGTCTCAGGCCGGTAAGCACCTCGTGGGCACCCACTGGCACTGCTGGCACCCCATCTCCGAGGGGGTACTCGAATCTGCTGACTGCTTCCTGCATTTTCCTGCAATTTAGGCACCTGTCTGCTGATTTCACAGTGTCTGCCCATGAATCCTGATTTGCAGATACATCTTCCCAACATATCACATTGCAGTGACATAGATCCTAAAGCACTGCAGCCACAGGGTATACAAAACAGCTTTTCTGGGGTCCAGAAGTAGTTAGGCTTTAAGAATGAAAAGTAAACACTGTTAGAAAGTAAAGATATAGAAACTACAACACAGAATAGAGTATAGGAATAAAGACAGGTGTAAATATAGTAGTAAACAAAGATTAATTCCAATTAACTGCCAGTATTGTATTAACAAGCTTGAGCTATTTGCTGGGTACATTGTGCAATCTGCAAATTCCATTGATAACAACAATTTTTATTTGAATGGACTTTTAAATACTGTTGAAAATAGTGTGAGTAAACGACTTCAGAAATTACATAAAGGGTGAAAATGATCCCTTTGATTCCCGCAGAACTATTTATGTGCTTTAAATTACACATAGGTGGAGGTATTCTGAGGACACAGGCTTAACCCATGAGTCCTTACACTGAGCTAGAAAAACATGCAGCCAGCTAAAACATATTCCTTAGCTGCCTGAAGACAATTCTGTGAAAGTTTATGAAACAATGTTTTTCTGCAGTGATTTATGAGACAGGAAAATAAAGTCAAGGCAAAAGACACGTTCACCAAAAAATAATACATTGTTTGGACAATACAAGAAGAAACCCTACAAAAAAAAACCCTAAAAGCAGAACATTCACAGCATAAATAAACTAGCATTCCACTTTTTTTTTTCCCCTCAAATCAGATGCTATCAGACATTTTGCAACTTTCTTCACAGAGATGTTATCCCCCAAGGCTGCAATACTTTTAACTAATTTATTTATATCAAGCATACGAAATAAAAAATATATACAAATGTACTGATACGCACAGCGAGGCTTAAAGTATGTTAATTAAGTGTAAATTTAATGTCCTGTGTTTTGTTCCAGAAAACCATTAGAAAACATTTTAAAGGCAACCATTTTACCTTTCTCTACATAAGAACAATCCATATATGTTCTTTAAGTGAAAAATGGACAACAACAACAACAGCCTATTCAAAACCAAATAATATTTAGTTAAGACAAACAGGGAAGAAAGCTCAACGGAAATACCACTACTTGTCACTCACTTTGCAGACATCACACCGGCGCCCAATTACGTTGGCTTTACACCTGCACTGGCCTGTCTGAGAGTCACAAATCTCTGAGAAGGAGCCATTGATGTGACAGTGACAGGCTGCAAAGGAAGAAGAAGGAGATGTTAATGTATTTCCTGAAGCTAAATCTAATAGTTAAAAGTTTACAGTGCAGATTTTTCCACTCTGAGAAACATCCAGCCTAAGCAAACCAGGAAGGTGTCATTCCCATCCACTGACATTGCACATTAACCTACCCATATTAATGCTGAATTTTGCTCCAAATTATTTCAGTCAGAAATTTTGTCTCAAGTTCATTAACAACTTGTTTTAGATGCTCCTCTCCAATCAGCAGAATGTTTAGATAAAAAAACCTAAAAATGGTGCAGACAGGATGTGTACAGGATGCAACTAAGGCCAGCAGGAGTGTTACTGCTCTACACACTGGTTCTGCTGCCCAGGAGTCCACTCCCTTTAATGTAGTCATGAGAAAATATTGGCAGGCTGAATATCCAGAACAAGGTTGACTCCAGGGGCCTCTCTACAAGGGCAGTAATGCCCTCAGCCCTCAGGAAGCACTCTAGAGAACAGCTGAAAAAGAGACCAAGGATTATCTGCTACCATGACTCTCCAGGATTTCAGTCTCATCCAACAGCATCACAGTACTCACAGGAAATTCAACCTAACTGACCAGCCTAACTCATCACAGTGCTCTCTTAAGGTTTTAAAAAGGCAATGAAAATGCTGTTTCTTGTGGAAAATAACAGTGCTTCTCCTAAATTCTTATGTTTTAGGAGAAGAGAAATTTTGAGGAAGATTTCTATCACCCTTTATGTTCTTCAACCACAACTCTTTTGGCATGTAGAGAAAAAAATCCCTTTAGCACTCACAGTAGAGAAAAGGGATGGTATTGATGTCACAGGGACTATAACCATGCAGTTACTGATTTTATCAGCATGAGCTGGTTCCTTCACGTCCCTTTTTTCCCCCCTCTGAGGGGAATGAATTCACATCTCTACACTGATTATCAATCTGTTCTGTAAATTTGGGTTCCAGTCCACATTTTGCCTTCCTGCAGTGCCCTAACTGCATGCATTGTTTTTCTCCTCAACATGACAGCTTCATTTTAAGAAACACTTGAGTCCCAACTGTGAACACATGGTGGTCACATACTTTCATGTCAGAAGGTGCCATGTGAAAGAAGGCGGTTATATTTTTTTCTATATATAGGCTATTACAACATGACCTTTCTCATTACTTCATTGAACTTGCTAATTTACCATTTCCAATTATAAATTGAAAGGATAGGTTTTGGTTTTTTCTCTCTCTTCACTTTTGAGGTATTCTGCAAAGGTTGCTTCTTTTAAATGAAAGCAACTATGACTTGCCATTCTGTTCATGGCATTGTTTCTCAAATGTTTGTAAAAATTCTGGAATAAGTAACAAAAACATGTTGCTTCTGCTGTTCATACCAATCATGTAACACCTTCAGATGTTTTGATCTCTTTTTGTTTTGTAATATATTTTTTAAAAGAAAACATTTAAAGCCACTTCTGATGTAATTAACATCACTTTTCCTTTCACTCTCAATTTTCAACACTAAACAAATCCATAACTAATCTCTTTCATCCAGTATATAGCCCTCTTTAGCATGATGTTCATGTCTTAAAACTGCTGACACTCCAAACTATACACAGGGATGAGTACTGGTAGATATATATGTTTTGAGTACTTTTCTAATTAAAATGGTCAGTGGGGAGAGATGATGCAAAAGCTCAGACTCAACAAACCACAATTCTCAATGCAAATTAATAGTACTTCACCAACGTTTTTATACAGACCTCAAAAAATGGTTAGTCTGATTTCAATTGTTTTGCTTATCAGGCATATGAAACAAGAATCTGAAATAAAATTTACATTGATTTTATAAACAGATGACTTTGTCCTACTTATATGACAAATTATGACAAACAGCACACCACGGTGTCTTAACTCGGTCACAGATGACTGAATGGAATGCAGTGGTAAGGGAGAATTTAGAGTATCAAGACTTTGATTGTTTCTTGGCTCTGGCAGTACATTCACAGAGAAGAAACATAAAGTCAGGGATATTCATCCAATAAACTTACTCAGTCTGATAAATTACATTTATCTTACCTAAAGCCTTTCCATTCATTGACCTCTACTGGGAAAATTAGCTCCTGTGCAAACCTCCAAATGGTTCTTATAATACAATACAGCCTGTCAGAGAACTTTGTCTTACTTTCTTCCAAAATGATACTGGTCAAGACCCTTCATTCTCTCTAGATTTGTATAAATATTTATGAACATGTATTTATGATCAACCTACACACTTATTCTCCTCCAACAGTAGTACCTATGCAGGGGAACATAGGCACACTTGAATATTAGCTTTAATTCATCTCATGGCACTCTATTACCATCAGCGCAACCTCCAGGTATTTACTTCAGCACACTGTGCTGTTTCACTCCAATAAATAACCTACTAGAAACAAATCAAATATGCCAAGTTCATTTGCTCATTGTTCTTAGATTTATGATTTTGTAAAGAGACACCAAAAAATTCAGGGATGGTATGAGGATATAAAGCTGTACTGTCATTTGAAATGGTTAATGCACACAACTACGCTGCATTGAGAAAGGGCAAGAAACATTTCAAACAATAACTTGAAAGCAAATTCATGCTTTGCAATACTCTTGGATTTGGCTTTTTAATAAGGAACGAAATTGAAAACAACAAAGTAAAGGCACAGTCCCTCTGATATTGTAGCTGCAGGGCAAACTTCATGGAAGTCTGCAAAGGAAATAAAAATCATATGCAAAAAAGAAAATGCACACGAAAGACAGAGAATAGATGAATACAAGGTAACTGCAAGCACAAGGCTATGAATACATTAGGAGGCTCCCCTTGTCAGTGATACTAACAACAAAAGCAAAGCTTGGAATTCAACATTAAATATGTATTTATTTTTAATACTTTTTTTTTTAATTGTATGTTTTCTGAACTCTCCTCATATTAAATCTATTTCTCACAAAGCTGCCACTACTGTGAAAATGGTCAAAGCAACAGTCCTATTGATGCCTCAGGAACTGTGATAAGCTACTGGAAGCTATGATTTTTGAAATACACTTCTTTTTAAATCACTTTACACACTTAACATTTTAACTTACATGACTTCATTCATCATGACCTGTTAACTCGTGCAGAGACTATATGTGATTGTCCAAATATTTGCCAGCATTGTGTAAAGTACAGAAAGCACTTTCACAGGTGTATGTCTTCATGGTTATCTATGACTTTGCATACATCAGTATTTATTAGCCTTAACTGAGAAACTTGGTGGTGTTCTGCATCTTGTTGTGCTCCACAAGCTCTTGGGTGGTCCAACAGAACCTAGCATTTTGACTTTCAAACTGCAAGTTGCTAATAGAGTAACTCCTGGAAATGGATGCTACTGGCTCAGACTCCCATGCTTGCAACATGTCCTGCAGACATAGTCCCCATGTTTCTACACAGACAGCAGCTAGACGGTGCTCCATCACTTTCAGTTTCATGATTTTATATTGCTATAACACTTAGTGGAGTTACTCTGAGTTTATTCCAAGGGATCAAAAAGGATTGAATCCTTCTGACAGTGAAATAAAATATTCTGCTCTTTGAGGACAGTTTGTAACCTCTTTTATTCTGTTTCTCAGAATAGGATGGAAGGGTACATGAGGAATGTTTTTAAGTTAAAAAGCACTTGTTCTGCATTCTGAATTGTGCCAGTAATGGCTCAGACAGAACCACTGCCTCTTACAAGAGCAAAAGCTCCTGTTCCAATCAAATCTTCCATCTCCTCTCAATAATTTTTATAATCACTGTGGCGAAGTACGAGCTGGGGCTGATACTTAAACAACATGCCATTACTCAGCTGAGAAGTGGTAGCTTGCTGCAGTGTCAGGTATCTTCCTCCAGACCACTTTAGAAAATTTGTCTGGAGATTTTAGACTCTGTTTTACAGGTGGGAGAATCTTACCCTGTAAGCAGCAGCAGCTCCCAACTCTTACTGAGGTCATGTAGGTGGGAAGGAGGTCACAAGTGCTGCCACAGCTGGACCCTACATTAATGAAAATATCACTCTCTCAGCACCAATCTCACTAGTTAAAAGGATTTCTCTGGATGGTTTATAGCATTTTTAGTGAATAGTTTTCACTTATTTGTATTCATTTTTATAGAACTTACATTTAGTATAACCTTTTGCACATACGCAATGTTCTGCTCTCCCTGGTTTTTTTCCATGTCTGCTTTATCTACAACTTTAATAGATTCTTTCTATTTACTTTAAAGCCTCCAGATGCAGATGAACAATATCATTTTCAGAGGTGTAAGTATGCTGTATCATTCTCCTGCTCACACATACAGAGGCACAATCTTCCTCTCAGGAACACAGTTATAGGATAGATCAATACTGTCAGAAACTGTAAAACTTTCTGACTTACGTTGACAGTTCCTTGCATCAAGAGCATCACCAAAATATCCATCAGCACACCTCTCACAATATTGGCCTGTTGTACCTGGCCTACATATCAGACAAGCACCAGACAAGCTGTCACAGCTGCCAGGAACGGAGAAGTCAAGGTTGTCATTACACTGGCACGGCTGGCACGATCCCCCTGGTATTAGAGGTTGTCCAAAATAGCCTTCTGCACACCTAAGGTAAAAGACATCATCAGTTAGGACTCTTAAATGATCATCTCATTAGAAATACTTAATTCTGTTGCCTCCCTAATCACCAAAAATGATCTCAAGTGTGTCTTAAGCATCTTTTTTCTTTCTCCTTTCTTTTCCTTTTTTAACAACACTGTAGATACAGTACCAGCTGAAATGCTGCCAGTTCTGCTAGTAATTAGACTTCAGTGGGAGAAAAATCTTGTCACTGGCACTGAAAGAAGAGAAAAAACATAGCGAGAAATCTTACTTGCACTCTCGAGGAGGGGGGGGTTGGACTAAATGACCTTTAAAGGTCCCTTCCAACCTAAACTATTCTATGACTCCGTGTTAGATAAGCTTTGCATTTCAGCACATCATGTCTAGATGTTCTGTATGTATTTACCAGTAAGCTTGATGATTTTTTCCCTTTACCTTAAAAATTTGTTTAATTTAGAAAAACACCTTTAGAAGGTAAAACAGACATAAATTTGTTTACCTAACAACATCCTCCCTTGACTTAGCCTTCTCCTGATCTATTGCATGGTCAGATTTGTTTAATTAATGGATTGATAATCTCTGTGTACAGGTAACAAAAAGACTGCTCATAATTTGGTGCATACCATACCTTTCATATTTTAAGAGAGTTGTTTAAAAAATCACCTTCTTTTACACCTTGCCCACCAGCAATTTTTTTTTTTAAGTACCATGTAAAAGAGATTAGTGAATCTGACCTAACATGACTATGTATTTCAAGCAAATTTCTACTCATCTCGCAGCCTATTTTCTATTTATATTCTGGTCTGCTTTCCCTTTCCAGTACATTTGCTCACACTTCATAGTAAGAGCAACTTGTAGATAGTGAAATAAAAAAGGAAAAATTGCAAAGTTCTAGCTAATGAAGTTACTCGTGTGCATCTCAGATGAACTCCAATTAGTATAAGGAAAACAGAAAACACATAAAACACATTGTATAAATTAATGGTTCCTACTATTCTAAAGTCAGTTTGAATGCAGTTCTAATGTACACAGATATCCTCTCTACTTCATAATAGTATTGGATGGCATGGATGAACAAAGATTTTTTGTATCATCCTAATACAGGAATGTCTTAGCTCCACTCTGCTTTCACTCTCATCCATTTATGTGCATCAAACTCATCCTTTTCCTTGTTACCAGGATATCTCAACCAGATCCTAAGCAAAGCTGTCTAAACAGTTGTTAAATATTATTCAATATCATTAGCAAAGATAAAAAGAAATGAATAACTGAGATTAGAGAGGAAATGATAGCAGGAACTAATTGAACAGGTTTTTAGTAGTAAGACATTACACAAAATAGGATTTTTTCCACTCTTTGAAAATATCCACAATGCAGACCATAGAAGAATAATACATATAAATAGTCCAGTGGTTTGGGTGCATGTAAGCACTCAAGACCATGAGTAAAATTTTCACAATCTAGCCCACTGTGCTAGCATAGTTATCTTTTACAATTACTTCCTCATAGCAACAAGACATCAAAATCTTGTCACTAGAATAATTCAAGCATTTTATTTTCAGAACCTGTCACAAATGTAGCCTTTTACTCTATTCCCTGCAAAGAAATAGGTATTTTCTTCCTTGATAGAGGAGATCTCAGCAACCACAAAAGACTGATTTTTAGCTTAACTTTGCCAAAATAAATGGGAGGTTTTTTCAGTGATGATACCTCAGTTACAATGGCCAAGAATATATCTCAGCATGTACCAATTAATGCCATATTTTACAAAAATGAACAATATTTGGATAATTTATGCAGTTATTTTACTTTATCTAAACCAGATTATGACTAGAAGTTAAACCACACTTTGCTAAGATCTCTCTCACTTACCACTGGTGTATTTGTCATAAATCTGTACCTTTGGGTTCTACTAATCTATTTGACTTCACTTAATGTGTGTTAGTTTTCCTCTTTCACTCTCATTTAGGGGTTAGTTCTGTATCTGATAGCATTCACAGAAACTTACCAAGCAGTTCACAGAAAGAATACTCCAGGGATTTGTGCAAAATGAACTGTTAATAATTTCTTTCTATTAATAGCAGAAGACCTCAATAACTCTTCATGTTCTCATCAGTTTAGACTTTGATAATTAAAATTAGAAAAACCCACTACCATCACATAGCCATACATACATACTTGCATACATACATAATCTTGAATCCAATTGAAAATGATCCTGACAGTAGGGGTAAACCAGTTAAGCTTATAAGAAAACCTGTGTATGTGTATCTACGTGTAAATTCTTCCCCTTTTTTCCCCACTTCTTCTGAATTTGCAGGGGAAGATTAAAAAAATCCACTTTTGTTAATTCCATCTTTATTCCCTCAAGGACATTCCAACTTCAGCTACTCTTCTCAGATTCAAAGCATTATATGTTCGACAAGGTTTAGGTTAAAAGACACCAATAATGTAAATGGAATAGAAAATTACTTTTTATGCATTACATGAAACACATGTATAAATAAATGACTGCTAAGTAAAATATAACAATTCTGAGATTAAAAATTAAACAAAAATAGCAGGAAAAGCAGTGCAGAAAGCTTGTTTCCATATTTTTATCTTCTCTAATTTTTACTCTCTACTGTAGGTTTGTCTATGACTGACACTGGTTTTATTTGGCATAAGTGGTGCCACATACAGGGCTACTATTTAAATATATGTTTGTGTGTATGTGTATGTATACTGGGACAGTATGGGGTTAATATTCCTCATAGCAGTCTGTATGGTGCTATGTATATACACAGTAACACAAGTAGGCCTATTTTATACATTTCCTTATATTTACTGAGAAAAAGAGCTCTTGAGATAGAGTTAATTAAGGCTGCATATCCAAACACTTTAAAGTCTGAAATTACTATTTTTACGGAGCCTTTGAAATTTTTGTGCATTCAACCTGCGTGCAAAATCAGGCAAAAGCCCTGTGGAGAAAGAAGCTTGTGAGCACACAGCCAGATATCTTAACTCAGGTGCACAGCACAGGTGTTATTGTTGTGTGACCAACTATAAATCTGGCATTTTCTAATGTCAGAGTGTCTACCTGTGCAAGCTGTAAATAATCCTGCATAAGACACTTGTGTATCAAATCTCCTGAAATGTTTGACTGTTTCCCCTTCAGCACTGTAACACAGACTTGCTCCTCTAGCATAAGTGAAAGATTTATCCTAGCTAGAATGAGCAGCAGTTTGAAGCCACAGCACTTGTGAGAGACTGTGGCTGGTGGCATTCTGTGCTAGACTTGAAGAATGGGGAAGGTGGGAACATGAGCCAGTTCACCCTTCTCCCTACACACGAGGTACACTGACCTCTTGTTTCTCCTTCTAAGAGGAAAAGGTCACTGGAACTATGTCCATAAATGATGGAGTGCTACAGGAAAAGCTAGACTCTCATCCATTTTACTTCTTTTCCTAAAGCTGTGTGCTCTTATCTCTATCAAGGCTGTATTTGGAAAATGCATTTCACCATCCTGTAAATGTCAAAAAGTGGACCTTTGACCCCAGGACATTCTTCTACATACTTTCCATGAAGTTAGGAGAATGTCCATCCTATCTCATATGCCTTTGGAAAAGTGAGCAGTGATCAAAGGGAAAAAAAAAATTACATCTACTTTGCTGGGAAAAATATTAAACGGAAAAGCTGGGCTCTCTCTACAGCTGTAGACATGTGATAACTCCCAACACAGTTTATACCTGCAGTTATTTTGATGGTGTTATGAGCTGGACCCTTCAGAACACTGAGCAATTCTGGCAACATTTTCCTGAAGAGTACAAGTGAGAGAAGTAGTGATTTTTTTGACATTTTACAACTCAGACATGTATATGCATCTCCCGAATAGACAGGATATTTTGGGGTGCCAAATAAGTACAGTACTGTGCATGCTCACTTCATGATAATTTTAGTATGTCATGATAATTTAGGATTGTTCAGCTAATGAATCACATGGCTGAGATCACTTTTCAGTTTGTAGTTGCTAAAACGAAAAAGAATTTCATGTGAACTCTTTCAGCAATTATAATTCACTATTAATAGCAAAAAGCAACACACTTTCTCCTGATCATCATTATTGACAGCTGCAGACATTTCCAAGCAACTTGTTACAATTAAAAGCAAATAATTCTGTA
Source organism: Dendrocincla fuliginosa (assembly GCA_035047845.1). Lineage (NCBI taxonomy): Eukaryota > Metazoa > Chordata > Aves > Passeriformes > Dendrocolaptidae > Dendrocincla > Dendrocincla fuliginosa. The sequence goes on from JAWWMO010000121.1 coordinate 60,466,720, forward strand.
GGCACTGGAATTAATGGCCTAATCTCCAGTGAATTTATATTCACTGGTTACAAGGGTAAGGGCTGGTTATTTGCTGCAGGATGTTCCTATTCACCAGGGAGTAATCCCTCAGGCTACAGCAGCACTTTTTCCTTGCCCTGTGAAAGTTTTCTTATGGACGGAACATTTATTAAGCCCTCTTGTTCTCTCTCTATCTCATGTATTCTCTGCTGTTTAATCAGGTGTGAGCTCACACAATATTCTCCCTCTTAGCTACAACATGTCCTGATTTATTAGCCTCTATTTAGCCACTTCTCTTCATAAAACCTTTGGGAACAATTATTATCTTTGAGACCTCCTATCCTTCTGCCAAATTTGGTTGAAATTGACCTACAAGTTCAGATGACTTTGCAGGCAGCCAGATAGACATGCACAAAAAGATCACACTAGCCTCATTTCCTTAGGAAATCAGGCTAAAATCCAAGCCAGTCATTTATTCACATTCTGTCCTACTTCATCTGCAGCCTGTGCTCCACTCAGAAACAGCACTTGTTGCTAATGGAAGCTGTCAATGACCCCGCATCGACAAACTGCCACTGAAGTGCTCTTGATGTGATTTATTCCTGCCGTCATTAACTTCACAGCCCACTAGCTGAAAGAAGGTGATGACTTCCAAGACAGACAGGAAAAGACCGGCAGAAATAGCATGCAGCAGGAGCAGACTCTGTGTTGATGGGTGGAAACAGGTGACAGCCTGTGCTTTCACTTCAGGACAGTTATAGCACAAAAGGGATTTAAAAGGAAGTAGCTGCAAATTGAAAAGATGGAACTATAGGGAGATTCACAGCACATGGTCAGGTTGCTGCTCTTCTGGTTGGCTCTTCCTCTTGGTTCATTCCTACTTCTTCTTATCCCAGCCAGAATGTTGTAAGTCTTCATGCATAGGCCTTATCTATTTTTAGGGCTTACATTGGAAAATGCTTCAAGGAGCTCATGGAATTGCCAAATGGCAAAAGTCCACCAAGAAATCCAAGTGCCATGTTTTCATGCACCTTATCTTTGCCACCCCCCCTAAAAAAGTAGCATTGCCAGGGTCACACGGAATTGAGATAATGAAGACAAAGCTAATATTGATTCATTATTACTTTCAAACTACTAGCAGAGGTCCACTGGCACACTAACTGCTCTTGAAAGCTGTTCCATCCATGTGAAATCACAAGGGGCCAAAGGCATGCAGACACAGTGATAATATCCCTTTGATTATGTGGTCTCACCTTCTGTGGAAGGGGGTTCCTGCAAGCTTAGCACCACCACTCACACTAACCATCTGTTTCATTTAAATTCTCTATATGATACAAAGACATTATTCTGAAAGGATATGTAGTAATAAACGTATGAAATACATTAAAAAGCTCACTATATATTTGACAAAGAAGAATTATCTTCTTTGTCATTAAAACCTAGGTTGTTCTACATACTAAATAAAGACTGCAGCTGGGAACAAGAAGCAACAAAAATGTAAAATATTCTTTTAAAATTAAATCAAATCTACAAATAACATATTAGAAGAGCTGTATTTTCACTGCATATTAGCTTCTCTAAAACAGGAATCAGTAATTTACAGCGTACACCATTTAAACATTCAAATGAGAAAAGAGACAAAACAATTACAAAAATCTCAGAAGAGTGACAGAAAATCTAGAAGAAACTTTTTAAACAAAGACTTTTACTTCTCAGACAATGCTTCTTGGAAACTTTACATTTTACCATAAGATAAAACAAGCACTAGAAAAATACCAATTCATGTATGCAATATCAAATCAAAATGCACAGAAATTTCTTCAGTGAGTTTCAGAACACTGGAATGGGAATGAGAAGGGGAAGTAATAAAAAAGTAGAACAGTTTCATGTGATCAATACTTTTGTTACAAATCTCATACAGTTAAAAGCACGGTGCCTGCTTACCTTTCGCAGCGTGGTCCCACATACCCAGTGGGGCATTCATCGCATATTAATCCACGGCTTTGGTCAAAATGGCATGTCGGGCTAAAGCTGTGTTGTTGATATTGAGAAAGAAGAGGGACAAGGAAGAAATATAAAGAAAAGATGGTTAGCAGCATAACTCTCTTCCCACTTCAGAGATTGTTAATTTGCAAAACAGTGCCCAGGAAAAGTGATTCTGGTTTAGGGCATGGGGCTTAAGTTCAACTCCAACAAATTGAATTTGGAATGACTCTGCTATTTCTGCAACACTGAATATAGAGCAACGGATGGCAGCATCCCAATAGCCTGTTATTACGGGACTTGAGCCTGCCACTGAGTGGTCTGGATACCATTAAAAAGGCAGGAATGTACAGCTGTTTGTTTGTGCCCCCCAGGGCCTGGTAAAACAATCTATGCCATAATGCTGCCCCTACATAAATCTCTCTGAAGGACAACTGATTAAAAGCTCAGTTAACTTTGTGTATAAGTCGGCTGTGAAAGGAACTCAGTGAACAAGAAAGGGGAGGGGCAAAAAGGGAAATATCTGGTGCAGCTTCCCAGAGAGCACATTAGAGCTCAAAGCGCCAAATGTGCCAAAGACCTCAAGCTTACAAGCCACACAAGCACGTTGAAGTTTAAGAATAGCTTGCAGACTAGAAGGCTTTACCTCTTTGCTATGCTCTAATTATTTTTGGCTGTTCTGTTTTTTATCTGTTTTTATTAATAGGGATACTGTAGGCATTTGCAAGCTCCTCCTCTTAATGTCCATGTTTAACTGTTTAACTCTGAACTGTGCTCCTTCACTGTTAGCATTTTGCTTTCCATAATCTTTCTCCCTTAACACACTTTTCTGAAGAAACCTCCTGATACTCTAAAAGATACTAAACAGGAAAAGAGGCAATCTATTCTTCTATAACTCTGTAATGATAATTAGAGGCCAACATATTATCATCTTTATAAGGTCTCATTTCAATGATGATAATCAATCCTAGTTAACCAAATAGAAAACTAGAAAAAGGAAAAAAAATAAAATAAAAGACTAGAATCAGGTGCATAGTGGGATGACTATTCACAAGGGGAAAACAAAACACCTGCCTGAAAAGAAGACACTAAATTAATCTTTTGTAACCTAGGAAAAGAGAAGTTGAGAAGCAATAGAATTGCTCAAACAAAGACCTCAGAAGGAAGGTATATTCAAGGTAACTGTTCATGCTACAATAATAAGAAACAGATATAATCTGATCTTGGATATATTAAAGCAGGGTATATTACAACAGTTTCTGGAAAATAATAGGCACAGAGAAGGCAGAGAAGTTTAATTAGAGTAATTTAATGTGAATAGCTACTGTTGACAAGAAACCACTTCTCAGGAATCATCCATCTATGATCTCTTTATTCAAGTTACTCTAACTTTTTTTAATATTACTCTTTATTCTTTGTTATCCCACAGACATACGAGATAAGTAAGAAAAATGTGGGATGGTCAAGTTCAATAAACATAGACAGGTACTGGGATTTTTCACTTTCCCATAAGGATTATGTTTGTGTTATTTTGCAATGTCATTTACTTAATAATGGATTTACGAATGCATGAGGAGTCAGTTGAAGAACAACAATTGCTCATTCTATTGTTTAATAGCAATGAAAGCACACATTATTATTGAATATAATCAGCAGCTCCTGACTTACTACAAATAAGTTCCTGCTTGTCAGTCCCAACCTCTCTCTTTCCAAGAGTCACATGGGAAACTGTGGAGATGCTATCACAGGTTCATTATTGTATTGAACAAAATTGACTGGACCAAAGTGCCACCAAGAACTCTGAATTATCTGCGTATCTTTTAAATGTTGTAGTAATAATGATGATAATGATAATAATGATGTACTTATTATTACTGAGCAATAATAATGAATAGTAGAATTTCCATATTTTAAGGGTTATGCTCAGACTTAGCCTCCTTGATTCTTTCTCTGACTTAGTAGTCAGTCCACATCTCAACACATCAAAAATTAATATATTGATAAATTCCCACCTGCATACTATAAAGAAATATGTCATAGCAGCCTAAGAAGAGTTTATCTTCCTGATTACTGAGAACCTCATTACTTCCTAGTGTTAAGTGCTAAAGAACTGTAAGTATTGATTTGTCAAAACAAGCTTCAAAAAATCGTACTCCCTCTTGATTTATTATTGCTTTTTACTGTTTTTTACATAAGTTAACAACATGAGCACCAGTCAGGACACAGGACAAGTATGAATATACGGTGTAGGTATATATGAGATAAGTCTATGTTGGGAGACAGGGCTTCCTAGAGGCTTATGTTATAGAAAACATCCCTTGAGAATACGTTTGTGATTTTATTTAATTCAAAAAAAATATTAGAATTCTGAGACCAACCCAAACTCCTAGTGCCCATGCTTTGAGTTTCTTTTTGACCTTTCCAGGCTGAGTGAAATATCTTTTATCACCCATTTCCAATGACAGAACATTCCTGTCAGGGTCTTTTTTACCCATATTAAATTTATCACCACATCAAGAGAAGAGCAGTAATCATCTCAGACATCTACATTTGGTAGATAAAATTACATAGATAACTTCTATTAAAAAACAAACTAAAACAAACCCACAGTTTATTTGAAGCCCCTTAAGGACTAAGAATGTTAGAACAGTTTGTAAGAGTGATACCTTAATGAGAAGAGATAGGATGAAGAAGTCAAGTGTTCATTACATATACCATTTATAATATGGGCATTGATCTCATTTGCATCACATAAGCACATATATGTAGATAAATGCAAAAAGAGAAAAATACAGCCCAGAATGTAAAAAAAAAAAAATAAAAAGTCTAGACAATTTAATTTTAGTTTCTTGATTTAGCCAAGAGCTCTTTTCTGATAAACGGCAAGCCACTTATGACTCTTGTGCTTCAGAAAGCAGTGTTATGATTGGATTCCATGACTGCATATAGAAACTCCTGCCATTAGGACACAGGAGAGAGACTTAAGTTAACCACAGAACAACACCATCACTGCATAATTTTTAAAAGGAACAGAACAGTTCTCTTCCACCTTACATGGCATTGCAAAGAAAAAGAGTCAGGTGCTGTGAGAACAGTGATGGGAATCACTATAAACAACATGAATAAATGAAACACTGTTATAAAAGATAAAACTTATTTCTTAATAGAAATACATCTCTCAGGCTCATCACATGGATAATATTCTCTATGCAGCAGGAATTTAGTATTAAGCTTAGAGACCTAAAGATGCCCTGTTATGTCATGTTAGGAATTAAAATCTATACACAGCTATTTACAATAATTTCTACATACAATTAGTCATTGTAACTAGTTCAATTACTCAGAAAGAACATAAATGTTCTTTATTATTCATGTGAAGGATGTGTGAAGGAATCTGAGTAGATATTAACCCTAGCATAAATAACTCTCTGCCAACTAAGAAAGAAAGAAAAACAAGTATTTTAACAGCATACAGGTAACACATTAAACCTTTAAAAACTTCTTTTTCCTCATAAATAAATTTAATAATTGGTCTAGAACTGTAATGTCATGAGAGCTTGAACCACACAATGAGTTCTACAAAGCTAAACTTTGTAGGATTCAGGACTTACACAGTTTCACAGTTCAAAGAACATTTGTATTGCGTGTTTATTTTGTACCTATATTTTTAAAGAAAACTAAGTATTAAAAAGGGAGCTCTCAACATCAAAAAAAGGAAAACACACAGAACTCTAATAAATAAATAATAGAAGTCTGCAGGCATTTTGCCAATCAAAACCTAAATTCAACCTATTTAACTTGAGTTGTTGCACATTTGTGCAAGATTGAAATGTGATCATGTTTTTCTGGCTTTGTCAGCACAGTGTTCTCAAACAACAGAAAGATAATTAATTAATGTTACAAGGAAATACTAAGTAATGAGGACGTCAGAGGATCCACCCCTGAGCAGGCTCCCATTCTACAATCCCCTGGAATTTCTGTTCATAAGTGCTTAGACTATTCCTTCTCTGATCAGTGAAATCTTAATAGGACACAATGCCACAGACAAGATTCAGAACAGTTTTATTCAGCTACATCATGTTAAATGATTTTGGCACTGTTATTTCCCAGGTATTGAGTGGGACAAAACCAATGAAAAAATCTTCAAACCACTTGATGTATTAAATTAAGCTATTGAGTAGCATAGACAAGCTTTTGGAACAAAGGAAACTTTGGTTCTTAGATCACAGTTTTGAATAACTTTTCACTAGTATTTTATTTAATAAAAAAAAATTTATACTGATTATTCTGAGACATGCTGATATAATATTTTCACTTGCAAGATCTATGGATGAATTTAGAATTCCAAACAAACCACTGAGAAGAAAAACTCACTATTTTATCTGATCAATATAAATTGATTTTAAATTCAGTTACTGGAAAAAAATCCACCCATCAAATCTATAAGTTCAGCTTTAAAACTAGAAACAACTATCCTTAAGGAAAACAGAAAAGCAAATGCTAGTTATTTATCTGAAAGGCAGTCATGCAAATTCTGTGTTGTTCTTTCTAACTTAGTCTCATCCAGCTTTTATCTTGATCTTTGCCTGTCTGTGAAGCACTCTGTAAAAATTCTACAAATAAAAGTTTATATTGCAGAATATATTATTTGACTGAAATGAAAAAGTTTTCAAATATACATGCAAAAATATAAATCAAGAAGTTATGCAACTTATTAAGTGAAAAAATGTAATATGCAATAAACATACAACTTACTTGTTAGAAGGTATGTTTAAGGGGCAAGCACACAACTGACAATCTTCAGCTGTTCCTTTAGTAGGATCGCCATAGAAGCCAGGAAGACATCTATCACAATATGAACCACCTGTGTTGTGCTTGCAGTTCTAAATAGAAGAAAAGTACAAACTGGCCCTTAGAGAACTTACATATGGAAACTTGCATATAAATTCACCAAGCCCATCATCACACCAGGACTGTAACAGCTCTGCGACATATATTCTAATTTTTTACTGCTGGTTGAGAAACAGTTCTAGAAGTCACAATCCGTGATTAATATGTGTTGGGTAGTTGTGCTCTTGTGGATAATTTTTTTCTATGTTAAAAAAAAAGGAATATTTAATTGCAAACCTTTGTATTTCCACCAAACAACAGCTGCATAACTGTTCTAGTTTGCTTAAAGAAAACCAACCTTCAGAGCAGCATAAAAGAAGTTCAGTATTGCAGGCCACATTTTGTGACAAACTGTTTTGAGATATTGATTCCAAAAATAAAGCCCAGACTATATAATTTATAAAAATAAATTATTACATTTCACATGTAACTGTACTAATTCATTTTACAAGGTATATACTTAATGACACTTAACAAGTACCCTGTTTATAGGGCCCTATCTAACACTTTTTCCACATGACTGGCTTTCATAATATAAGAGAGCACATGAAACATGTAAAAGAAAAATGGCAGTACTAGATTTGAATTTTTGTATATAAATTTTGGCTGATCTCAAATTAAACAATCTTTTAGCAGAATGGCAATTCTGCTAATATTCCTGTGAGAACAGGATTCCCATGATGACTTGTAAGAACTAAGTTTTAAAGAGTAATTATTCTTTATATTCTTCTTCCCCCTCACCACATAGGATTTAGAAATTCTAAATAATTTCACAGAATCCATTACAGATTCAGAAAATTAGTTTTCTGGCTTAATCTCTCTCCTTTCCCCCTTCTCCCCACCCCTTCCCCCAATTTTAGCACACCACATAATTCCTTTCACTGCTATTTGCCACAAGATACCCAAGTATAGCCCTTTCACAATGAGAAACAGAGAATGGAGTAGTAATGATTTTGGCTGTTAAATGCTATTTTGATGTGCTTGGGTATGGACTGAAAAAGCATATGGCAACTTGAATGAAAGCCATGAGAGAGATTTTATTTAATGGGGTGTGTTCTGCTGTGTTTTAGGCAATGGGCCAGATCAAATCTAGAAGCTGCTGTTTAAGAACTCTTGAGGCTTGTTTTTGTTTGGGTTTTTTTATTAAGATATAGGTACTTTCAAACTTATGACTTAATTTAAATAGTTTTTTATGAACACTTTAAAATTGTTTTATCATTTTAATAAGTCATGCATATGGTACTGATTGCTATTTAATAGCCTTACTGTCTGAAACACATAATTAATCCTCAATAAAGAAAAGGGTAGTATTCTAAGGAACACTGAGCGCTTCACAGCTTTCCAGGATTGTAATTATTTGTATGAAGTTTTTTTGCATTGGCTCTGCACAGCCAGTATTGTACACATGGACAGCTGAAAAAGGACAATACCCTTTTCAGTCATGAGCACATTGGAGTCAAAAGCATCTGACTCCAGAAATGCTGTTTGATGTTTTAAAGGATGCATTCTTATTTCTAGCATATCTTTGAAATGAAAGCATTAGTCATAATATTGTATTTTAATATATTTAGTAGATTGTGAGCTAATACCAACTTATTGAGACTCTTATTCAATTAAAATAATGGCTTTAGAACAGTAGCTGGGTTAAAATCAACTTCATTAGGTCATTTAAGTCCATTTGATTGTTATTTCAAGTGCTGACATTAAAAAAGAATCTACCAGCCCTACCAAAAAAGTAGCTGGGAATAATAAAATATGCTTTTCAAAGAAGACACGTCAAAAGTAATTTAAGTGTTTCAAAAGAAAAATCCTTTGCAATTCAACTTTTTAAAGGCATCATGTCAAATTATTTGTACTTTTTCTGAAAAAATAATGGATTCTTCTTTTGTGTTAAGTTTAGTTTTAAATATCCTCAGACATATCTTAACATTTCTGAAGAATATGAACAGCTTATATGTCAAGGATGTTATTAAAGTGAGAGGAGCTAACACACTACTTTAAGCTTCACATCTCTTGCTGAGTGGTATTTGCAGCTTCTGCTTTTTTTATGCAAAAAACTGAAACCTTCCATTTTGTAGGAAAACAATTCATCTTACAAAGACCTGACCACCTTCTTTTTGATGAAATGCTTTCTGACACTCTAACATCAGTCATTTCCATGTACTGTGTCTAATTCTTCTCAATCCAGATATCTGTGTTTACCTCCTCACAATCATAGAGTGATAGAACATTCAGAGTTGGAATTTATGCCTTGAAATTCCACACACTACATCTTACACTATTTTGAATGCATCAATTTTCTGAATCTCTTTTATCTCTAAACACCATTAAACTTCACTTAGACAACCTCTGGGTACCTAAGACTGTGGGATTTATTTTTGTCTCAAATTTTATGTACGACTCAGACCTTGTACCCTGAAAACTTTAGCTGATGTCCTAGAGTGTGTTTTCCACCATTTTCTACTGAGACAGGTCTCATTTTTTGGAAGAAACCAAACGAACATCTTTATACCCAATATCAGGGAATCCTAAATTCACACTGAAAAATGACTGTTGCTTAGCTGCATATGCAGCTGAATGTGCATGAACATGGAAAGAAACAGTCAGAATAGAATGCTAGTGATGAAAATAAAACTTTAATAATGGAGTATGATGAAGTCCAAGATGGTGCCCTTGGCACACTGCTGCCGTTCCTCAAGATATCTGTCACAGAGATAACCAGGGAAGCTGTCAAAGCTAGCTAAAACAAGCGAAAGCACAAGCCTGGGTGCCTATTCTAGTATATTCCTCAGCCATCTAGACCCGACAATGGTATTGTATCTTTGGAAGCATGAATATGCTCTTCTAGCATTTTCAAACTACCATGATGTCAAGATCGCACAGACAATTCCCTTTTCTCATGTTACAAATGTAATCTGGATGTTGCAGAAGCTTTACACACTTTCACCTGCAGAAGGATCTATAATGTGTTTAGCTAGGACATATTTTGTTACAGTGTATATGAAGATGGGTGAAGACATTTTGTCGCTCTAGTGATGAACACTATCTAAAGCACCACATCTGACAATGGCCTCTACATGGTATATGCTGTTTATACGCACAGGAATACAATACGAAAAGGATGCCACTTTGCAATTTGAGCACATCTTAGTGGAGAAAGACCTGCTTTCTCTGGGTTTACTAATAGGAACATACTGCAATGAATGAAACACCTTGAAATATGCTTGCTTTTCACAAGGTTTAGGTTTAACCAGCCTCCTAAAGCTACTGTAAATGTTGTATGTGTAATACTACAAAAGAGTATTTCTGAATGTTAGAACTTGCCCTATGTACCAAAGCAGTTATGTATATCACAATGGTAACGAGAACAATGTATCATGCAGCTCTCTATGGCTGCTGCGGGGATCAAAGGGCTTTGCAGGTTACTGCAAGATATGCGTTAAAATGAGCTTTTTATACAGGTCTCTGTTGAAGCAGATGATTTGAGCTTTTATCATGAGTCAAAAACATATTTCAACTTCTTTTCAGCTATATTTCAAAGCTAAGGAAGAGCAAAAAGAACTATCATATCAGTAAATTAGGTGCCTAAATTGTCTGTTGTATTACTGAAAAAACACCATGAATAATAATAAGGAGGCCAAAAGGCTGTGTAAACCTCAATAGAAAGAATGCCTTTGATGTGAAACATTTCCCTTTTTCAGCGTTCAGACTTCTTTCTCTTTCACTTCAAAAGGCTTATGATTCAAATTGAATAGCAGCATTTAATAGCCTGCATGGATACTAGCCAATCTGACTTACTCAGTGCTTTCAAAGAAAATCCAAAACTGATTTTAAGCTCCCTGTGCATCTCTTCTCTATAGCGTGATCTAGTATAAGCTCAGACAGAACACATAAAATACGGAGTACTTGATACCATGTATAGATTAAAGTAGATCTTCAACTGGTTATTTTCCACTGCCTTGTCAGTACTGTGTTATCTTACACTATCACCCTTAAAATATCAGAAAGGGGAGCTCCATTGTCTCAGTTAACAGTTCACATCAGTTGAAAAGCACAAAAGCACTACAGTATGCAGCTACGTGACCTTCTCTTTTATCCAGGTTGGTGCTACAGAGAAAAATAGTGAACCTGTGAAAGGGCTAAAACTTGAAGACACAGAAGCCAACAACATCAAAACTTTAATCTGGCTATGTACCCTAAGCAAAATAGTCAACAGTTAAGATGTATCTTAAACAAGATTCTCCCTTCCCTTTCTCTTGTGTTAAATGATTTTATCCCACAGTGATGTTATGCACATCATAGCTGGAGACTAGAGTCATTAATGCAATAAATTCATGTGGAGAAACACAAATCCATATCACCCTAGTGGTAAACATTTTCACTGAGTATTAAGAGAAGGATTCAAAACATGACTGTCAAGTCAAACACATTTTTTCATTCTAGATACTTCTTTGAGGCTTAGAGTATCATTATATTGAGAATCAGTTTAAGCTTCTATTCATGAAAAGGCAATTTGAAACATTCACTGATCCACACATTAAGGATATCTTGTTTTGCACTGCAATGCAATTAAACATCTTCTATGAGCAAAACAGGAGGAACAGTAATAATTCTAAGTGTCAAATTATACTGGAAAAAGCCTGAATTTTCATTTTGAAATCTTCCCAGCAGGTTTTCCTTAAGGAAATAAAAGGGAACATTTAGAAACATGCACATTACAGAATCTGCTTGAAATTCTGCAGGGAAATGAGAGTATATCCCACTAAACTGGTAGTGGTTTAAATTGTGCTTCTGCAAGACTAATGAAATAAGACATGTTGTTTCAAGCTTCATGCCATGTCAGACAACATAAAACTAAAAATGCCCTTGAGTCAATCAGAAGAGTCTATTCAACATAATTCTTCCATTACAAAAGGTTACTGAATGGGCTGGAAATAGTCATGTGCTGGTAAGCTTGCTATGGATAATATCATAGATTTAATTGCTGAATTAGTAGGTAACTACATAAAATCTCCATAGCCTACAAGAAAAGAAAAAAAAAAACTAATTTAGTCCAGATCATACGCTTTTATTATTTTTCCAATGTAAAATTCATTAAGTGTTCCTTTACCGTTTAGTATGAATTTAGATCAAGGAAGTCATTAACAATATCTTCTCATCAAACTAAATCAGAATTTACAAAATTACCTGCTACATACCATAAATTGAATATACTGCAGGAGACAAATGGGAATGGGAGATAAATCTTGCAGGAAGAAATATTAATACATTTGCTGCTTTCTTCATGCTTGATTCTATTTTAAAACATAGCTCCTATGTGATAAAGAAAATACTTTTTTTTAACTATAGAAGATATAATATCTTGGTATGAGGGGATCCTAAACTTCAGTAACAGTTCAACATTATAGGAGTAAATAACTCTTTTCTGGAAGATATTAGTACTGAGGAGGCAGCTATTTTTGCTTCAGGAAGCTTTGCTGCCTGGAAAAGGACGTCTTTCCCAGACACAGTTTTAGATGTTTCTTCTCCTGTGTTCCAGAGAAGTGAATCGCCAGGTACAGAAGAGATAATGCTCACAGACATGCTGCAGGGCCTCTGCAGCAAGCAGGGGAGTCAAAGTGGGGGAAGAGTTGATAAAGCCTAGGAAAGAATAGGAAATCTGTCTTTTCTCAGGCCCAGTGCTGTTCACAGCAATGCTAGTTCTTCCTTTGTAAGTTTTTAGTGTTCTTGCATTTGAAATAAACCTTTTTTAATTCTTTCCAATACCTTGGCATTTTGGGGGATACGTGCATATATATATATCTTACTTTACAAACATAAAGATCTCTTTTGTTAATCACTGGCTTTTTTCTCCTTGAATATTTCGAGTCTCAGATGCCACTAATTCAATTGCACAGGTATAGTGAATTGATGTTGGCCATGCCCATCACATTTCTTGTATTGACACTTACCAGGCATTCTCCTGTGATATCATCACAAAAGTCTGCATGACCAAAGCATGTACATGGTGCACAGACTCCACCAAAAATTGTGCCATTCACACGCCTGTGTCGAGGCCAGCATAACTGCAAGATAAATTAGATAAAAAGTTAAACTCTCATTTGGTCAGAGAAAGGAATGAGATTTTTAGAATTTTGTTTAATTTGATGCTTGCACACACAAACAACATACTTGCCAAATGAATTAAAATACCAACATTTCTCTAGAAAGTTGTTCTTCCTAGTGCTATGTCTTTGCACTAGAGCTTTAGCCCTAGTGTGACGTTAGAGGAAGCCATAACTTGATTGTTATGAAATGGTAAAATAAAGCAGAGAAATGAAGGACTGAAATACGACAGCATCAAAGCAAAGATTGAAAAACAGCCAGAAGGTGAAATACTGAAGGAGAGAAAAGGAAAAAAGAAAAACTCAACCCAACAAAAATATTCTCTGAGAAGTTCAGCCGCAAAGAGCAATTAAAATACCATTTAGTCTTGTTTGGACTCTAACAAAAGGCTACATTGTAATAAAGTAAAGGCTGAAAACACCACCATTTTTTTTTTTTTTTCCCACAAATTGTGCTTCTCAAAGCATGTTAATTTCTGTTTAAGAAGGTGTTCTAATGTTTGGGGTTTTTTTAATGCAAAATTCAAATCAATAATAAATGCATGTCCAGTTCTTTTGTAGGAAAGGTGACACCATACAACTGTGATTCATCAGCGAAAATGTGGCTGTTCCTTTTCTTCATAAGACGACATCAAGCATACTATATATCTCACAAATGGCTTTATAGTTTTTGCAAACTATCCTTCCACAGTAAGACTGCTCATGTGACCCATGGATTTTGTATAATATAAAAAAGTACATGACAATGTTGACATTCAAAAGCATCTCACTAATACAAAAAGTTTTTTCACTGATAGAATTTAATAAAGAAAATACCTTCCCCTTTACATAGAATCTCCAAAAAGGTAACATGAAGACTCTTCTTTATAAAAATAAAGAAAATATCCCTTTTTGTCTTACTCCTGAAAAATGTGAAAGTAATATAAATGTGAATTGAAATTATTTTAAAAAAAATTCCAAAACCTGAGATATCCTTGTTTTTCCTTCTTTATGCTCTTAGTTATGTATTATTAAAAAAAAAACAACCTATAACCACTAAAAATTAAAATCTAGAGTTATAAAATCCCAAACCTCAAAAAAATGGTTAAAAGAAATTGCTGTATTTTTCTTTCTGGGTCAGGAGAAAAGTGGTTTCTGCATAACTCTATAAATCATCCTTTTTCAGTGATGAAATTAACAGTCTTGTGCATACACATGATATTGCACAAGATAGGGCTCCAAAAGTCACTAATTATAAGGGCTTAGACATGAAATATCAACACCAAGGCATAGAACAGAACTAAAAGATTACAGATTGAGATCTTAACAAGAGAAATTACATAACATTCAAAAGTCAGGAAAATTCTTGGCCATCACAGTGATGCAAGTTAAACACAGCTTCTTCTGCAGTGAAAGTAAAGAGCAGATAGAATGAGAAAAAAATCTGGGTGAGAAGAGCAATTAGATGTGAAGGTGTTGACAAATAAAAGCCAGAAAATTCATGAGCAGAGCAAGGTAACTATCACAAATGAGTTCAATTGGTATTAGAAACTTAATCTGTTTTACCTGTACTCGTTCAATTCTGCATTCATTTCTGTGCTCAATTTTGTGTTCATATTGATGCCTTAGGGTTTTCAAAAATCTGTAGATTTTTATACTTCTAGGTAGTTTCTCACATATAGAGTAGCTTGCAACCTCTAACCCTGTGCTAGCTGTCTTAAGGGTCAGATAATAGCTGGAACACCATGCCTGGAAAACATGTACTAAAGCTAAGGCAATTAGATACCATGTTAGTCAGAACAAGAAAGCAAAGCCCAGCAACTTTGGAGAAGCTCCAATAAGGGGAAGTGGCGTGAAGATGATGATGAAGGATGAAGTAAGGGGTCTTAAGACCTCCAACTCAATTCTAGGAGAAGCGTGACATGAGGCGGACCCAAGGGAAGTTCTGGGTATGGACATAGACTGGATACAACCTTTAGATAGGATAATTGAGGAGGGTTATAAAATTAGTATGCTGCCACATAGATGAGGCTTTTCTGCTTTCTCCAGCTCCTACACTGTGTTAACATTTCTCTCTCTCTCTCTCTCTCTCACACACACACACACACACACACTCTCTGCTACCCAGCCTGGTGTGTTGCCCTGTGTTCCCCACCCCCGAAAGGGGGGGAAGAGCTCAGAAGAGCTCTGCTTGCAAAGGGGGGGTTTCCCTCTCTTGCTCTCCTGAGGTCGGGGGAGATGTTTCCCTTCCCTTGTTCTCCCGGACTGGACCTCGGGAACCTCAAGTCCTGCTTGAAGGAAGATGAGACCAGTAATGGGAACTGGGTACCAGCAGGAGGTGGGGTAGCTGTGCTGCAGAGAAGCAGCTGCAAAAGGGAGTTTCTCTCTTGTTTATAATAGGTTGGGAGGCGAGATGACATGGGCTCAGATGATGCAGGAGTCAGTGTTCCCAGCCTGTGGGTGAAAGGGTCTTTCACCTGGGAGGGGCAGGTTGTTGTCCCTTGTTTGCTTCTGTAAGACATAGCAGAGTGGCTCAGGGGTTGGCTGGAAACAGCCGGGAATGAAATGAAGGGGACACCTTTCAGATTAATTTACTCTGCATGTTTTGAAGTGGTGGTGCTTGGAAAAGACCTTACATGGTATTCCTGGGGCTGTGAGTTCATCCTAGCACCAGGCTTTTCTATCTGTTACTTGTCAACACGTGTTGTACTCTTTTATACTTTTTATACTCTTTTATACTTTTTATACTCTTTTATACTCCTTTATACTCTGTACCCCGAAACCCTATAAGTAAAAGAACTCTTCTCTACTTTACCCATATAAAGTTGTCTTGGAAAGTTTTTTCCCCTTTCCTTAAGGCAACAATATATATGCAAAAATGTAAGAATTTTATTTCGCCAGAATTCTGTAAAAATAAATTCCAAATTTGTGCTACAGAACAATTTTAGAAGAGACTGCATATTTTAAATGGGATTGATTGGTTGTCTTCTGAAGACTGATCATGCCAAAACATTTACAAGAAGAAGATAAGTAAATAATGGTTGATATTACTGCTGCAGCATCTATATCAGGTACCAGAACATCATTATGCAGGAGACAAATACATTAAATTAAATATAGTAAATTAAACTGAAAATCTGCACAGAATCAATAAAAATGAAATTCTGCTAGGCTGAAGCTGACAGAAATAAAACGTTGGACAAGGCTGAAAGTATTCAGGACAAGAAACAAATATGATATAAACAAAAAGTGACATTTTCAACTCATCTTTCCATACTTTCTTAGATGCTAGTCTGTCTGGAAATATAAAACTTTACATTCTTTTTTAGTATGCCCACTAGCATGCATAGGAATTTTAAATTTGTAGCTATATATATATGTACTTTCTCTTGTAGAGTATGATCTTAAGTACATATCAAATTTCAGGGACTGTTTATCTTTGGAGGGAAAGCTTAGCACTGAAGGACACAATGTTGGACAGAGAATTTCAGCAACACCAAGATGAGAGTTCTACCCAAGTCCTTCAGCTTCTACAACAAAAGTACATATTTAAATATCTACAATCAGGGATTTTCCAGTTGCTTTCTTGGACATCACACTAAAATTTGAATTGGGAGATAAAAAGGAAAAATAATTAAAAAAAAAAGTTGTGAAGTACAATGAGACTCCATCCAGCTTTTTTCTTAAAATAATTGAGCAGACAAATAAGAGTCAGACTTTAAAACTATTTCTCAGCCAAGGTAAGCACTCTCCAGTTATTCTTCCATCTGTACCATTTTGGAAGTGATAGGAATATCCATTAGTTCCTTCAGGCCTTCTTTCTACATTAGTTTATCTAACCCAAGAAAAAAGCAACCATATTTGGCATGAAACTAGACCCTAAGCCCTAAATATCACATATATGCATGAAAAATTTTAAAGAAAAAGAGAGTTGACAAGCAAATGCCTAGAGTGTCTGTGTAAATGGCACACTGTTTGTAGTTTTGTGAAGCAGAGCATCTTGGTGTTTGAAATTATTTCCTTAAAGGCAAAGCTTTTGAAGAATTTTTTTGGCTTCTATTTACCCCAAGCTATGCTCATGTGAGCTAGTTAATCATAAGTATACTTGTATGCACACACTCTGTGTGAACTAATTAATTTGTTAGGAAAGTGGGTATTTTTCGGAGCATGTGTCTATGTTATTTTCTGTAAAAGGACCAAAATAGAGTGAAACAATCCTCACAAGGACACCATGCAGTTCTCAATGACTCCAAGGCAAATGGCAAAGTCCTGGGTAAACAAAAGCGGAAACAACCCCAGTAATGCAGATAATTTGATCCGTCTTTGTTACGCACAGGTCAGACACCTGCTTTCCTTCTAATTGTGATAGGTGCTTTCATTTGTATTACCAATTGGCTGGAGAGAACAAATATTGTTTTCCCTTCCTTTTTATTAACCCAAATGTATTTTCATAAGTTAGAAACCACCAAAGAGGTATAAAACTTCAGATTTTAAATATTTTCAAATATAATGAACTGTCACCCAGAAATAAAGGTAACAAGTCAAGCCATACCAAATTCCTAACAGAAATGGACAGCTCTCTTACTATTTTCTGTGAACACAAGTCCACTGGCTGCTTACAACTATCTCAGTGTTAGCACACTTGAACTGGACTGCACCATGATACCCACCTCACAGGAAGTACCATCGTAGCCTGGAGGACAGTCACATAACTCCACTGCAGATGCCACCTTTCTCCCCATTGAAGTGTGGTCAGCAGCTTCCATGATAACACTTCTTAGTCTGGATGTAAAAGAAATTAAACAGGCAAGTTATATCGAAATGTTTTATGTGAAGCTGAATGCAACACTTTATAGTGACGTTCAGAAGCTTATTTCTGTTTTCCTACTTAAAAATAAGGAGGATTTCATATTCATCTATTTCTTCCTAAACTACATGTCTGTAGGCTTGTTACTATTTTTGTTCATCATGTGAGGGAGACTGTGGTCAGACACAGATTGATAAAAATAGATTGAAAAAGTCTCACAGCACTTTACCAGGAGATGGAAGGCTATTCCTGGCCTGCAAGCCACATGTGTCGACTTGCATTGCAGCTGCATATAGAGCAAATTTGACACTAAGCAGGGTCTTCAAAATGTATAAACCATTAGCCCAGCTTTCTAAAATATTACATTACTAAGTTTTGGTTGTAAGGTGTTTTTACTCTGGATATTTGACTTCTGAAAAAGATTTCAGCCCTGTCCATGAGGATCGAGAACATAAGCATTATATATATGAAAGAAAAAGGAAATCTTTTACCATATACCCTCTTTTCCCCAATGACAAACAAGTGCTAGACATTGTCTAAATAGCTATTGTTTAGGCAAACACTGACCATGAGTTTTATTTCAAAAGCATGGAAGTATGATGACAGAAACCACAACAGTGTTTTGATAATCTTACAGGTATGAGAAACAGACGTAGTTTACCTCAATAGTATTCATTTGGGGAAAGAAACTGGGCTTTGGGAGTTTAATTCTTATGAGAATTCAGAAGGAACATTAAGGCATTATAGAGGCTCAATGACTTCTATTTTCGGTATTTTTCTTATTTCAGTGATATTAACAGAGTGTTTGATTATTAGAGCTACTTGAAAAGCTTCTTTTGAAGTCTTTTTTTCCAGAAGAAAATACCTTTCCATAATGATAAGTATTTTGCTAAAAAATAAACAATTTTATTTGGAAAATGTAAAACAAACTTTTTTTTTTTTTTCCTCCACAGTAAGGCATTTATCTTTTGGCTGCCAAAAAGTCTTGAAAATTATTTGGATGACCTTGGATAAGAAAACATCCAAGAAAAATATTTTGTTATTACTGTAGCCGTTGGATGAAAGGTTAAGACAGAATATTTTCCCACTTGATTTTATGACTACTTTAGCTAAGACAGACATGAAAGGCAAGGGGGTAAAAAAAGGGAGATTTCTGACATTAAGATAGTAACTTCGGAAAAACAGACATTTTACCATCACTAGGAATACGACTGGAATTTGGAGGGATTACCATTGTGGATTATACAGTTAGAAACCTGAATATGATTTGTTGATACTAGAACCTCTGTAAAAGGTTCTTGATACTGTTTTAAGAGAAAGATACTTTTTCATTCTTTCCATATCTTCAGTAAATTCTCTCTCACTTTTCAATATAACCCCTTTGCTCCATTGCTGTATGGTTATTTTGCTATTAACTTTTTGAACTTTCCTTACAATAAGATAATCAATCTCTAGGATATTAGATATTAAATAGTGATGACTTTAATAATAAAAATAAATAAATCTAAAAATTTAAGGAGAAAAATCTGTAAATGAAGAAACAAAATTTTGCTAAAAGGCCAAATTTTATTTCTCCTTTGAACTACAGCTAGTTCCCTCTCAGCACAGATCTTGGAACAAAGAGAAACACTAACACACAGAAACAATCCACCCAGTATTATCCCACATTTGTATTCACTGAATTGTTCCAATTTTCATTACGTTTTGCTATTTGCTAAATGGGATTTTAATGTGTTTAACAGTTTTTAGCATTAACAGTTACTCAGTGAAGAAAGCTGCAGTGATTTTCTTTTCTCCCGTTTTGATGTTGCAATTTTGATTCCTCGATGCCATTCTGCATTCATTAAAATACGCAATGCTGGCAGTAATGGGGCACTGGATCCTGGAGATGCATGAACAATTTGAGATTAGACATAGAGACCAAATATTTAAGCTGACTGTTACTGTCAGCAGGCAACTGTTGACTTCTAAAAACAAACAAGATTAAAAGGGAAGGGGACGTTTCAGGCAGTATCAGCACAGTTTACTGTCTGCTGTGCCAGGCATCTGAATCACATCAGCTGAATAAGCCACATGGAGTACTGACCCAATCATTGCTCATTTGTCTTGAAGCCAATTCTGCATATGGAAGAAAACCCTTGGCCTCTTCTTCCATATTTCTCCTTGTGTCTAGCACTGACTCTTCTATAAGTGGTTGCAAGGAATCTATTATCTTTAGTACCAAAATTTCCAGTGTCTATCTGTGTGTTTGCAACATTTACCATCAGTGACCATTCTGAATATTAAAACTGAATAAACAGTGCAGCTAAACTTTCTTTGAAGCACAAGCACAAGCTATTTGATTAAACAAACCAATAAAAGAGATTTATCTTTTCCTGGCCTGTTGCTTCTACCACAGATGGATTAAACTGCAACATTTTTGAAGATTTGTCAAGCTAGAGAAGGATCAGGATTTAAACCCAAATGCCGGGTTCACTTCCAGATTGATAGCTGTATTTTTGTATTCTCATTTTTTTATCCTACTTGAACACCTAAATGAAGGCCCACTATGGCTAATTACACCATAGAGCAATAACAACACTGTAAGCTTAAAATGACCCAAAAAATGTACTCAACACCATACTCAAGTCAAACTCAGCATTACTGAATTGTTTTGTGGCTACTGAAAGTGTTATTGATTGACTAGTGTTTCTACTAGGTTAAACAAAAAAAAAAAACAAAACGTTAAAACAAAAATTTTTAAGTTAAAGCTCTTGCTAACCAGAGACAGTGCCACTGAATTTTTAAATCTCTTTCTACATGACTGCAAGAAAGTCACTGTATCTTACAATGACTCTATTCTGGTCTCTTTTTAAGCACAGATTACAATAGCACCCTTGGAAATCCTTACATATGAGGTGTCATTACCCATTTTGAAAACTTGCAGTATTGAAATGAACAGGTTGCTTAATATAGCAATCTCTAATTAGTATGTTGCATAATTCTGCTGGTGCTTTGAGGCAGAAATTGTCATTCATAAGGATCTAATAACCCTGCAATATTTCTGTCTCTCTGTCAAAGCTTCTTAACCCTCTAAAAGGAATATCCACCTGTCCACTGCACATACCTGTTTAAAGATAATAAAAAAACTTTTAGTTCATATCTACTTATGAGATATGATATCTACTTATAACCTATTAAGGGTTAGCTCTGCACTGTTTCTTTTCAACAACCTCATCCTTTGGAGACCATCAACAGTAGTCCTTAATTATCCCAGCATATCACAAAGAATATCCTCTTCACTGAATCTAAAATTTCCCTGCAGTAGTAAAGAGGCAGAATATAAAAAAAAAAAGTTATTTTGCATGACCCGAAGAATTATGAGCACAGCTTTGTACCTAGCATATTTTAGCATGAGTGGAAGTCAAAGAGAATATTAAAGAGTCAGTACTGAGGCATACCCTGAAAATCAGCAATATGCATACAACAACAGATGATAAGCTGGACTGGGTGACAGTAGGTGCTCTTGTTGCTACAAGAGGTGACTGGGAGCACAAACTGTTCTGAGAAGACTCAGCTCCACTCAGTAAATCCCACCCTGATGGGTGAAACTATGATACCTACAGTTATATCAAAGATGAAAAATTGAATTTGCTTAATTTTAATTGATTGGAATTTCACATCCTCTCTTCTGTCATGCTAAACTGCAATGAACACCCTGACAGCACTCAATAAAATGCGTTTACTTTAGACTTGTGGACATTCTGACATTAATCACAGTAACACAGTAACCACTACATTCTTCTCTGGTGGACAACATCATGGGGACAGCTAAAAATGTACCAGTAATATTAGACCATTTCTAGTAAAAAAGATACTGTTCAAAATTACTTCAGTCCCTTCTCCTAACCCCCTTTTAAGTCACTGTTTTTCAGGGACCAGCCTTCCTAACTGTAATGTCACTGTCTCTGGAAGCTGGTGGCTACTAACATGCAAAGCATAAATTGTATGTTTGTCACAGAGCTCTTCTTAAAGAATATTTCCAAGACATGGGTTTTTTTGAAAATTATCTAAAACACACCACTAAGCTGTTCCAAAGGCTGAATATGAGCAGCACTACCAAACAATGGGGCACCACACATGGCCAAATGGCTAAAGCAGTTATCTGGGATGCAGGCAGGTCTGCCACTTCTTACTTACAAGGCTCAAACTATAGACTGTGTCAGTTCTGTATGTGTGTGCTTACCTGAGCTATATGCTGTTGCCCAGAGGGGATCTCATCCATCCCACCCTCACTGTTCCACAGTAGAGATGGAGCCAGGACATGTCCAGCAATGCACTTTATTCACAGATTTTAACTGCCTAGCCAAAGTGGGGTTTTTTTCACACAAGCTGTCCTTCTCATACCAGTACAAATGTCAGTACACAAATATATTTAAACCTCCCATAAGTGAAGTTTGCATTTCCCATAATACTTAGTAAGACCTTTGGCCCAAAGAACGTCAAACATACATATCTCCTTTAAGAAAACAATACCATAAAAACCCAGTTGTTGACCCCAAAACTGCTGTTCCACTCCTTCAGTTGGGAAAATTCTGAGTAATGGCTTGGGGTTTTTCATTCGAATGAGAACAGAGTGGAGGAGCAGCACTCAGTGAGCTCCCACTAGTCTCAGCTGAAAGCTGTGGATTTAACAGCTTCTCATGGTCTGCTCATAGCGCATAAGAGATGAACTCTGGCGTGGTGTTTTGGCTCTCCTCTAACACTAACGTGGGAAGCTGATGGGACATAAAAGATTTTCAAACTGGATTCAAGGACATGCAAAGAGATACAAGGTTGCCGACCAAATGAGCAAATTAGGAAGTTTGGCCCAAACTCAAGCTAGTTATGATTCAAAAACTTATTTACAGAGATGTAATACATACTAATTAATCACAGGAAGAGAGATATTGAAGAAATATGAATTCTTTTTGCAGGGAAAAAATTTGCACTGCCAAAGCTCAAATCAGAAAACTGTATGCTGTTGACACAACCTGCCTTTCAATTTAGAATGTATTTTAATTACCTAACTACTCAAATGATGGTGGGATTGCTTAAGAAATCTCACAGTAGCAAAAACTCTGTCTGTGCTCTCAGCAAATATTCACTAAATGTGCTATCAGCTCCCTCCATTCCAAATTAGCTTATGCCACTGAATCAAGTGATGTGTAGATTAGAGAACATTTCAGGTTTCATGCCTTGTGAGTAAAAAACTACTATGCAATCAATTCCATTGCCCATTTAAAAAATATTACCTATGCCACGTACCCATTAACATAGTTCAATCATACAGTATGAGGAGAAAGGCTCCTTTCTAGCCCACCTGGAGTATTCGCTCATGCACTTATGAAAAGGTGAAATGCAAGATGAGCTTTATAGTTTCAACCATATTGCAGTCACTGAAATAGAACAACTATATCATCTCATGTGTCTTTAATTTTATCAAAGGACTCAGAAGAGTTCACATCAAATCAGTGGTTTTAAGCAGTCCAGGCAGCATCCTGACATAAATCAAGAGAAAGGCTTCAGGATAAGCCAGTTCTGTGTGTGGTACTGATTAAAAACATAGAAAACTCCCCTCAAGGCACTTTTCCAGCTTAGAGAATCAGGATATTATTCTCTGGTCCACTGTTAATGCGGCCCTGCATGCTCATTAAATGGGGAAAACAATATATAAGCAATATATCCTCTCTTACTTCAACATGTCATCACCACACTCCGTGATTTACCATATACATGGGAATTACTGTGTTCACAAAATAAACATATTTATAGAACTGTCATTCATGCCTTAATAGTTCATGTAATTTCATTTCCTTAAAACGCTGCTTCTTTCTGTTGCCTTCCTCCTCCTGACTACTCAACATGAAAAACATACTAATGACTGTTTGAAAGTGTAAATGAATGCTATGGATTTTAGAGTGTTTTGAATTACATCATCTTAGTTCTCTGAAGAGAGAAAACAACTTTTTTTAGAATCTGCCTGTAGCAAAGGGACTCGTTTCCCATGTTCACCTGTAGATGGCATTCATCCCATTGCTGTATGTGGCTCTTATGAGGATCCTCTTTACATTCGCAAGGATAGTCATGAACTCCCTCCTGCTGACTGGAACATCGGTGCCATGCATTGAGAAAGATTCTGGTTTCAGCACAATCTCTTCAGTGTGCTCTTCAGAAGGCTGCAGGTGAATACCTCCTTTCGGAGTGCTGATTATCAAGTCACCTCCCTAGAGAGGACCATGAAAGAGAGAGATTTAAATATGAAAAGAGTAATGCAAAAAACCCAGTTGCAGTACATGATTTATTGAATAATATATTTTACAAGAATAACAAGTATCAGAAATAATATTCATTTTTCATAATCCTGAAATGGGCTTGCCTGATAAAACTGAAAATCAGTGGAAAAGAAAGTTTAGGTTTTTCAGATAAAACTTAGTGTCATGGCTCTGCACAGGCAAAAGCAAACTCATACAATGCTGAGTTGCACAAAAACAAATCTGCTGAAAGAATGTGAAAGTGTTACCTCAAATGACCAATTATTTTATTTCTTCATTCCTCGTGATGAACAAGAAGTATTATAGTGTTCTAGGCTACTGCAATAATAACAGAGGCTCTTTGAGATATTGAAACTTTTAGTTCTTTGAGATGTATTTATTTTGATACTATAAATTAGCTGAACGTATGTGCACAATTCTGTTTTGTGTCCTCAACCACAAGGCTTCACACTGAACATCTGAAGAAGCAGACAATTTTTTTTTGTGTGTGTGTGTCTGAAAATACAGTCACTTTACCTCCATGATGACATCAGATTGAGCCATCAATTGAACTGTTTCTTCTTTTTCTGTGAAGTCATAAGAGACTGTAAATTTCAGATGTCCTCCAGCAATTGCTACCTGGGGGAGTAAAAAGATAGAAAAACTGCAATTAAATGAAATAAAATGGCTCTTAACCATTTGGGGGCAGTTTTCTCCAGCATCAGTATCTCTCATAACTGGAACTGTAGTGTTGCAAAACCATGTGCTGATACCTGCAGGATCAGCACAGTTCTACAGACCATTCCCTTCTTGCTCAACTATCTAGAAATCACATCTAGTAATTTTTCTTCTATGTCTGTTGAAGGCTGAAAAATCCTTAAATGCACAGACTAACAGAGAAATCAGAAACAGATATAAAATCAGTGCAAATATCCACTTGATACTGACTTTAGGTTGTCAGTATATTTATTTCAGTTATATGGCCCTCACTTAAGGTGGCCACTACCTCAGCAGCCTTAGCAGCCTGTAGAAGATTCAGTAACTTCAGTTTCATTGATGGAGCAAACTAGAAAAAAGTGCACCGGTGCTTTCCTTAGAATGAACTGTAACCTAAAATAAAGAATTTTCCCTCATGGAGTCAAATAAATTAACTTTAAAAGAATATTCCAACCCTTTTTCTCAGTTTGACGCAGCCTACAGTGTAAGAAGTCAATTATCAGGCTTTTCTGTCATGCCAATATATTTTTTCTATGCTCTCTTAGCACTCAAAATCATGGCAATGACACTAGCTTTTCCATTAAAAGTGGAAGGTAGTAGGATGCAATTCAAAAGGTGCTGACTTGAATGACAGAGTTTAGCACAGAAAGAGTGCATTCTGTTAATTGATTGGGAAGAGCATAAGTAAATCAAAGGCTGTGAGAGTTACATCTTTGGTTTTAAACACTTCTGCCTCACACTTAATTGCAATGTGAGCCTCCACTCTCAGGGACCCTTCTGCCCTTCCAGTGCATACTGCTGAGCACAGAGCAAACTCATGAATCTTCTACAAAGAGAATAATCTGGTTATTCTCAAGCACATAATGTGCCATCACTTGTTCATAATATTAGATGGGTTTGCACGCAGCAACAGAAAGCAGTGAAAGTCATTATCTTCATTATTTTATGATGTATCTAATTTAAGGGGGGAAAAAAAGGGTCCCAGCATTTAAGGCCTGGAAATCAATTTATATCCATAAAGGTATATAAAAACCCTACATCTGAGTCTGTACAACTAATTGCTAGGTTAAAGCCAGAAAATCACCTCCAGTTCATAACACAAATCTTGAATTACAGAATTGTGGGATCATGGAATCACAGAATATCTCATGTTGGAAGCTGTTCATAAGGAACCTCAAGTCCAACTCCCTACTTCTTGTAGGACTGCCTAAAACTAAACCATACAACTAAGAGTGTTGTTCAGAGGTTCCTTGAACTCTATCAGTCTTGGCACCATGACCACTTCCCTGGGGAGGAAGAACCTTTTTCCTAATGTCCAATCTGCACTTCCCCCAGAGCAGCTTCATTCCATTTCCTCATGTCCTCTCTCTCGTCACCAGAGAGAGGAGATCAGCACCTCCACCTCTGCTGCCTCTCTTGAGTAAGTGGTAGACTGCAGTAAGATCTCAGTCTTCTCCAGGCTGAACAAACCAAGTGGCCTCAGCCGCCCCTAACAAGTCTTGCCCTCAAGGCCTTTCATTAACTTGGTCACCCTCCTCTGGACACACTTTAATGGTATGATGTCTTAAGGTGCCCAAGACTGCATATAATATTCAAGGTGAGGCCACACCAGTGCAGAATAGAGTGGCAAAATCACCTCCCTTGTCTGCCTGGCAATGCTTTGCCTGATGTACCCCAGGACACAGTTGGCCATCCTGGCTGCCAGGGCACACTGTTGACTCATCTTCAACTTGCCATTGACCAAAAATCCCAGATCTCTTTCCACAGGGCTGTGCTTCAGTCTTTTATCTTCCAGTTTGTATGTATAAGCAGGATTACCCCATCCCAGATGCAAAATCCAGCACTTGCTCTTGTTAAATTTGGTTAGTGATGGCCCAGTTCTCTAGCCTATCCAAATCTCCCTGTAAGGCCTCTCTACCCTCCATGGAGTCTGTAGCTCATCCTAGTTCAATATAATTAACAAAGAGTGGAATCACATGTTTATCTGCTTACTGTCCAAACCTGTCAGGACCAGTGCGACTACATTAAATCTTGACCATAAAAACATGGAAAGACTTTTGTTTCCTTAGAGAGAGCTCTATTTTTTTTTTTTTTTGCTTTGCTTGTACTCAAGTCTAAGCACCAGTTGCTAAGTGCCAGAGGAATGTAGAACTCTTAGATATTAAAAATGCTACAAGAAGTACCCAGAACTGCTTTCAGCTGTAGATAAACATTTTAGAAGAGTAACTTTTGCAGAATATTATCATTTCTATTTCAATTTCAGACTAACTATAAGGATTCAAGAAAGTAAAAAAAAATGGAAAAACAAAGATTGGGCAGTTTCATGCAACCCACAAAAATTATATAGCAAGACAGGTTTTGCTTTTTCCCAGCTACATAACTTTTACCTTAATAAATAAAAAATTCAACACAGGAATTGATGGGTCATAAAGCATTAAAAAAAAAGGAAAAAAAAAAAAAGGAGAACCCACTCCCCCAAAACGCAAAGCAAAGATGACCCCTTAAGCAAAGATAACAATTTAGAGAAAGCAATAGGAATAGATTAGGGACTCCAAAAATAGAACCAACAGGAAACAGGAGAGCAAAGGGATGAATTGACTAATCTAGAAAAAAGGAATGCTCAGAGGGAACAGGAAAATAGTTTACCAAAACATAAAAGACTGGAAAAATGACATGGCCATTTTTATTTTCCTGAGGTAACTGCAGGGAAGGCATAAAGGAGAGTCAGCTTGAGTTTGCAGAAAGCTTTCTGATTGTAAGAATGGTTAAAACAATATCAAATTACTTGAAAATGCTATTGAATTACTTCATTAGTTGTTCAACAGCAGTTCAAAAATGTCACAGGTATTCTGGGTATGATGCCTAAGTGCTGGAATATGACTAGGAAGTCTCTTGAGGTCTCTGCTAGCCACAGCAGTCTAATCTTCACAGCTGCAACTGGCAAGATTTGCATATCACAAACAGGATCACACATGGAAGAAAAAGTCCCAAAATGGCACTGTAGAGAATGCCTGATAGTTCAGAATATATATTTACTTTGTGTGCTGTATAATACCAATATAGATTAGAATAAAATTCAAACTTACATAAAATAGAGAGTACTACTTCCTTCTGCCATTGTTTATAATGGTAATTATCTTCCTCTGTGTATTTAAAGTACAAGTTCATTCATAGGCAAAAAAATTCAGAGGTCAATCCAGGTGCTGCGTGTGTCAGTGCAAAAAACTTTTCACTAAATTTTAAATACAAGGAAAATACAGAAGTTGGGCACCTGTAAGATCCCTCTATTTTGATGGTTTGCTCTGTATCACCAAAAGATTTAGAGTTATACTTCAAAAACTGTCATCTGGGGCCATCAACACCAAAGAGAACAGAGCATAAAAGTTTGTCTTGCTGGTGACAAAGGCATGTATTGTTGAGACAAGAACAGCTGTCTAAAAACGTCCAGGAAGTTCCACAGAATTTCCATTGTCTCTCCCACCTGTTTTTAGATAAATACATCAAATATTTCTTCCTAGCTCAGGAAGCAGAAACTATGTGTTCAAGAAAAGTCACAGACTCCCCAAGAAATACAAGTATAGGAGAGAGAAACATGTCTATTTTAGTTCTAATCCACCAAGTTTCTGTCAGAAAATTTTCAGTGGTTTTTTAGCTGTTCATGGCTAACTGCATTCTACTCTTATGTTACATGGTGTTAAAAGATAAGAACAGAGAGCAGACAAGACTTTTTTACAACACCTTGACAGAGGGTCAGCCAAAACTAAATCAGAAAAAATGCCTCCTTTCGTATGAGAAAACTCCCATGCTCAACAGCAAGAAAGCTGGAGGGTAGGAGGAAGCACCCAGTATTAACTTGTCTAAAGCATCTTTGATGTTATGCCCGTCACACCAAAATTACCTTTAAAAGTAAGACAAGTGATATTAAGCCACAAATACTTACAGCATTGAAAACAAACAGCATTGCTACAAATATTAGCAAGGCCATAGATGAGGAAAACTTCCATCTCTTTACATGGAAATCAAATTCTAGAAAGTCTTTCTCTTCCTCCACTTAGTGAATTTGCTCCCAATGCTTTTCTGAGGTAAGCTGTCAGGATCTTTCCTGCTAATGTCATTGGAGAGTACCAATGGAGAGTACCGAAGACATTACACCAAGCTTACCCAGCTTTTATAACCAATCTTATTCTTGAATTATTGCATGATGATTCGCACTGTCTCCAACACCTCCTGTAACTCTGCCTGTAAAGGTTTACCACTTAGTCCACTACCCTGAGGGCTGCCTCGTTTCTTCTGAACATCTGCCAAACGTAACTTCAGAGATTAGGAGCTATCTCCACTAAGCAGCATGCTGATTATAACCCTTTATCTCATTAAGCAGTAAAATGCTCTTCTGTCAGCCAGCAAGAGCCTCAGATTGTGATTAAAGCACCTAAATATGAACTAGGGCATCTGATATGGCACTATGTGGCTATGTGTGGGCAACTGAAAGAAGTATTCTGTAGAGTCAAAGGAAAGTGCCTGGTCTATCATGTTCCCACCAAAGGATGACTGTCAAATAATTTCATTTTGTAATTATATTTAAAAAGTAACTTGGAAGACATAAGATACATTTCACAAGTGAATAAATAATTATTCACTAAATATACTATTGAAACAAAACACATGCTTGAAGGTAATGAAATTGTAATATATACAGTTTAACACTCCCTGTTAGTCTTGAATTTCCATGAAACAGAGCTGCAATAAAATGCTGAAGTTTATTTGGACTCTTTCATCTTCACAAACGCTTTAAGCTCACGTTTATTTTACAACACAGATTTCAGCAAATGCAGAGATATTTGCCATGAGAGCATCATCACTAATTACGTGAAGGAAAACTTTAAATAAAATCAGATGGTTCCCAGTTAATTAGTAGTGACCAATTTATTCCGTAATTGATTGGCACTTATGCAGTTGTGAGATTGTTCAACAAGTCACCAAACAATGTACCACCTTAACTGATAGCTAAGTGCACGTGTTCTTCTAGCAACCCACTCAGAAGAGTGTGGACAATGGGCTGCTTTTCCTAACTTATTTTTAAGAAAATATTTCATTGTTAATTCAGCTCTCATCTGGATTATTATCTTCTTTATGAAAAAATAACTGCTGTAAATTTATGACATTTAATTGGATTTTGCTGATCCAGTCTTTGTGCTAGTTGTAGTGTGAGGGAAGGCAGGGACTAGAAAAGAATTCCAATAGAACCATCACCAAGATGTCAAACCTTTCTTCATTTAGTAATAGCTCTCAGCAAAGATGCATGTTTTAGTTCTACTCCAGATCCAATTAGAGATTAAATAGACTCTCCTCTCTAAGAGAGATTGAATTTAGATAGGATAAAAAAACTTGTCTGAGGCATTAAAGTAATATTTCAGATAAAGCACAGAGCAGAATAATCATGGTTTTTTTGAATGACAGTATAGTTCTGTCTATCTTAAAAAAAAATCATTTTCTTTATAGGGAAGTTAAATTTTCCCCCCAAAAGAATGGGCTCATTCTCCTAGCTCTCTGCCATCTGGAGTTCCCCCAGTTCTATCCTAGTTAGTTCAGTTTCTCTGACTAAGTACACTCAAAATTCTTCTATATAAATTGTTGCTACTTTCTACTTAAATTCATTTATTCAAAATACTGCTTCCAGAGAAGTTAACCAAATGTGGGAGTAAGGTACATAAAGTAACCTATAGTGTTTGGTTCAATCACCTTCTATGAGCATTTGTCTACAATACTGAACCACTCAAAGAGGAAACTGAGAATTTCAAACCATTCACTGCCACCTTCAGCTTCTTGAAACAAACCACTCTGGTAGCTGAGATGATTTTCAAGTCATTCTTTTGTGGAATCTTACCCAGAGTGTTATGATACAGCCTCTTTATTTTTTAGCTTTTCCTCTGCTGACCTTACCTAAGGGCAGAGTAGCGTCAAAGATGAAGGAGTTTTATTCAATGTAGGCACTCATTTGATCACAGAATGTTCTGTGATGTCTAAGCTATATGTTAAAAAATTCAAAGAGCAAGAGATAAAGCATGCCATTGCTTTCTACCTTATATATACATTTAATTGCTCTACCTTGAATGACCTCTTTGGAAATGTAAAAAACCAAACCAAACCAAAACAAAAAGCCCACAAAAATCCTTAAAACTTCACTTCACTGTGAAAGACTTTCTCTGTATATTGGGTAACGGAACAACACACTAACTAAGTTTAACAAGAAAAAATGTCTGCTAAGGTGGGGCAGGAGCCTCCCTGGGGCGTAGGGAGAAAGAAAGAAAACTCCCTCCAAGTCATTATTTTCAAATTAAGAGGCTTCAGGCGCAGAATGTAGAAAAGGGAAATAAAAGTTCTTTACTAATATATATAGAAAGAGAAAAAAACAAACAAACAAACAAACAACAACAACAAAAAAAAACCAACAAAACAGAACAGAAGAAACAACCCCACCGTAACCAAACCTTTCAACCCCTCAGGTCCCGTTCCGGCCCTCCGGTGCAGTTCCAGTTCCAGACAGCAGGGGCGCTGTGGGAACCCGCCTGGGCACAGGCGCGGCCGCGGGAGTGATGCCGATTCCAGAGCCCAGACTCCAGGGCTGGGACCCTTCCCGGGGGCAGCGCGAGGACCCTCTCACCGCCCTTCCCCGAAGGCGTTGTGGGGTTGGAAACTCCTCTGCCGATGGCGCCGGCCCCCGATAAGCCCGGGCAAATCCAGGCAGTGATGTTCCTCAAGAGGGAAAGGGCGATCTGGGACTCCTCCCAGAGCTGCTGCCCCCCAACAAGGCGGAGGCTGAGCACCCAAGACGATGGGACCAGAGGCGTGGGGAAGGGACAAAAAGGAGCGCGGGGAAACCTGTCTCCCACAACCTTCCTGAGCCAGGGAAAAGTGAAGTAAAGGGGAAAAAATCCCAACATTTCGCCATCAAATTCAGAACTCGCCCCGTCCCCAGTGCTCTCCCAAGGCATTAGGCTGGTATTTGAGAAGCTATTAGCTACCCTTTTATTTGGCTTGTCGCAGGCTATCCCCTCAGGGACCTGTCCGTAGTAGGTAGGGAGCCAGCTCTTCCTCTCCAACCCTTCCACAGTGGTAATGGGAAAAAATCAAGCAAGATTTTTAGCACATATGACACAAATTCTCAATAGATCTTAATATTTAAAAATTTCCCATCAACGGAAAGAGCCATCAAATCTGTGCATTTACTTTTTTTTGCCTGTTTTCTGTTTAAGAGACAAATAAAACCTGTCCAAAGAGCAAGCACGACTCATAAGGAGCAACCAAAACTCTGTGAGATTGTATTTCATATATACATTGACCATGCCTTTTTCATATTTCATATCAATATCTGAGCAACTGGGATCCCTTCCAGAACACATATCAGTGTTAGCTAGAGGAAAGTCTTTTTGTACACTGCATCTGATCACTAGTCAGTAGAAAGAATACCCTGCACCTGTCAGAGAAATACCATGTGTTCAGATTCAAACACAGTGGAAACACGAGTGAAGAAAGAACACCAACAGGGGAAAACATTAAAATCTAATAAGTATCATCATCCCTTGAAGATATCCCTTGCTTTTTCTGGAATATCAGTAAATCAAGTGTAATCAGACATTTTAAAGCTTTTTAACTTTTAGTCCTGCTGCTTTTTCCTTCTTGCTGATGCAAGACATAATTTTGGTAAAGTGGTTGATAAAGTTTACCGTCCTGAAAGTGACAATCTGACACTAGTTTCCTGGCTCTTCATATTTAAAATAGCTTGTCTCAAACAATTCAGACCAATTAAAATCTTACACAATTCTTTTAATTCAATGTATCTGCTATAATACAAAACATTTAAATGGAAAATATTTTAAACAACAAGCTTCCTATTTATGATTTTTCTAAATTATATTCATAAACTCAGCCCAGACTCACTCTTACTGAGATACTGTATAAACATTACCATTTCATAACCTTGGTTCTCTTCCTCTTTGAATGAAGTAGACTGTATTATTTGGAAGAAAAAACAATTAGATTTCTAAATAAAATGCAACACTTCATTGAGTTTAATATTGAAACATCCAATTACATCATGGAACCCTAAAAAGAAAAATGGAGTAAATCTCAGTTCCTAAGGAAGATGGGAATTGAATGACATGAGGTCTACTGTGAGCCCTGATCTGCCACTCCTACTTACGTTGAGCAGTTGCTCCTTCTGAACTTAGCACTGAAAAAAATTAATGCAATCAGTCACTGATTGTTAAATTTGCACAATATGCTGTCTTCTGAAATGCGTTTATGAATGTAGAAATTCGTATGTCTATACGCTCTCAAATTCTCAAATCTCTACAATAATTCTCAGCTGTCATTTCTTCTCACTGGAGAAGAGAAACAGAACTGTCTGGCCAACCACTCCTGAAGGCTAAAATCCACTTTTCTAATGATAAGCCTTTACAAGATTTAGAATATATGATTATTATAGCTACTTAATCAGAGTAACCATAGCCCATAACCTTAGTATGATTACTCACTTTCTTCTTCCTCCATTGCTTTCCATATGTTCTTGACTATGGTTTCCCAACCACTATTTCTCAAACTGCTGTAACTAGATCAAGGATTCAAAAATACAAAACAGAGGTATATTCTTCCAGTGGTCATATGGTAACCATAATTCATGTACAATTACTGTCCATGTCTATTACTGTGGTGGCAGATAAATCTCAATCTTTAGAGGTCTCCTAATCTGGCAAAAATAATAATAATAAAAAAAGCTGTGACACTGTAGCATATGTCAAACACTCATCATAGAGGGATATTTAAAGAAATTAACCTTGTACGTCATCAAAATTGCAGACATTTTTCCCTGATTGAATACGATTAAAATGGGGAAAAGAAAACAAACAAACAAAGAAACAAAACAAACCAGCTAATACAAACTCACCAACTGCTCACTAGTTTTTGCAACAGCAAAAGACAAGTTTCTAAGTAACATATCCTCATCAAATGTTTCTAAATAAAAACTGTTTACTGTTGGTCTTGTAGCTGTCAACAAGCTCATAATTGAAAGTAATTCTTAATTTTACTGATTAAATGTTTGTCTCCCAGTTCCATGGTCTTTGTTTCCAAAGAGACAAACCATAATTGCAGTCATATCAATAAATGCTTTCCTGTAATATTAGAACGAATTTCTAACTAGAATGTTTCTATCAATGTCCAGTTTCATTAAAACACAAGAACCAGCCCTTACCCTCCCTTCTCTGACTGTACTAGTCCATGAATATTTTAATAAGAAAAAGAATTTGCATAATTTTGCAAAACTAAAAGCTCACATTTCTATGGCAACAAAATCCCAGCATGCAAGGATTATTAAAAGCAAAAATGCAGGACTATAAAACAAGAGTAACTGTTCAAGTCCAAATTAAAAACTGTTCTTAGTAAAAATGTTTTCCTCAGCCTTGCTACTGCATTTAGGGCTAATTTGCATCTGATATGGCTGAGGACATCCCACTGCATGTTGATCTTAAAATCAAAATCCATGGATACCTCCTAAAGTGTCTACTCGCTACTGAAAAAGCTTAAACACTGTAAGCAGCAGAAAGAAATAGTTTAATTCTATTCCTTTGTTAGAATCATAGAATCATTAAGGTTGGAAAAGAACTCTTTAGATTGTGTACTCCAACCCTTAATCCAGCCCGCCGTGTTCATCACTAAACTATATACCCAAGTGCCATCAAGTGGTACAACCAGCTGTTAGTACAGCTCTCCCAGTTAGACTGTAAGTATTCTTGATCTTAGGCTAACTTCTGTTTCCATGTTTGTAAAGCACCAAGAAAAATAGCTCAAGAAAGTTATTTCTAAACATTTCCACAACAGAATATGGAAAAACCCTTTCACTTCTAGCCAGCCAAAGATTATTTTCCTCTCTCTTTCTACATAACTGGTTGGCAACATTACTATGGACAATACTGTACCACAATCATGGCTGAATGAGCAATTCAAAGCAAAGTATGACATAATTAGCACTTTGGGATACTTTAGGAATCTGAAATATAATGTTTCAAGCATGAAAGAGTTGCATAACTGCAATATCTGTCATGAAAAATTATTCTGACAGAAAGGATATACTGCTTTTAATAACTGCCAGTGTTGTTAAGTGGAGATTTTGAGTGAAGTAACATGTAAATACATTAGTATTTTGAAGAAAATTTCTTCTTTTCTAAGAAAAAAGCAAGGACTTGCAAAGCCCAAATATCTGCTCTCCAGAGGTTGCTTGTCATTTGATATAATAAATGCAACAGTAATATATTCTTATTTAGTATTTTGCTGCATATCATGGAGACCTCTATGGATCACATATCAAAATAAAAGCAGTAAGAATAAACATTTGAGTATTAAAAAAAGATATAGATATGTATAAACTTGTCTCTGTGTACTATAATTCACCAACACTAATCACAGCAAAAAACCCTCCAAAACTCCTTGAATTTTGATTTAATTTTTCAGGGTTAGAGGAAAACAAAGTACTGAATCAGAACTCTTGTGATTTTTTCAGTCTGTATAAACCATATTTTGAATTGCTTTGCTTCTGGAGCCAATGCTTTCTCATGATTAAATTCATAGCCACTTTCCTGGCTTTCTGGTTTTGCAGCCTTTCTTCTGCTATACTTATTCATGACAAGCTAACATAATTTTGAAAAATACCTATGTTTTCCTCTGGAGAAAGAAACTTGTGTTTGATGTTAATTGAAATGCATGCTTGTTAATAGCAACTAAACATATGAATGTATTACACAAGACCTGAATTTTAATACTGTTTTACTCCAGGAACAAAGATTTTTCAGAACAGTACAGACAGCATTTAATTAACAATATGCTTTAAGAGAGATTAAAAAAAAAAAAAAAAAAACAACCCAAACCAAACAAACAAAAAACCACACCAGTCTTGATAAAACCTATCATGCTATTCTTTATTGTAACCATAAAAGCAATTCTGCACTTAGTACGATCATGGTACTAATTACCATGGTAATAATTACCACATGGTAATCCACTATCATGGTAATCCACACATAATTATGACTTGAGGCAAGGTACTCGCATATATGAACATTGCCCATGCACAAACATACATGCACTATGTATGTATATGCACATACAGTGAAAATAAAACTCTATATTCACTCATCTTTGAAAATTACAAAATTGTGCAGCTGTTTTAAAAGGTAAGGAAAACACAAGTTTGTTTGAAAATAATCTTAAAGAAAAGGTCCTTTCTGAAAATTTTGTAGGTAATTCTTTTCAAGTTCAAAGTCTTTGTCTTTCTTAGATATGATCTTCTACAAAAAAACCTACATTTTTTCTTAGAGGGCTGAACGAAGAGTGAGCAATCAAGCTAATGAGATTGGAGAACAAAGGAAGGACAGAAAGTGTATGAATTGATGCCCACGACTGAGAAAGGAGAAATGACATAGCTTTATAAGTCCTCTATAAGAGAATTCATTTTTTCAACTTCAATTTGCCTTAATGGAAGGTGACAAAAAAATCCTTTAGCCATAGTGAGGATAATCCAGCTCTATGAACTTTGTGGTTTCTCCATTCATGTGTGCTATTTTCAACTTTTTTTCCCCTTAGAGGAAAAACATAACAAATATCTATTCTCCATAAATTATCCTGATTAGAAAAATTACATTATTTTAAGCAGACAATACAGGTTGCCACTTATTTGTTCCTACAGGTGCAGTGCCTTCCATTTACAGACTTGAAGCAATATATTTTCTACCAATGATTAATTTATATATTGTATCTTTTATTGGAAAAAAAATGACCCTTATATTCATGAGTTACTTCTGCTTTAAAGGCAGAATGATGAATAAAATTTGCCTTGGATGAATTAATAACTGTCCAAAAGAAAGGGCAAGTCTACTGCCCAAGGGTTACATGTGCTGAAAGAATCAATATCAATCTTATACTGGCATATGCTCTATGAAAGTCATATACTGAGTCCCATTTGAAGGATTCATCATCAAAAAACATTGCAGTTCCATGAGGTATGTTAACATAGAGGGTGTGATTAATTCACATAGGTAGGAAAAAGTTCTACTGAGATTAAACGTTCTCAGGCCTGTTGACTTCATACATTTAATCATGTAGATATTTTGCAAATTTTTTTTTACAGAAAGTGCTATGTGAATCTAAGTGAGAGTCACATATTTCAAAGTAAGCCTCCTATTCCCTTCACAACTTCACCTTAGAAAATGAAATTCCTTTACTTATGGCTATATAATATATTGCACATCAAATTGAGCATGTGGTAGTATTGTCCTACATACATTTTATTTTAATGTTCTGAAAATATCAGAGGCACCTGAAAAGTAATACAACACTCACAAGCTTAGAGAGTAAATACTTTAAGTCTAGCTATAAAATGATATCCAACAGGGTCATAATGAATGCACAGAGTAAGTATCCACACATAGCAATAAAAAAAAATAATGTGAAAAATATTATTTGTACTGAAAATTGTCTTCTGCATGCCCACATTAGTCATCTAACTCATCTGTTTCTTTTGTCCATTTCCAAAAGATATAATGGACCTTACTATCTCCATTTGCTTTCTCTATGAATGCTGACACTTTTCAATTTAATAGAGACTTTAAAAAAAAAAAAAAATCCTTACCTTATAGTACATCAGCACTGTGAATGTTATATCTAGTTGCTATTATAGGAGTGGATACTACTCACTTTTGATGATTGGCAGCTTCTGTTTCAGGCAGAACTTTCTTAAAAAGATATATTTCAAACTGCACTCTTTCTGAGTATGAAAGATGGAAGGATAGATCCATCATCTTTCAGAAACAACCTGAATTCAGATCTGAATCGACTGAAAAATTATTAGGATGCAGAAAAGGCCATTGGCATAATTACAAGAAAAAAAAATAATCTACACAGGCATCCTCAAAGGGCAACCAAGTTAAAGGAAGGAGATACTGATGTTTCAATAGACATGGGGATTCTATTGACTATCTCCCTGAAGAGCTGGAATTTTGCCTTCCTAAAGTTCAGGGACCTAACTCTACTCCCTACCTGACTCATATTCCTCACGACTTCAAACTCCACCAATGCAATGTCTGTTTTAAAACTATCTGGAATGAAATGTGTCTGGCATGGGGCAGTATCAGATCTCTTCTCACAGAGGCCACTCCTGTGGCCTGCTTCCAAAACCTTGCCATATAAACCCTATACTTCCTCAGCAATGGAGGTTTTGCTTTAGAACAATTAAAGGTTCCAGATGCTTTGCACAGCAGGGAGTCCACAAAGCCAAATATACCCATAGGTGATGTCCACCTAAAAACTGAAATGGTGGATCATTTCCTCGTTTCTTAATGATGAAGACTGAAGTCCAATTCTTCCTTAGGACCCCTTAGGCCTTTGTAAGGATGACAGCAGAGAAAAGGGGTAGATACTAGAAAGTTTTCTCATATAACAATTTTAACTGTATTATTAATGATGCTTTCCTATATCAATTAGATAATTTAGATCTTTAGACTGTTAAAGGACTAACTGAAGCAACAATAAATTCTTAGTTCAACATATATGGTGTATTCCTTTTCTCTCACGATAGTATTTTGAAAGTAGTAAGGATCCTGCAGTTAATTTCTTGTGTGATCTCCATACTAAAACTGATGCTAATTTGATGCAGCAGATCATGATCAAGCATTCCTTTTTCATTTAGGGTATAGGATTATAAATTAGTACAGTCAAGTCTTCTAGTACCAAAAAAAACCCCCAAAAACACCACCCACCAAAAGAAACAGACATTATGCTCAAAGATAAATGAGTTTCTACAGAATACATGAATACTAAAGTAGCATGTACATAAGAATGTTCTCAAATACATCTATTATGAAGTTGCAATAATTTCCCCATGCATTTGGATTTCAAACTTTTATTGGTGAAATATTTTTTCTAATGTATAACTTTTACCTTTGTTTCCATTATTTCAGCTCACTCTGTTTTATCCTGTTCAACATCAACATGAAGAAAAAAAATTGTGTATAGAACCATAGAATCCTTAAGGTCGGAATACACTTCTAAGCTCACTGTGTCCAACTGTTAACCCAGCAGTGTTCCTTCCCTCCACACAGCTGCTGCCTTTTAGGTACCTTAAGACATCTGTTTCAGTCCTCATTAATTTTATTTTTGTACATTTGTTATTGAATTAACTTAGTTCTCCATGTTTTTCCTTAAGTCTAACTCTCCTTTGAGCTATCTCCAGTTGACAATAGAGCCCTGGACACAACAATATCCTTTCATGAGGACAAAAGAGCCTTTATAAAGTTGAAACTCCAACAGTGTCTTTTGTAGAGAGAAAAGATTAGATGTAGAACAATAAACAATGTTTCAAAGTCGTGCCTTGAGAGGAGAAGAAGAATGTCTGTGTTTATGTGTGTGCATGCACATGTATGTGTTTTAATGCATACAGCAAGCATGCCTGTATTTGAGATAGTCTGCATGAAGATACACAGACCCTCAAATCAGGTGCTTCAGAATCTCTCAGAAAATAATAAAATAAACTTGATTGCAGTAAAACTTCTCATGTGTTAATTTTCTCAATAAAAAAGCACTCTCTAATGTCAGGACAGATATATTTAAAGTGGCTGTAACACTCAAATAATGAAGTATTATTTACAAAAAGCACTAAAAAACTAGTTATACCAATTATCTATTTCTCTCAACATAAATTCAGTTTCTAGCAACTGATTGATTCATATTTCCTCATTTGTATCCCTGAAAAATGGAAAATGACATTATGCACATCAAAGCGCAGAAGAAGAATGATAAAATCACTCTGAGTTTTGGTGTTGCAAGTAATTGTTTTAAGAATAATTGTAATTTTGCAACCTTAAGCAGTAAAATCTCAGTATAGAATTCATCACATGTTTTGGGATCTTTAAACCTTATTAATAGCTTAGGAATCTTGAATCTAATAGAATCTAGGATTTTTTATTATTCACTATTACTCAGTCTGTGGCTTTTCAAAAGTTACTCTTAATTTCAACAAATAGGTTGGAAAATCTCTACTTAGTTTTATATTTTATCCAGAATATCAATTTTTAACTTCCCTTAAATATCTTTTGAATTTTTTGTGTGAAAAAAGCTATATAATTCAAAAAGAATCAACCCTTCTATGCAGTTCATATATCATATATAAATACAAAGTCTTCTGAGTGTGATTAATGTGATTTATGCACCTACATAAATTTTCTTTAATTGAATATGTTCCTTCCTTCCTTGTTTCTGTTGGCAATGTGTATTTTCTGCTAATCTCTAATGTAAGGCAGGCTGCTAGGTTCTAATAAACCACATTTTGACTAACAATGTAAATTTTCTGCTTCCATCTCTAACACTTTAATATTTAGCAGGGTTTCATGCTGCTTTAGATATAATGCAAATGGTGTAGTCTGAAGCAACAATTAACTTTATAGCTGAAAGATAAAATGTGAATAAAAAAACTATCACTTCACAATAGCATTAAGAGAAAAAAATATTGAAAATGTTGAGTTTAACTTAATGCTGTTTAAAATATTCGTTAAAACAGCACTGTGATCTACGTAAAGTTATACAAGTTTCCAGGCACAGTAAGAACACTCCATAAACTCTTTTACAAATGCTAATCTGTATTTAAATAATACTCCTGTGTTAAGTTAATCACACACTCCCAGGGTTTTGGGTTTTTTTACCATAGCATCTGCTTACAGGTTGCAAGTCATTGTTTTGACTCAGCGGTGTGTTCCCGACCATTTGCTCATATGACAAACTTACCTCCCCACTGTTGCAAAATTTCTTAGAGTTGTTTGAAATTTAGAATGGACAGAGAATAAATTTAACAGTGTTTCAGTCCTCCACTGCCATGATCTCCATTATTAATGTATAAATTCTGTTTCTTCATCTCTCTTCCCTTCCTCCCCCTAGTCGTATTGGCTCACTTGTTATTATTTCATAATCTCTTGCATTAACTACCATTTATGGTGTAATAATTAGAGTAAATAACTTTTTATTTAATGCCGTAAATTTTCCAATCCATTCAGCATTACGTTCTCTTACCTTGACTGTAACAGAGCTATTCTCTAGCTTAGGAAATGAGTGCAATTTGCTGTATACTGGGTTGGTGAGCAAGACAGCATTGATGCATGCTTGCATTTTTATATTATTTCGTACACATGCAGTATCGGCCACTGCTGGAGACTCATTTCCTACACTAGACACACCTTTCCTCTGACTAACTACAGCTGCTCTTACTTTCTCATAGATGTTTCAGAACTGATCTC
Organism: Dendrocincla fuliginosa; assembly: GCA_035047845.1. Taxonomy (NCBI): domain Eukaryota; kingdom Metazoa; phylum Chordata; class Aves; order Passeriformes; family Dendrocolaptidae; genus Dendrocincla; species Dendrocincla fuliginosa. Next base: position 60,507,803 of record JAWWMO010000121.1, read on the forward strand.
CTGCTAATAGAAACTGCTGTAGCTCCATGAATTTAATTGATTTCTGAAAATTCCTGCTAACAGGGGATTTGTCTTTTCCTGCAGCACCACGTGCCAACTAAAGTGTTGATATCTCATTTCTGAAGAGCTCAAGATAATCCTAACAATCTCTGGGGAGTGAATAAATGTCCAAGGCCATCTGGCAAGAATTACTATTACTTAACACTTGAAAAAATGCCTCTTTTCACTATTTTTCACAGAAAATACGCACAGTGCTGTACTCACTTAAGCCTGTTAAGAATCTCACAGTCAATATCATTCATTAATTAATTTCTGAATGTAGACCAGAAAGCAGGTAGCTGAAGTCCAAAACATTTAAACAACTTATATTAGGTAAAGGAAAGAATGAGACATGAAGCAACAGGGAGCAAATCTCTGTGTATTAAGCCTACACAAATCCATACATATGGGGTTTTATTTTTAAAATGTAAGTGTGCTGTGCTTGGGAAACAGAAAAGCATGGAGCTTGTGTGACATGCATAACACACAATCTGTGTAAACACACCTGCCTATCCCATTGCCTTTGTTACCTTCATGGCCTGGTAATAAACTTTGTACATAAAACTTTATGCACTTACTTGTACATCATTAATAAAGTCATTAATAGGTTTATATATACATATATATATGCATATTTGGGAAGATTGTAAAATTTCACAGTCCTTAGCAGTGTGTATGGCATTCCAGTGCATTCTCAACATGATTCTAAAACATTTTAGCTTAGATGAAGAATTTTTTTTTTTTCCAAATGCTTTTCTACAGTGAAGAGTAACTTCAGGTGCATAGCCATCTGTACAAATAATAGCGCTCAGAAAGAAGCATCAGGGCCTGCCATTTGTAAGATGCAGAAGTTCCGCTTTGAAATATGATGTGAGCAGGGCTGGTCTTATTGTGTCTTCAATGAAATGGTAAAATTGTAAATGGCAAAAGGTTTTAGTAAATTTTGCATTTAGTTTGCCATAAATATTTCAGACCCATGGATTCCATTAGCATTCCAGCCAACAGTAAGTGATCCTCACTAAACTTTCAGTATATATGAACTGCAACCTGAATCATCATAAGCCTCAGTTATTCACATCTTTCAGGTCCTTCTGCAGACAATCTGAAATTCCAAATTATTTCCTGTTTATATTTTCCTTTAAATTTCCTTCAGGATAAATGGCATTAAGTGTAATATCAGTTACTTTAGTAATTCTCCAATTATTATTGTGTCAAAACCCACCAAAATATTAGGTTACTGTGTGACAATGATATTCTATAAAACCTTTCACATCCAAATAATTCATGCCAGGTATTTAGTGGAAAGTGATGGAACCAAGAGCAACACACAAAACCATTAACACTCAAGATGCAAAATCTATTACATTTCTGTAACTAAGAATTTAAAAAAAATATGATCATAAGAAAGCATTTTACTGGTATACACATCATTTGAGAAAGTCAAGTTCTAAAGGCCTCTTTCAATCTTTAAGCACCTGAAAAATTATCATAGTGATTTCTGCCTGACTACGGACTTAATGATGTATCCTTCAATGTTTCTTGTAATAAAGTGTTTTTTAGGGTAATTGTAATACCAGGTATTGTTAATACCGTGTATTGAGTATAAGTGGTGAGATTTTGGTAGCAGCTGAACTGCAGGAGTGACCCTCCAGGAACTGGTCAGGGGCTTCCCTGTGCCAGGCACAGCATGGTCCAGATGGCTTTGCAGTGGACCCACCACAGGTCCATCAGCCCACCAACCAAGCTGGTGATGCCTCTGTGGAAACATATGTAAGAAAGGGGCAAAAAAATATTAAATAAAGAGAGGGGGGGTGGCAACAAAATTAGTGAGAAACATCAGAGAGAACACCTAGGTTAGAAAAGGAGGAGGTGATCCATGGCACAGCAGATATCTGTGCAGCCCACGAAAGAGCCCATGCTGAGCACATTTTCCTGACAGGAACTGCAGCCCATGGAGAGCCCACACTAGACAGAATTATTTCTGAAGGACATGCCAGACCAGGCAAAAATGTGTGAGAGAGGAGTGGCAGAGAGGAACTGTGTTATACTGATCATACCCTCCAACTTCCTCTGATGCAGTCATTTAGGGGTAGAGGAATCAGAAATTAATGACTAAACCTGAGCCTAGGGAAGGATGACAGAAAAATATTTTTAATTTTTTTTCTTTATTTCTCACTATATTAATTGACAGTAAATTAAATTAGTTTCCCCATTTAGGATTTCTAATATAATTCTTGATCACTCTAATAGGTCACGGCACTGTACTTCACCAGAGAGTAACAGGAATGTCTGAGATTAAAAAACAAGAGCATAATGCAGTAATTTACAATATAATGATTTGGAAATAGTCAAATGTATCTCTGCGATACACAATAAGTTGCAAAAACTTTTAACTTCTATAATTTTAATTTTAATAATTTTAATTTTAAAGCAATTACTAGTACTTAGATGCTTGTGGGTCTGTAACTAACACAGGATCATAAAACGCTTGAGCTTAGAAGGGATCTCTAGATAATTTAGTACAACCCCTAAATCTGACTAAAACTTTAGATGAACATTTTAAAAAAAAATCTAATTAATATATATATATATTTAATTTGGCTTAGTTTTATCTGGAAGAAGGCATCCAACTGCTAGAATGTAAGGCCTAGAAACAGTGTTCTATTATACCATTCTGACCTTGAACAGTTTAGAATCCTCTGCAATAGCAAATAACTTCTAACTTTGTTTTGTGGGAATGCAAAAGGAAAGAGAAAAAGATGCCACTATAAATAGATGAGTAAAAAAGCTTCTTTAAAAAAATCCCTATAGTCTCCATTATTCCTCAATCGAAGAAGGAAGAAACACATAAAAATTGTTGCACTGATACCATGAAACTACTTGGAATAAGACTTGAGTTGCTCTGAGGAGACTTATTCCATCTTAATAATGAAGTAATCTCACTTTTAAAAATGCTATTTTGCTTGTTCCAGAACTATTCAGAAAATCTGAAGAAGTTTACTTGACAGTTTCTTCTGAAAAATCTTTTAGCAGCTAAACTGACAAAGCAGAATTCACTAGTCTTCCACAGCTGTGCTGCTAATTCTCTTCATTATAATAAATACCTGCCAACCAAACATATCTGCTCCAGGTCAAATGAAACCTTTGATCTGTAATGAAATCCTTCAGTTTTTCGTTTTAACTGGAACAAAAAAAAAGTTTTTATCATGAGTTGATCCAAATAAATTCTCACTACATTTCACCCCAACTTTTTTTATTTCATGGCCCTATGAAAGATGGATTATTCGCTCAGACACACTTGAGAATGATTCCCATACTGCTAGAATCCCTGTTCTTTCATGGTTATATCTTCTCACCATTAAAATTAATGCACATGAATTATTTGCAGTGCAACTTATGGCTGTCCTTTTTCAGATTAAAAATCTAGTTGCTGTAGGGAAGAAGTGAGAACATCGAGGTGTGGAATAAATATCTGAGCTAGATAATTCAAGTGGGTCTACAACTGACTGTTAAGTTTGGCTACTTACAGTAAATCTCAGGTGTCTCCACAGTGCTGTATAATTTCCTGTTTTCTAAGAAAATAGAAATTTCTGCTTGGTAAGGGCAGACCCCCACGATACTGTTGAGTTTCTGCTAAAGTTCAAAGAAGGGTATGAAAGCACTGACTATCCATCAGGACGTGAACTGCTATCACAATCACACACAAATATTTATGCAGCTTTCAGCACATTTAATTTAATTCCCACAGAAATTAAGTAACTGTATTTTCCTGGAAATCCATCTAGGCACAGGATAACCTTGTTTATACTCAGGGTTCTTCTCATATGTTTCCATGCAATTAAAAATATCTCTCAACTCTCTGAGTTATATCCCTGTTTAGATATGCTGACTCTCTATATTGCTTTTGTGTATCACAGAAATTATTTCATCAGATTTTTATTTAATCAATGCAGCAACATCAAGTTGGTGAAAAATTGTACAAAAATGAATGAATTATTGCATTGAATTTTTTTTTAGATGCAAAAGTGCAAGGACTGGAAGCAGTCTAAACTACAGAAGTTGTGAATTCAGTTATTAATACCTAAATTAGATAATTTAAAGTTATCTCAGTACATTTACAACACTCTGCTGATAGCAGTATAGCAAGGGCAATTATTGAATAAATACCACTTTGTACTGCTGAGGATCTACAAATAACTGACTGGTTATGTGCTACTGAGAGGTCTCCAGTTGTTCATCTTATGCAGAAAGATAAATATTATTATTAAATTAATAAATATTTATTAATAGTACTAATATAATAGTAGTTATATTTTCCTCTGGGACAATATGCAGCCATGATTGAATGGAGAAGTGACCTTTGCAATCATTAGCTGATTCTAACAATATTTACTGCAAACTATGCATTTTGCATTAAAGATTATAGTTTAGAAAGCTGATGTTTTATAACCTGCCACACACAAGCATTTTGGTAACATACATATAAACATTTCTATTATGTACACCATTATTTACAAATTATACTGACTGTAGTTTCCTTACAGCTATGTTACACACAGAATGCTGTATCTTCGTTTCATTTGTAACTGAGAAAAATGACAAGCTATTATTTTTGTGAACAGTCTCCCTGACTAGGTGTTGCTGCACAGGATATCTGACTTCTCTGTACAGGCTTCTATCACAAATTTAATACCATTGGCACAATGAGACTTCCTCTATTTAAGCTTCCCTTGTAGTATAAAGTAAAAAAAGTTTACATTCATAGTAAACTGTCCAGTGAAGACTGTCAAAGAAATTTCCAACAGAAATTACAAACTGAGGTACTTCTCGGTATTTGGTCCCTTTTATCTACCTTTTGTCAGAGTTTTTTAGTATTTTGCAAAAGAGAATATTTTCAAGTTAAAGTGGGAACTGCAGGGACACTAGCCCCAGCTAATGTTATATGCCTCATTTGGTTTTAGAGGTTATATTCCCAGCGTTTCTCCACTACCCGTGAAGAAGGAGAGGGTACCCCTAAGGGCATGTAGAGTATAAGTTAGTACTATGAATTGTCCTTTGGAGGAACTTCCCTCTCTCCTCCGCTTCCATAGGGAGTCATCAAAACTGGCTTGTGAACTTAATACACCAGAATAGACCTAATTATTTTGCAAGATTTCTGCATTTCCCATTTAGGAAGTTCGTTTGATAAAGTGCACAGTGAGCCAGCAAATCACAACTATTTAAATTGTTTAAAACAGTTTTCTCTAGTGATTTTCATCTTGCCAAACAATTAATGTGGTTTGAAGTTTCTGTACACTCAAATAGATGTGTGTAGTTCTGCTTAACTCTGGAGAAGGTTAAAATATTAACACTGAGGAAAGAGAAAATATTAACAGAATTCTCTCCTAAATTCTCCTGGGAATAATCTGGGATGATTACGGGTTAGGAGATATTTTCAAATTATAGTTTGGATAAGATAATTAAGTAAAGAAATTTAATAATCTTACTAGTTGCACTGTATTGTTACTTCTTTTATAGAATCATAGAATCTTTTGAGTTGGAAGGGACCCACAAGGATCATATATGTCCAGTTCCTGGCTCTTCACAGGACCACCCCAAGAATCACACCATGCGCCTGGGGGTATTGTCTGAATGCTTCCTAAACTTTGGCTTGGTGTCATGACCACATCTCTGGGAAGCCTGTTCCAGTGCCTGACCAGCCTCTGGGTGAAGAATCTTTTTGTGATATCCAGCCTAAACCTCACTTGACGCAACTTGAGGTCATTCCCTTGGATCTTGTCACTTGTCACCACAGAGAAGAGATCAGTGCCTGCCCCTCCTCTTCCCCTCACCAGGAAGTTGTAACTGCAACGAGGTCTCCCCTCCAGTCTCCTCTTCTCCAGACTGAACAGACCAAGTGCCCTCAGCCACTCCTCATATGGCTTCCCCTCAAGGCCCTTCGTCATATTCCTTGCCCTCCTTTGGACACTTTTTAATAGATTTATAGCCTCCTTATATTGTGGCACTCAAAACTGCACCCAGTACTAGAGTACTCGTTAAATAGTTGCTACTAATTCAACAGTATAGTGTTTCAATAATATGGCCACACCAGTGGCCTCAGAACTAGGGAGTAGGACCCAGCAATTTCTAGATTATTAAAACAGATGTGTCCTTAAAGTATCCATGTGAACAATAACTGTGACAATGTAGCTCAAAACCAATTTTTTAAACTTTTGTTTTCAATTTTGGTAAATCTATGTATCTAAAACTCATTCCATCCAAGTGCCATCATACAGCTGAATAAAGAATTTTGTGTGTTGAGTTTTGGCCCAAGCACCATTTTATTACCTCAGTTTCAACCTACTGGAAGGAGAAGTTAATGATGAAAATTATTATTAAATGATTAGGCCTTCATTTCAGTACAATTACAGCTCTTCACTCAATACAGCATTCTTTTACAGTAAAAAGAAGATGTGAAATATATTTTAAGAGCATTTAAAATTGTCTAAAGTAATAGCTATAAGCCCTAATACAGTGTGCAAGACTTTTCCCAGACTAAGATACAGACAAAAATTAGTACCATATTGTACACATGTTGATGAAGATAATATCCTGCCAAGTAGGAAAATGTCATCCTAAAATAGAAAGCCACATTTCCTCAGGATATTGATCTAGCTTAGCTGGATCCTATAAAAGAGAGAAAAATGGATAATGTAACTTCAGACATGAGAAGTTATTAAGTGAATTGACTGTTGGAGCAGTACGTAATCCTCTGTCCCTACAGCACAAGAATTTCTCAGGTCAGATTGTTTTTATAGCTCTAATCTAATGCAGCACACTTTCGGGAAAAAGGAGAAACTCTGAAGTGATTAACTTGTTGTCGTGCCTGTGTCATGTATTTTTGCACATGGTTTGCTTACTTACCTCCCAAAGTCATAACACAAAGCTGTTGAACTCAACAATTTCTTTGAATATGTTTGTAAGGACTTTATTTCTAGTAAAAGTGCTCTAGCAGTAACTTCTACTACCAAGGGGTTTGTTTTCAAGTTTACAGTGTTTTAATACCTAAAAGGCTTGATCAATGACTTAGCAGAAACATGAAACAAGATATGACTAACAACACCAAAAAATTACATGAATGGGTAGAAATTTATATGCTTTAGCCTGGATCCTGCTATACAAGAAACAGCAACAGCTACTCTTCTCAGTAGAACTGTGTTCATCAACTGAAAACTGGCCATCAGCAACTTGTGGCATCTATAATAATAGGGAAGACAGTACCAATGCAGAGTAGCTAGTGAACAAGTGTACAGCTAAGAACAAAACCCACAATTCTACCCTGAGAACACACTGTCATTCCTATGGCCCAGAGAAAGATGTTTAACATTTAAGACAGGACATCTTTTTTGTCTCATAAGTGTTACTGATAGTATGCAAAATATCATGAATTGGTGCATCTTTAAAGGAGTACAATGAGCTCTATCACAGCTGAAGAGCTGGTAAATAAAAAGGAGAGGGCATCATCAGATATAATTTTCTACAGTTAACTGTCCCAGAAAGCTCACTTTCTTAGTTAGCAAAAAGCAGATTTTGTGGAATGAAGTATTAACATAATTTCTACAATAAACCAGAGACAACTTAAGCTGGGAAAGGCATTTTTGGACCGCTATTTTTCTTTCATGTGCACCCTCAAGAGAAATCAGAATACGCCTTGAAAAGTTGTTACGCTAATTCTTCTTTTTTTACTGTGTCTTCCTAAAATTCTACTTGATCTGATTTATTGCTTCCCCTTCTCCAACCTTATTTAGCTATTTTAGCACTGGCTCAGGTAACTTTCCAGGGCTCGCTGCTTTTTATATAATCCAGTACAAAAATGTAGGGTGTGATACAATCACATAAAATAGACGAGTGATAACAACATGCTGTTTCTTCATTTATTTTGATACTCACCTGAATCAAAGAGAGATTTAAAAATTCTTAATGCATTAATACTAAGGACATACAGATTCTAATAATTGCTAACAACTGTTTTAAATAATTAGCAGATTATAATATGAAGACAGAAATAACTCATCCCTGAAAACCAGGCTTTTGAAAGGATTTTCCTAAATAAACACAAAATATCTTCCTTCTTTCTAATGTGACAAATATGATAGATAGCAATTTACAACATAAACTGATGGATAAGAAGCAAACATAACAGTTTGTGTTTTGATGTCATGGCAAATACCTGCAGTTCTTCACAAAGTACAGGTAATTTGCCTCCAGGACACTTATCTGAACTGCCAGCATAAATGCACATAGTTGCTTAAAATAATAAAGGCCAAATAATCATGCAAGTGAGGCTAGACATAAAAGATTTTGATCCCCTAGATTTTCCCACAAAAAACATTTTTCAGGGACAATTCAAAATTAAGTAACAATGGTAGAGGGCAAGACACAGAACCAGACTTGCTGTGCTAAACAAGATCTTCATTTATTGCTAGATCTTCATAAAGGTTTTAATGTGCAGTTAGGAGGAATAAAGGCCATTAAATACAAAGACACTTCCATCATATCAGAGGTACCTAGGCTACAGGTTGCTTGAGGTTAGGAAAATGGGTGATGAAGTATTACTATACCCTTACCAGTTTCATACACTCTTTCCTTGGCACTTGCTGACTCATTGTGATTAAACAGGCTACTGGTCTGGATGGACTTTCCTTTGGTACAGCTTAGATACTGTTACATTCTCAGACTTTGTCTTTGTCTAGAAATAATTTATAATTCTATGTCAATAACTGGAAGTATAAACATTTCTTTTCATGCCTTATTATAGTAATAATAGCTACATACTCAGAAGGTAACGTATTACCACATCTCTCTCTGTTTTCCCTGTTTTTTTTTCTCTGTTTTACTTGGCAAGAGTAGTTCTAAACCTGAATCTATGATCTTCCTCTCAGGACAATTCTTCTCAGATCTGCAGTGTGAATCCTATTTGTGGCTTACTAGTTTATTACACATTGTGCTTCCATTTCTTTCAGTGTTGCAGGTGAGAGTTCTTCCTCAGAGCCACTGTAGAGTACCTGATACTGATTCACAGAACAGAACGCTTAGTATAGAGCCAGATCAAAGATCTGTAATAAGACAGCTGATATATGTTAGTATATCCAATATAGATTGAGATCAAATGTGAGAATTTTTGTCTTAGTTATTCTGAGATACAAAAAATAGCCCATAAAAATGTCACATACTTCTTCAGGAAAACTAGTCTTTATTTTCTTCCTAGTTGGCCAGATGAGAATTAGATCACACACAAGCAAGGATCTAAACTCTTCCTAGCCACAATCCCCTTCTGAATTCCACCTTTTCCTTTTTCCCCTCCCTAAAAACGAGAACTCAGTGGGATCATGTGATATTTTTAGACCAGTTGTTAACAACATAATTGTCTCTAAAGCTTGCAGCAATTTGAATTTCTCTAGAGAGAGTTGGCATAAAAACTAGCAAGGAAAGAATAAATAAATTCACTTACTAATTAATAAAGACAAACTATTAGAAGCCTTCATAAGAGTTTGAGAAAAATGAGAAAGCAGCCCTATGGACAACTACAAGAACTTCGGGAAGTTTGAGATCAACGAACATACCATATACTCGTAGTTGGTAAAAGTATACCTGCTTTTATTGTTACTTTTAATGGGCTGCTGAATGCTGTCCCAAGCAGATGTACTTACTAGGGCAGCCCAAGTCACGAAGTATTGACACTTTTGTTTACGTAGTCAGGATAATAAAGCACACCAATTACAAAATGTTTACTTAATTGCCATTGCCATACTGCTGGGATTTCTATTTAAGCTTCTTCGTACAAAGAGGAAAATATTTATGGCCTTTTAGGCATAGTTAGGCTATGGTCTTTGTACTGTCAGTATTTTACATAAACCATATATATGTATTTCTACTGAAGTGGTAGAACATTTTGCTGCGATGGTCAAATTTTCCTGAGGGTCCTAGAATTGCTCAAAGCTCAGGCACAGTTAACTTGGATGCATACATAAATCTGTGATACTGGTTACACATTTTTACTGACAGAGTTAATGAATAAAATTAAGTTTTAGTGTCCTTCCTATTATTCATTCATTTGGTATTCATTGTTTTAACAGTGACCATAATGATACTCATTAGGTTTTAAAATGGATGTCATTTATCCTTTCATAAGAATTCCATAACAATTCAGCATAGCTGGCAATATACCCATTATGATGGATCTTTTCATTAATAATGTGGATTTGTAGCCACATTAGCTAATATAATATCTGCCATATTCGAGCATTAATTAACAACCACTTAGTTTAAAGTGATAGTCACTACCTGCCTGGGGCAAAATAAATCCTGAATCATAAGCTTAAATTCACCATATCCTTCAGGCAAAGTGAAGACATTTCAGTAAATAACGAGTGTTTTCAGTGCTTTATGCAATGTTGCATGCTATACTATTTATGAAAACTGTGCTTTCCCATACTAGAAAGCAACATGTTGCTAACAGACAAGAAACTCTGGGAAATCATGTTCAAAGACACAGTTGACTCTAGTCACTTTGCACGCACTTCTGTTGCAGTTCTGAGCATTGCAGAACAATCTCTGATACCCAAACAGAGAACACAATAGATAGAGTTTCAGCTCTCTGAAGATTTTGCTATTTCAATATGAAACCAAATTTGTGTGGTAAAAATGTCACAAGGACTTTCGTAGGTTAGATCAAAATCTTTTTAGACTAATTTTCTCTCCCTAAACATAAGAAAAATTTCATAAATGTTAGTAAGTAAATAATCTGTCATCTTCAACTCAAGAAGCCCTGGCTCTATTCAAACGGGCCCAAATTTCTATATTTGAAAAGTACAGACTTTTGCTTTGTCATAGAACAGAATATTGCTACAAGTTCTAAATATCTTTTATGCATAAGTGGATGTAAATTAAATTGAAATCAAAAGTAAACCATGTAAAATACATACAGGAAAGCTACATAAGAATTTAAATAAGATTTTTCTGTGTTAAAAATACTAAGGATCTTTTGAAGAAAACAACAAGAACTTTTTTATAGATCTACTGTAAATTTTTACTTCCACTGCTTGTCATAAAACAATTCACAGATGCATAGAACAACCCTTTTCTAAAAAAAAACATGCAGCATTTAGCCACACAAAATATATGAAAAGAGTGCTTGAAAGAACTATCATGTAAAAACCTTGAGAGGAAGTCAAAAGCACTTACATTTTGGAACATATGTGATCAGAACAAAGTTTAAACTCTGTACAATACATCTATTGGATAGTAGCCCAGAATTATCTTACTTCTCAAAATCAAATATATATAAAACACCTTTAGAGTACTGGAAAGATAGTAGACAAAGCAGATAAATAATGATTTAAAGGAAAAGTACTCAGGCTAAGTTACTCATATTTGCCTAGAATAATAGCAAGCCAAGTATATAGATAGCAGACTGAAAACATACTGGAGTCAGTAAAAGTATTTATAAACACATACAGTGAAAAGCTGCTGCTGCTTTCGTTATTTTAAATAAAGAATGTAAACCTCACAACTCTTTTATCCCCACTAAAACTTGCATGGAAAGTTTGGAAGCTTTTTTCTTATTTCATTTCACTTTTGTCTGTAATTTTCAGAAAAACATGAGATTTGTAACTCTGTAAATTGAATTAAGAACCATGTTGTGTCACACATTTTCAAACAGGTTTCACAATTTGATGAGGCCACCCCTGAACAGTGACCATATTTCTATTTAATTTGAAACTGAGGTAGTACAGGGACAGCCAGGAGACACTGAGATTTGGAAAGGTCTTTTGCCTCTCCCAAATCTTTCAGCTATCATTCATTTTCCTTGAATATTGCAGGCAGAAGGATGGGTTTTGTTGTGGAGCTCTGGGAAGGCTTGGTAGTGAGTCTGGTGATAAGGTCATCACTTTATTATACTCATGGTGAAAATAAGAGATTTTGTGTCATCATAGAATCATTAAGGTTTGAAAAGACCTCTGTGATCAAATCTATTCATTAATGTAATGCTGTCAGGTCCACTACTAAACCATGTCTCTAATCACCACATATACACATTTTTGAACACTTCCAGGCATGGCAATTCCATTGCTTCCCCAGCCAGTTTGTTCCAATGCTTGACCACTCTTTCAGTGAATAAATACTTCCTAATATCTGTCTAAACCTTCCTTGGCACAATTCGATGCTGTTTCCTTGTGTCCTATTGCTTGTTACCTAGGAGAAAAGACTGTTCCCCCCCTCCTTACATTCTCCTTTGAGGCAGTTACAGAGAGCAGTAAGGTCCCCCCTGAGCCCCATTTTCTTCAGACTCAGAAACTCCATTTTGTTACCCAATGTTAGAATTTTTCTGCTACTGCTAGTGTCTTTTCAGAAACAAAGGAATAAAATTGAAGTGACATATCCGTAAAGGCACACTGCAGTTACTCAATGTCAATTTAACAACAAACAAGCTCAGACCTTGCAAAATCTGAAACACTGCGATTTTCCTGATAGAATATTTGAGATTAGTGGAAAAAGCTAAACCAGCATTTTAATGAAGAATTGTCAGCTAGCTTTAACATAAAAAGCTTGAGGATTTTTTAAAGAAAAGTTGCCTTGATCATTCATATATTTAAGTTTGTAAGCTTTTTAACCCATGTGTCTATTTTTATTCTCTTGCATCCTTTGTGTTATACATTCATATTTTTGTCCAACATGTGAGACAACATATAAAGCTATTTTTATTCAAATGCATTTGTATATTTATCATATATTTGACATAAAACGAAAGATAAAGGACAGTGAAAAAACAGGATTTATGTGCATCTACCTAAACTAAACTAATACATCATCTATGAAAGAGGAGAAATTTACTGGGCTGCACATCACATGAGTCTCTGCAACAAAATTGGAGAAAGGTCTTTGCCAAAACGACTTTTCATCATAGCAGACTAAACAGAATTAGCTCACACATTTAAGTAATAAAGACACAGCTGACCAAACAATGTATCTATGTATTTGATTAGCGATAAAGGCATCTGTTGTTACAAATCTACTTCCTAAGTTAGAAATGCAGTTTCAGTCTACCAGTTTTATTAGTTTAGATTGCCTAGGTTTTTTAACCTAGCAAACCTCTCCATAGCTAATAACAACAGAATACTGATCTATTCATTTCCTTTTTAATTTCACTTTTTTTAGTTTTCCATCTGTTGTTTTGTTTATGTTTTTGTTTTTTTTTTTTTTAACTTGGCAAACATTTGGAATTACTAGATATATGTACAGCTCTGTATTGTTGCATTTAATTTAAAATATGTAAGTAGAAAAAGTTTGTCTACAATGTGACATACTTTGATCATCTGAGCTTCAAATAACTTCAAAGTAACTGAAATACGGCGCTATGGTTTTTCTGGAGCATGGAAGATACCATATTGATGGAAAACCATGCAATGCTACTCACTGCATTTATATCCATTAATATTTTTGCAAACAAGCTACCCAGTTCATGGAAAAGTAAACTTAGAATTGTATAAGCTTTGCCTTATTAACTGCATAGTAAGTTATGCACTGCAGTGAGGCACAGCTCACCAGGACACACTGCAGGAAACCTTCCAGTACAAGACATATTATACAAGAGATGCATGGATACAGACAGGATTGTTGCACTGACTGACTAGTTGCACAGTTTAAAGTCTTTCATTCAAAGGAGTACTCACTCCGGGCTACACCTTCAGAGCAGACTGTAGCTATCATATGGATAACTGAGATATGGTTTAGAAAAATATAAAGCCCTTTCTCTTACACAATTTCATTTTAAAAATTGAGTCATAACCAAAATCATTTTTCAGGATGTTAAACTGAGGGTATGTATCTCTGGCACTGCTATTTTAATCACTAAAATACACTTGAAGTCCTCAACACAACAAAAAATGGCTAGAGGCCAAATGACACAGAAAGTTGTTAAAATAACTGCCCTCACTTTGAAAAGTTTTCCCATCTCCAAAAAGAGTTAAACAAGCCAAGGAACTTGTCCAGAAGTGTCAAAGTATTTAAGGATATTTGATACAGTTTTAAAAACTTGTAATAAAATAGTGAAAAATATTGATAATGTTACAGCCCTTCTATCTTGCCCATTTTTCCGAGATTACCTCTGGAAAATAAATTGATAAGGATAAGTGAGCCAAACATACATCATACTCTGCAATTAGAAAACAAAACAAAACATAACAAAAACAAACAAACAAAAAACCCAAAAACAAAACAAAACAAAATAAAACCAACAACTAAACAGCATCACAAGACCGAGTGCCTGTGAAACTGAAAAGTTACATAAGTACCAGTCAGAAATTCATCCAGCCATCTCAGGAGACAGTGGTGGTACTGCAAATGCTATGAAAAATATGCTAGTGAAATATGGAATGTTAAAGCTGGTCCATTAAAAAAAACAAGGAAACCACAAAACAACCTCACCAAAAATAAGTCTAAATATATTCATTTGGGTAAAACAATCATCTGTGTCTACTCATACATGCTATGTGCTCTCATTGCTGTCGCTCCTGTCAATCTGAAGTTGATAGGTAAGGGCCCTATGATTCAGGGAAACTGCTGAAGTGTATACTCAGGCTTCAGTTTGAGAGATGGGTTCATTTATCATCACAATAAGCTATTACCATTGATAGGTCACAACTCATTGAAAAGACAGTCAGTCTAATTGGCTCAATTCAGTCAGCTCTGGATGTGGCTCAAGGAGACCAGCAGTGCTTTGCAGGTAATATTCCATCATCCAACAAACCACTTGTTTAATAATTCATTGCAGTTCAGATTGGGGTTCTAGCACATGATTATCCCTTCAATATGCCATATATTGAGGTCTTAACCCTTTTCTATCTTGGGTCTGGGAAGACTAATTCATTCTGCAGTTAGTGTTATCCTTACTTCTAGAAACTTACTGAATATTTAAAATTTCTACTTTCTATAGAAGTTTATTGTATTTAGCTAGAGTCTTTCTCTGGAAAATCTACTGCCATCCCTCTCTTCTATTAAAGATCAGTTTACAGTATGTAAATTTAAAGGGAACATGAAATAATAGAGCTAATTTTGACTGTTAGAGATATAACAAAGTAGCATGAGTCCATACAGGGCATTCAGGTAAAGAGCAATCAGGGTAGATGAGACAGATGGAATAGTGTACATCAGACACAGGTAGGATTAAAAGGATGCTTCATACTCTGTTCAGATATTAGACAAAGCATGAGTCTCAATACTAGTATGTTTAGAATTATGACTGTGAAAAGACAAGTCAAAATTAAACTAGTAATTCAAGCTTCTGATCACTATTGTGCTACTTTCCTGTTAGTTCTGGTTACCATTTCATTGTTCAATTCTTTGGCTGTATATCACAGCCATAATGAAAACTTACTTCATTTGCAACTGCTGCACTGACAAAGGCTTTAAGGTTCTATTTCTCCATCACTTCCAATTTTGTTGTCATGGATTGACACTGGTCAGCACTCAAAAACTTACCTACCTCTCACTACTCTCTCATTCACCTACTCCTCTCTCCCATGAGATGGGGAAAAAATAGAAGAAAGGTGAAAAGATTTATGGATCATGGAGACGGGTTGAAGAGAAAGCCTTGACACTGTGCAAGCTCTGTTCAGTAAGAGACAAAAAGCAGGTGTGTTACCAACACTGTTTTAGCCACAAATGCAAAGTGTGGTGCCATATGTGCCACTATGCAGAAAACCAGACCCACTACAGAAGTTAAAACATTATGTTCACATCAGACTATCTGTTGGTCTGCCTTTCTCTTTGTCTTATTAAACTGAAATATACAAAAGTTATTTTTTTGCATTTTTTGGATTGCTGGAAATTTAGTAAGTATGGGAATATCACCCTT
Organism: Dendrocincla fuliginosa; assembly: GCA_035047845.1. Lineage (NCBI taxonomy): Eukaryota > Metazoa > Chordata > Aves > Passeriformes > Dendrocolaptidae > Dendrocincla > Dendrocincla fuliginosa. Next base: position 60,523,737 of record JAWWMO010000121.1, read on the forward strand.
GAAATTTGAGTGTGTAAGGCACTCACAGAATAATGGCCCTCCTACTCACCAATCAATTATTCATAGAATTTACAAAATTACTCATCTAATTTGCATTAGAATTTGTTGTGGACCTGATTAGTGCTCCCCATAAACAAGCATAAAATAAACTTTAAAAATATTACTTTCTGTAGATTTTGAATGTCAGTTTTGAGCCACCTTTACATCTTCCATATTCCAGTTAGTAATGGTGCTTTGTGTACTAAAAATCAGTTACTCCTGCCAATATATTGTTTTACAAACACAAAATTTTTTCTTAATGATAATAGAAGTAAAATACTATCAACAAAGTTAGTTGGATTAGGTATCCCAGACCTATGAACTGATTAAAAATTCACATGACACCCATACAATGAAATATAAGTCACATAAATTCACACAGACATACCTCTTAATTGCATCTGTACACAGATGATTATCACTTGGATCTGGGCACCTGTGCTACAGTTACTTGGTTTTAAAACTTCTTAATGACAGCGGGTTGTTAATTAATCAAGTTTAAGCATAAAAACTTAGTTTCTGAAGATAGACGCATAGAAAAGCAAGGCTAATTCCTATATGTAAAATTAAAATGATGCAATTTATCCATCTTGTAGGGAAGCTACTCATCAAGACAATTTTGAGATTGTCAGATGCTACTGAGCATGTCAAACTCCAAAAAAAAAAAAAAAAAATAGCACAGATTGAAAATGCAACAAAATTGTGCGAAAGGCTCTCTCCCTTGTGCACTATCAGAAATTCTTAGTACTTCTGCTCTTGCGCATACTGCTTTTTTGATGTGAAAAGCAAAATTTGAACACAAAATTGGTAAACTAAAGCTCAACATGCAGTGTTATTAATGAGTTATAAGCTCAACAATTTCAATTAAATTCTATTTCAAGATTTTGTAAATAAGTTAAATTGGAAGAAAACTGGGAGAACAGGCCTGTATATAAAACAGAAATAGAAAGTCAGTTATTCATAAAGGGAAATCTGGAACCAACCTAACACCATGACTTTGTGGCTCTCAATATCTGGAGTATGAGCTTTCACTGGCTTTAAAGTATACCCTTTTGGTGATGAGCATAATAAATTCCTTCACCACAGTCCCGTGTAACCAAATATGAACTATATGTTTGGACTCCAAATTCTCTCTGACTGGGCAAGTTGAGTAAAACTTGATTAAACACTTTACTTCACAGGCAACCTGTGATCAGCAAGGAAATCACAATATAGTTTTCATAGCACTTATTTGCTGATGAAGTATTTAGAGGCATATATATAAGAGGAAGAAAACATCAAGGGAAAAAAACTCCCACGTATCCTCCCTCTCATAAACTTCAGTTTTCCTTTGCAGATATAATTAATCACTATTCAATTTATCTACTATCTCTAGCTTGGGGATTGTCATCACCATGCTTCTTTGCATGTTTATTAGCACTCAGCACAAATCACCAGATATATAAATTCTTTCCAAGTCAAAACCTTTTTTTCTTTTTCTTATGCTTTTTCAGATCCTTCAGTATTTTAGTATTTGGGATCAAAGATATGAAGAGTAAGACATTGCATTCTGGCAAGCATATTCCCCAATTTACTTCCTTCTTCATTATTTCCTATCACCCCTTAGTGTTCTCTCTCTAGCATTCACTTCCCTTCTTTTGTGAAACTACTTTTTTTTCCTGCTTGTTTCTCCATTTTTCAACTGGCTCTATTGATTGAAACCCTTGCCTTCAAGGCAGACTCGGGTAAGCAGGCAACACAAAGGACACTTGAGATTTATGAAATAATTTCACCAACAATGAATTTCCTCTTTTCTTTATAGTAGCGTGAGGTGATTTAAGCTCTAAGAAACTAAATGTAGCATGGGATACATGAAATACTGGAGTCGGTGGACTCAGATAGCCAGAGTCTGAGCCCTGTTTCAACTCATTTCCAAGGCACAAAGAGGCTGTAACAGTCTACTGGGCATCTTTACTTTCCTTCTAATCATAACAGTAGCTGTACTTGAGCTGTCATAACAAGCTATCCAAACACCATTATAAGCATTAATGAGGAACAAAGCGTGCAAAATTTACTTATCTGTTGGTGGTTCTTTACAGTCACAGGGAGCTGACCCCCAAATCAGACAGTACTAATATAGTTTCAATTTGTTCCGGGGATCAAGCACAGTTTGATGAGCGACAGCTGTGAAAGAATGCAGACACCTACCCCGTCCATTTCATAGTGCCAAGCTGAGAGATATTTCAGAAAAAAAAAAAATCTAAAACAAATCATGCAATATTAATTCAGTAAACTTAGAGAAAGCATCAGTCAGATGTAGTTCAAATCTCTAAAATATTTTTCTCTTCCCTGCTTTGTTTATCTCATCCCTTCCATATCTAACTCTGCCTATTATCTCAATTTTTAGAAGCTGTAGTGAAGTAAGTGCTAATAAAATAAACAGCGCATTTGTTATAAATTGAAACATCTTCATACTATTGACTGAGTGTGTTTTTCATGGTGACTTAATTTCAGTCAGGGCAATTTAAAATAAAATAACATTATTTAGAGAATTTTAAGGTTTACTTGTTAAAAAATGAAAAACTTATCAATAAACTAAAGCATCTTTTTCTTAGAAGAATGCATTCAGATATGAAAGACAAAAGATACTGAGGTAGCTGTCTTAAAAAATTTTATTTTTCTTTAGATTTAAATGAATAATTTTAATTTTCTGCCATGTATTGTCTGTTGACATTATTTTAAAAAAAGTATGAGAATTTGCAAAAACTGAGTAACTTCAGGGGTGTTACACTGAATGGAGATTTCTTGTATACTATGTGCTGCTGATGCCTATTACTGTTTCTTTTATAGATATGGGTAACATGCATATAACTTAACTATTTCATCCTACTCAAACATACAGATATTAAGAGTCATTACATGCCCCTATAAAATTGGGTTTGCTCTGTTATACTAGAGGATCACATTCCCTACTCCCTTCCCAATTTGCTTTTACAAGTTTGGAGATGTGCTGTGTTAAACATTCAAATCCGTGGTTGAAACTCTTTTCTGTGGAGAGGGCATAAAAAAATCAAATTCATCACAAAGTACTGGATTTATCATCTCTGAAGAAAAGTCCCTCACACACATAACAGATACTTCCAGCATTGCCATTATGTTACTAAAGGGTGGCCTGCTTAAACTTGGACAACCCATAGGCATTAGGGAACAAAATCTTCTACTGAAGGCCTAAACTATCCATATAACCAGCTGAAGGAAAGAATTTTCTTACCATGGCGCACAAAGGGAGATGGCATCAGCCCACTTAAGTTTCCCTGCTTCCCTTCCCTAACAATAAAAGTCACACAGACACATGCTTAAAAAATCAGTCTGTTGGCTGAATTTAAGACACAGTTGAGTGTTCAAATTCTGTAGGCTAGGTCACTCACTGCTTTGCATTAGCAGATAATTAAATCAAAACAAACTGATGGTAAAAAAAAAAGTAGCTTCCAGCTACAACTTGACTTAATCTCATCTGTTTATACCAAAAGGTGTTATGTTAGATTGTTTTCCTTTTTGAGGCAGGCACTAAAATGAAGGAGCTGTGCATCTATGTAACTTCATCACGCCCTCTGAACCAGAAAATCTTGAGATCGGAAACCATGACAATACTAGATGAAGATTTCTGGGCTTAGATGCATTCATAGTTTATGACAATTGATCCTGGCATTTCAGTTCCAGCTTATTATTGTATTATTTACGCCTCTTAATGCTTTGGGACTCAACTTCATTCCTTCCCCCTTGGGAGCCATAGACTGCAATTTGCTCTGCATTATTCTGCCTTTTGTATCAGAATTGCCTAAGAAATGAAAACAAATGGAAGGATATAAACATAAAAGCCATGAGAGCCTAGTTTATGATTATTTTATAATTCAATATTTAATCCTATGAGGTAGTCTGGGCAGTCTGCAACAGATAATATGTCACAAAACAAACCGCTCCCTCTATCCCAATCTTTAGTTTTTCACTGTAAAGTACTTTTAAAGGGCTGACAGATTTTTAAAGTTTTTAGGTATTGACTAGAGGCTTATTACAGCATCTTCATTTCTGGACTCAAAGAAAGAGTGACATCTGTAAGTCAGCAAATAGGTTACACACCTAATTTTAAAATACTAGGCAAAATAAATTAAGTAACAGGGACAAAAATGTCCACTTCCTGTTCTGTATGCAAAGACTTTACACAAAACTTTCAGCTATTGTCTTGGTTTTAACTAGAAGGCAGAGAAAGAACAGTATCTACCATATGTATGCATTAAGTCTATGGAGCTGACAAACATGATGTTCTAGAACTTTTCCAAGAGATAACAAACACCTTTTGCTTTAATTTTTCAATATGTTCTGACTTCATGAAGGACCATATTACGTTAACCTTACTTATAATGAATGGGATCATGCTGTGGAACTGATTTAAATGAGTCCTGTAAGACAAGGTTTGACACAAGAAACTTCTCAATCTAAATGTGTCAGTATGCAAATAGTGGTTTTGAGAAGTGTTTTATGGTTTCTACCATAGGGTTTGCACTTTGAGTAATGGCAGCATTAGTATCTCCTCAAAACCCAGATGAAGGAGTTAGAGGGGATGTATTACCTGCTGTGTGTTAAGACCTAACAATGTCCAGAGACCAGAATTCTAAGATGAACTCTACCTAAAGACTGAATTAATCTGTGACTGCTGACCAAAGGCAGTGCTCTCACCACCTGAAAAAGGCAGGGTAAATCTCCACCTTCACCTTAAAACTGACCCTTAGCAGAGAAAGGAACATAAGATTTGCAGCTGCAGAAAAAAATTGTGTAACTAAAAGTGGATGTTTCCTCATGGAATTTCAAGTGGCCTCACATGCCTCTCATGTCTGAGTCATGGTGGGAGAGGGGTGGAAAGGGGTATCATGTTTATATATATTGCATATCATGTTTACTTTCACCCAGTTGTAAGGGGCTTCTACTCATTATACAATTTATCAAACTGCTTTTTGTTGAGGCATCAAAAGGCAGAGTATATGTGTAATGTCAGACTCCTGAAATACCACACACCCCTAATCCTTTCACACTGACTTTAAAGAAACAAGTGTTTCACATCATCCTGATGAGTTATCTAATTTTTAACTAATTTTATACTTTCTTTTCAGTGCTCTGATCAAATGTTATCATCCTGTAACTCATAGCACTTTCGGACAAATTTATAAAATATTTTAGCATGGACACATGTTTAAAATAAACTTACAGATCCATTGTCAAAACAATTTAAGAAACTGCTAACAAAAACCAAATGGGGTTTTCAAATACCCAAAATGTAATTATATGTCCTAGTTCAGCAGGTGGGACCAGTTATCACTGTGTGGGGGTGATCAAAGCTATGTATTCTACCCCCTCTATT
>JAWWMO010000121.1:60529267-60651518 GCA_035047845.1 Dendrocincla fuliginosa
TGGCTGCTAATGGGCCATCAACGGTTCAACAATACCCCATGACTCACAGAGTGACATCACCCATTGTGTGAGTCCCCACCCAGGGGGAGGGACTGGGTGCTCCCTGAGGGTACATAAGTGGGGGGTAAGAAGACCTTGCATCCATCTTGTCAGATCCAGAGGAGCAGCAGGACCTCGACAGGAGGAAACCACCACTCTCGACCAGACCACAGCCATCATCTGTACCGACAGGTTCTTCACTTTCTTTTGCTTTGGACTTGGGGAACCACATAGGTCTCAGCACAAGGGGCTAACAAACCCATTTGGACTTGTGCCCAGGGACGCTGGGTTATACTGCTGGGTTTTGGTGAGTTGAAAGCAGTTTTCTCTTTGTGTCAGTGTATTCATTATTAATATCTTTCATTAAATTGTAACTCTGACTTATAATCTCTCTTGTGGTGGGTCCATTTCTCCTGCCAGTTTACCCTTAAACCAGCACATTATAGTTGATAGAATAATACCATTTTTCAGATACTAGAAGCTCTAACAGACCACAAGTCCTCATGATTGCTGGAATCCTTACTTCAGTAGACTGTGATAAGCTAGGCAGGCAAGAAAATAAACTGTTTTATGATACCTACTAAAACCTTAGTACTAGCCATTTTAAATCTGTTATCTCAAATTAACTGCTAGACATTTTATTTCTAGAAATTAAATTCCTCCACATTGCTCCCAAACATATTCTTTATCAAAAGCAATGATCAATTTTTCAGTTCAAATGCATGTTATATGTTTTTTTAAACATTATCTGAATTTATGCAAAAAAAATTAAGTTCTGGTAGCAGTACATATATTTAGAAGACTAAAAAGGTATGGAGATGTTAAAGTAATTTGCCCATGTCCTTATCCTAGTCTGACATAAACAAGAATCCTGTCCCATGTACAGCCTCTTGTTATTTATAATGACTCCTTCAAGACACAATCAAAGACCAACATCACGTAGTCTGGTGTCACCCAGACTCACATGAAAAAGCTGAAGGCTGCACACTCAGGGGCATGTTACTTATAATGTTTTTTTCATCCAAAAGAAGTATTTGTGGATGGATGTAAAACAAGCAGATAGCACACATATGTCACTCAACAATGTGGAAGCACATGCAGAACATGCCACCTTTATATTAGAAGAGTTATTTTATCTAGGGGTTTTGAGCTATATTTGAAAACTATGAAATGCAGGATGGTTACTACCTCCAGTTACTCAATTTTATTTTGGGAAATATTATTTAAGAGCAACAATTTTAAAGGAAAGCCAGTTTTCTGTGACACAAGGTTTATAGATTACAACAGAAGTGTACATCTGGATGTAAGATTTCCTAAGTTGTTTTCTACATCTGTGAAGATGAAGACTCTTAAAGAAGTTTGCACACTTTGAGAAACCAATTATTCTATAACTAGTAGTCATTCTCAAGAAAGGATGTTGTTATATAGATTCAGCTTCCAGGTTTTATTCAGTTTCAACTATTTAGAGGAATGTTTTATTGAGTTTACAAATAAGGACTCTCAATATTCTATTTCCATTTTCCTTTCCACAGCATAAATCATCTGGCCTAAGCATGTCATTATGACTATAGTTTATGTGATGCAACATGACAGTTAAGATGTACTGTGGTAATTTGAGTGCTTTCAGTATTATTGTAGTATCAAAAATTTATATGGTTCAGTTATTAAGGCAAATTGCTTCATTCATACAGTTGATATCTGACAGTAACCACAAAGGACCTCCAAATTACACTGAAAAAATATCTTTCATATTCAAATAATTTGTGCATATTCCTACCATTATTTTGTTCACTGAATGGAAGCAAGATGAAACTCTGTCTGGAAAAGTATTAGTTCATATTTCAGGGTAAATTCACCAGATATGGAAGATTATAGAAGAAACTCCCTCTTGTCCAACAAAGTAAGCCTGCCTATCTTTAATAATTTATAGCCATGAACAGGATGCCCAGTTCTTTGGAATGATGCTATTTAGTTTCAACATGCTTACTTACCTTCTGTCATGTTGATTTTCAGCCAACAGGAAGGAAAAAATGAATAAGAAGTTGACTAGCCTGAAGTGACTACAGAAGAAAATGTGCTCAAATACATTAGTGCTAGCATTTCTGCTAAGTTTTAGCATAATCAGGGTTACAGTAAATGGAAAGCTGTTAAGCTCTCTTCACATTTAAGACTCATTCATTCATTCCTCTGCTCTCTGAAAAGAAAAAAGGAGATTTTCAAGAAAGTATCAAGGATTTGGTATTAACCCGCAGGGCATGAGTAAGTGTGTACATGTACACTCAGATACATGCAGAATTAAATATATGCATTAGAACTGTCACAAACCTCACAACAGCATTTTCTGAGTTCTAGGGCAGAGAGCTCCCCACACACAAGTTTCTTGCCAAACATTAAAGTTTTGTAACACCCCCTCAACATCTGATACACAAATTACATCTCTGAAAAGCAGATAAGAGAACTGATTTTCAAAGCAGAGGACAAGGTAAGAAGAGAACAGGACAAGCTGAATTACCAGCTAATTCATTCAAAAACAATGCTGCGAACTATCTAGACTTCTCTAAGACTTGACAGCAGGAGACCAATAATCCACATGCCTGATTCCTTTCTGCTTGCAATTTTGCTGGTCAAATAGCTATCAAACTTAACCTTCCCTCAGTTCCACCCTCCTTCAAAGCCTTACCTCTTTTTCTCAATAAGTTAAATTAGCATTTAGACAAGTACCATCTGTACTTACTTTGTTGCCCAAGTAAGAACTGGGTGCACTCCAGTAGTAAGTCTGTGGCAGTACTTTTCGTGCAGCCACATTGCTGATGCTAAACTGCCGATGCCCATCAAATCTCTTTTGCTTGGGGGTAACTCTGATGAGACCTGGTAAGTCAGTCAGATACCAACCATTCATGTCTTCTATCTATAATGATAGGGGGGGGAAAAATACATTACAGTAAGAATAAAGACATCAGTAATTTCAATAGTCACAGGTCTCATTCTTCCATTTTTTTAAAAAAAAATGATTAGATTTGATAGCAGTTTAGGAACCAAGGAAAACACAAAGTAACAACAACAAACATTTCTCTTATTGTATGTGACTGGGAGTTACAACTTCTGAGTAGTTTGAAATAACTGCTAGGGCTTGCTTTCTCTGCTTCATATGATCCATAGCGAGGAGGAAATTCTACAATACAAACATGTGAAGAATATCTCCAAATACTACAAAAGTTTTCAGTAAATAATACAAGTCATGGAGTGTACAGAAGATGAGCTGAAACTTTGAATTTCTTGAAATTCCTGAAATCCCATAACTAGAAATGAATCATCAGCAAAGAGCACACTGTTCATACAAGGGTGGCTCCCGGAGCCGGGATACAAGCAGAATGCCAAATGAGTTCAGCCATGGGATGGAAAATTTTCCAGTTGCTAAATGAGAACACTAGGCATATATGATGCTATTTGCAGCCTTCCAGCTGCGATATGCCATAAAAATATGGCCAAAACCAGGAGCTAGTAAACCTGGAACATATTCCCCAAACTCAATCTACAGGCATGAATATGTAGCATACATCCATTACAGTGGAATTAGTGTCTGAATTTTGAGAACTAATGTACAGTTTAGAGTATATTTGCAGGCTAAAGATATTTTTCTACAGCACAAATGAGAACAGTAGGTTCACCTCCCTCTCATATTCTTTCCTAGGAATGCAGTGTGCAAAAGAAATTCTCTCAGAATGCCCCCTGCAAGGCATTCCTTTTTTCTTGCTTAAGCTGTGTGTTACACAACTAATGTTTAAAAATTCTTAATTATTTGAAGTCTAGAAATTTAATAGTTACCTGGAAAAGAGACTGTCCTATGGATATGGTACATTTAACTCAGGACTGATTATGTATGCACATTCCAATATTATGTTATGGACATGGCTTCATTTCTTACTGTTTCAGCTTTTTGTGTGTGTGCTTTTCACTGTTCTAACTGCATTATTTCAGAACTTTCTCACAAAGAAGAGAAGCAAAGCTTATAAGCATTTTCTTTGGGGTAAATGAAAAATATCCTAGAGTCATAGAATAGAATCATAAAGTATCTACAGCTAGAAGGGACCCTTAATGATCATTGAGTCATAGGGGGCATAAAAGAACATGCAGTGTTTTCCAAGAAGATGCACCCTGTTGACAATGGTCAGTGACAACACACAAAACCACAAAACCAATGACATGTACTGGTATGGTATGATTTTTCTTACACTTCCATAGGTAAGGTGAGAATGTGTGCAGGTGTTTGTTTTCCCAGAGCAGAAGCATTCCTCACAGCCTTCTGGATTATTTTGCTCAAGATTGAAGAAACCTGGTTTGCATTGATCACAGTTTTCTCCTTCAACGTGTTCCTGAAAGTGCACATTAGAATATTATTTCCATTGTCATAGATTAGAACTCAAGATCACTGTTTTTTTGCTGTTAAGGAGAGTATAGTTTGCAGGAGTCTAAAGACACTTTTAGGAAAAATTTCTTATTTGTGACTGTTAGTAGTGACTGTTAGTAGCAAATCCTTTACACAATAAAAGACTGCATGTAAATAACAGGATATGGAATTTGGACACTAAAAGAGTTTAATTTTTCTTCTACATTAATGGCTATACTTAATTTCAGGGGATAATCTAATTGTTTATTTATTTATTGTAACACTTGAGAGTTTCAGAAGGGAAGGAAGTATGGGACACAATGTTACAACCTCAACAATAGTAGTTTGGAGGTAGGACTGATAAAATCTGTGCACATTCAACTGATGCAAACTACAGGAACACAGCATTAGTCAGACTAATCACTCAGTATATCCGCTTTTCAGGAGCCTACCATTAGTAGCTGAATTCAGGCTAAATCCTAGTGCTAAAAGGGTTGCACTTCTTTTCATAACTACATGTGTTTGCCAGCCATGCAGCCATATCTACAAACTCTTCTGCTGCAGAAAGGCAGGTGCTATATATACATGAATAATTCTAAACTTAGCATTTGTTAATTATATTTTTCATCGAAAGCTTATGTTGTGCATTAAATCTTCATACCTTACACTAGAAATCAATTTGTCTGTAGCCAAAAATAAAGCTAGGTTTTCTATATGGAGTGTGTTGCAGAAGGCTTGCAGTATGGTAATTAGTAATTCAGAATTTTCCCCAACATAGTTCAAAAAATTCTTTCCCTTTCAGAAGTATTGCACACAGTCTCCTTAATCCTGGAGACAGTGCTCTGTGGTATGCACACAGGACCAAACTCTTGGCTCTATGTCAGCAGAGAATGAACACATTATAAGAAGCCTGCCTACGCTGTGTAGTCTAGGATCACCCAAAATACACAGATCTGAAGTAAATTTGCCAAAAGCTATTTGATATCTTCCTGGGTAAGATCTAGCAAAGATGGAAAAAGCAGGACAAAGCAGGTGGAGGTATGGGGAGAAAAGACAGCACACACGAATTAAGAGAAAAAGTGACAGTGAGCAGAAAGGGGCAATGACAAGCAAAAAAGAAGATACAATGAAAACATAATAAGGTTTTCACCTCTTATTATACAGTAACAGTATGTGTAGCAAAATATCTTTGCTCTGTCTCTACTGCTGTGCTCCATACTCCCCTTCAATAACATCATACAGATTCTACTAAACAAACCACAAATATCTTTAATACAACTCAGGGCTATCAGTCAATTACATTTAACTTCAACACCTCATTAATGTCAAGACTGGTATTTTTATATTTTCAGCAGCAATCTCAGGAGTAATCTCTGCATATTACTGCCACAGGCATGATAAAATCAACCAGTTACTCATGCTTCCTGAGAAAAATAACGTGGGTAACATCTGGGCACATACTCTCACAATTCTACAAACTAGAATTATGAACACTGGTCTCAAAAGTTTCATACCATGGTGACATGCTTAGCGTGTGCAGAGTGGGAAGGGGAAAATAAAAAAAGGAGAATTGAAAAGCAAAACTATTTCTTTAAATGCAAAATTGCCCACTTTCCAGTCACACACATGTAATCTGTGTGTAAAAGCTGTAGAATTCTACTGAGTAGGCAGCATATTCAGTGAATAATAGATACGTAAAACTCGAAGTTGGGAAGGAGATCTAACCTATCTTTCAACAAATAAAATAATGTTTCTGCAGCCCCATGTATTTCTGAATACTGTTCAGTCCAGTGTTAAATTATCCAAACATGAGATTTTGGCCATAGACCCTCAGAGTAATGATAGTCAGTGAAAAAAGGCATTTATGCTTCCCATCATCTTTCTGTACTTTAGTTTACTCTTGTTAAAGATAACAATCTAACACCCACTTTGTTGCATTTTGCTGCTTACAGACAGAACTGCTTTTCAGCAATTTTCTTTACCAGAGAACTATCTGTAGCAAATTTACAGCTCATCATAGGTAATTGAAAGATGTGATTAAAAGAAGGGAAGCGTTTTTTCCCCAAGACCTGCTATTAACCAGACATCACACTTTCTTCTTCATATAGAACATAACTAATCTGATGATTTCAGTGTCCGTTTGACCATAATCTGCCTATATTTGGATTTGAATATTGCTAGTGAATGTAAACGTGTATGTATCTGTTGCTCAGCTATCTGCAAAAGGTATCATTTTTCTTCCATGAGCACTTAAAATAGGGATTAGAGGAGCAGAAAGAAGACAAAAGATGAACACTGAGGGAAAAGTGTATATAATGAGAACTCTCTGGGCTAGAACAATTATCTCTGTTCCTTATTGATTCATTTTGGTCTGATTGTACTAACCTGTCAGCTTGGCTTTACACAAATAATGTCATAAGAATCATTAAGCAGTAGTTATCTTGTATTTAACATAATACAATTTCATCAAAGCTCTGTTTCAAGACAGAATATAGCAACAGCACTCCTGTTCTGATCTTCTAGACTTGTTGGCTAAGTAATTAGAAATGTGATATGGATAGATTTTATTTCTGACAGAGAGCACGTGACTGTTACATAAAGTGAGGATAAGGTTAATTCTGAGTCGATTCCCTTGCTATTCAGATGTCAAACCAGAGCTTTGTGTGTGTCCACAGCATGAGCTTATAGATTGAAACAATTTTTTTGTATATTTCTGTGTTTAAGGATGTAATGTAAGTATTTTTAAATTCTCATTTGTGACTAATTCTGTTAATTAAATTCTGGAAAGAAATTCCCACAAGTACAACACATAAAAATTGATCCATAGTACAATTAGCTGTCCTTTGGGTATATTTGTGCTAATTTACTAGGCTGTCACTTAGAGAGCACAACCATTTCCAGAGCATTTCTGATAGCTAGGTATTTTATAAGAAGTGGATGCACATGCTTTAAAAAGTTTTTTATTTCAATATAATATCAAGATATAATTTGATGGAGGTACATGAACGCACACAGAGAAAAAACACTCTTAAATTTCCTTTCTAAAAAGTAAGAAATTCCTCCTACAGAAAGGATGGATTTTGCTTTTTTAGAGATTTCTAAACAACAATCCCAAGGCAGAAAAGCATACTCTCAGCTTGGAACTTATGAAGAAAAGAGGAATATATCCCCAATGACTCCTCTTAAAAGACAAGTTTCTTGTTTTAATAGATCATCGGTTCACTTCATTCTCTCTTTTGAAGTCACATTACAGTTTAGTTTTAGAGTCCACTATACTGTACACATATAATTTCTGAATAGATGAGGATGGAAGTTTGAAACAAATTATTCACAGGCTTCATAAGTATCCCTCATTACAGATTTCTAAGGACTTGTAGGACTGGCAGCAGGCTCCTACATAAATATGTTGGTTACAGTGAGTTCTGAGATGACACAAGACAATCCAAGACTTCACAGGACAAAGATCAAGTGTTTGTGAGAAATTACTAACACAGATATTAACACAGCTAGGCAGAACACTGCAATACCATTGTATGATAGAAGAGCATTAACCACAATCTTTCAATATCATTAGTATTTTTCTATGACTCAGAAGAACTTGACATCCATACCTTGCAGATGCAGGGACCTACACAAGGGTCATCATTCTCACTGCCCTTGAGAGAGCAGTTGCAGGGCAGGCACTCAGGATATCCTTTATAACCCAAGGCACATTGATTGCAGCTTTCTCCTGTGTAGCCTGTCTTGCAGTGACAGAAACCAGGCAACATGTCTATGGGAAGAGGTAGAAAACATGAGATAGAGTTGGTTTTTCATTATTATTGTCAGATAAGTGTGTTAGAGTGTTCAAAGCAACATCTTTGGTAGGTATAACACAAGGTTGTTTACTGTTGGTCACACCATCATCTATTTAACTCAGTGACCTATCTGAGAGAGACTAGAATAAAGCATGTAAAAATAGGGCAAGTATACAGTGATTTGAATTTTGAGTTTCCAGAAATCTGCATATTAGAGATCTTGAAAACTGAAACTTATCCCTACTTCCTTGCACCTAACAGTCCCTGAAAACCTTCTCTTCCACTGATCCACCTAAAGGCCTTTGAACATGCTTTTATTTTCAGAATCCACAAAGCTCCCTAGCAGGAACTTCTACATTTAGCCTGGTATAGTGTGAAAGAAAACACTGAAGTGTGTTAAATCTCTATTTATTGCCATCTAATTACCATATAGAAAACAGCAAGTAACCAGTCACTTTTTCCATGCTATCTGTGATTTCAATATACCTCTATCATATCCTACATGACATTTTTATTTTATATGCCACAAACCCCTAAGCCTACACAATATCTCTGCAGAGAAACTGCTCGGTGTAGCCAAAAATCTCTGTTGTCCGTCTCTGCACTGTTTCCAGTTCAAATAAATTTAAGAAGAGAATGCATAGTGTGGACTGGTTTGATAGGGGGGTTTATGATTTTTTTAAACAGCAGTAGTGTTTCCTAAGGCCCTGTTGATCTTTTTTCACTGGTACTGAGGCAGAAGTGAGCTGGCAGACCTGGGACACAGCCAGAGGTAATTCCAGTAGTGGTTTCACAACTGGTAGTGCCTAATTCAGAAATCACTGTAATCACTGTACAAGTAGAACTGCTTTTTTCAGTGTTCTACTTTTCCTTTAACTGCTATGGAAATTCATCATTTATTTTACTACCCAGCCACTGACTATCTTGAGATTTTTCTGAACATTTTGCAGTTCTTTCATTTTTCTATGCTGAAAGATTTTGTACTTGCTAACTTCATCACCTTCCTACTCATCCCTTCTCCAGGTTAAATATGAATATTTTCAACAGTTCATATTGATCATCACTGTGAAAATGGTCCATTTATTCTTTTAACCAAGCACTAACCCATGAAAGAACCTTTCCTCCTTATTCTATTACACTTTCTTTTGTAGATTTTGATAAAGGATCTTGTCAAAACCTTTTGAAATCAAAATATAATATTAATCAAATGAGCCTTTGTGCACATGTTCATTTAATCATTCAAACAGATTTGTAAGGCAGACTGTCCTCTATATAAATACCCCAGCCTTGAGTTTTACTCATTTTTGCCACATTTCAGAAATTGTATAAATCATTTACTGCATTTCTAGTGATTTGCTTCATACAGAAACTAGACTTGATTCTAGTTTTCTGGAACCCTCTGCCTTTCTTTTACAAATTAGATAAACAGTATCTATTTATGTAATATTAATGTCTGTTTTAAAAAATACTATAAGCTACATTTAATGTTTCAAGCAACTCAATTTTCATCTTCTCAACTTGTCCTGAAGCCCCGCATAAAAATACTATATGCTCGATGAATTTTTATTCTGCATTTATCAGCTTGCTTTAAACCTGGCACTTCTGTTTGAGACAGTTCTGATTTGTCCCCATGAACAAGGACTCCCAAGTGAGAAATTCCCTGAGCTGTTCTATTCACTGTTACAAAGAATTAATACAGTTTTTCTTCTGTGTCCTTTTCTCTCTTGAGATCTCCAGCCATAGCTTGATTACACCTAAACCATATTTAACTCCTACTGTATTTGAAATTCTAGCAGTCTTTTCGGTTCTGATTTATCTGAAGAAGTACTTCTTAGCAGCATCTAGGTATTTAGAAAATAATTCCTTAAAATACGTGTATGTATTATTAAGACTGGAATCTGTTACAATCCTCAGCTGGAAATAACTTCTGTTTTGTCAGGAAACTTCTTTTTATTGTTTAAATAGATGTATTTTTTATTATTTTTTTTTAGCTTAATTGCATTGCTTGAATAATTTTGAACTAGAGAAATGCATCTACTCTAAATGTCTAATATGCAGTCTGCAAACCCTATGGCTTGCCATTAGCAGTCTTGGATTGTTAATTTTTATTTTCTTTTGAAAGGTTTCCATGTTTTGTTTAAGTTGTTTTTAGGGAGGCCTTCTCATTCCTACAAGATTATTGAATTTGACTGTCCTTCAAGATGAGAGTTTTAAAACAGTCCCTTGTGCATAAATCCAGAGGCATTTCTCCTTTTTATGGCTTCTCTAACTAGCTATTTGAAGAAAAAGTCACCTACAGGAATTTTAAATTATCTGTTAACCTATACAGAGATGAAATGCAATCTGTCTACTCTAACCTTGCAGCCTCTTTGATCTCCTGTAGCACATCATAATAACTGTCACCTTCTTGATCTGTCCTAATTATATACAGAATTTCAGTGCATGAAATTTGTGTTACTATCACAAAGCCATGTGCTTCATGGGTTTTAATGCCTTTGGCCCACCTATTTCTCAAATTTCTGAATTATTCTCCTCTCAACAGCTACCAGTGAGGCCCCGCAGCAGAGCAGGCCATACGCTCTTTTGTAATCTGGGTCACTGCATCCTAACTGGACAATCTGCAACAGAGAAACTTTTGTTTCTTTCAGATGAAAATACTCTGCTGTACTAGAGAGTTCAGCAGTAAAAGATGCAGGCAAGTCTACTCTTTAGAAGTGAGCCAGTCTTACTAGAAAATTTCAAGAACTCATGTCTCACAAGTCTCAGCAAACTCAATTAAAAGTCTTAGTAGGGAACTCCCAAATACTCATTTAAATCTAGAATCTGTCCTCCATTGCTCAGTAAATCCATTTTTTAAGTTCCCCATCTAGAGTTGTCCCTTCTCCTGCTCCCCCTTTCTCTGCAGTTAAGGGAGAGAGACCAGACTGGAAACTTCACTGTCTCCAGCCCTGCCCACTCCATTCTTACAGGGCATACTTAGGTATGGATAACCTTCAGCCCACCAACTATCAAGAGACCTCACGCTCCACATGAGAGAGAAGAAGGTGTGGAGACTGCTACCTGTTACATATTCTTCCAGCTCTTAGGCTTGTTGTTACGCTTAGCCTGTATATGCTATTTTGCTCCATGCCTTCTCTCCTCTATGGTTCTCTCAAGATCTTGGATCTCACTGTATTACATAGTATATAATTCAGTGTCCCACTGGTTATCTTTGACCAGCCTTCTGTAGTGCATATGTCATATATACTATGTCAACAGCCTACCTATGTTTTGATTTAGGGCAGATGTTTCAGGTCTGTCTTTTGTTTTTGTTGTAATGGACTCATATTTCAGTAGAAGCACATCTTTTGCTTTCAGTCTATGATTTCATAGGCCTTGTTTGAATGGGGCTTTATTTGATAAAGCTATTATTCCCTGTTTTCTCCCTGAATATGATCATTTTCTGTCCTATCTTTGAGCATTCAGAGGCTTTGAAAGTTCATTCTAGAGGATGAGTCATCTTGAAATATGAGTTTCATCAGTCAGGTTTCTCCCAGCCTAGTAGTCTTTCAAACCTGCACAAAAATAAATGCATGCGAAAGCATGCACCAGACCTTTGAAAAACCTACAATCCCATGACTGGCGTCTGTCATTTTCACTCCCGTTCAACAGTGTATAAATTCCAAAAGATGATCTCATGAAAATCAGTGGGACTGTTTGCTGAGCAAAGTTTTACAAAGCCTGAATCAAGGTCGAGATGTCTGGATCATATTTATCCTAAAATGTCTGAGGAAGTTTTTTAGCAAAAATAAACATCTGTCATTGGGATTATATTGAACAAAGAGGCAATAGGGGAAAATTGATAGCATGCAATGAAGACTGAGTCAGAAAACTCTACCAGTTTTCAAACCTCACATCTCTTGCAGGTGCTTAAAAGCCAAGTAAAGTGGTTATTTGTTAAAATCTAGCCACCAGAGCTTGAAAGAAGAGTACTGATTCACTGAGAACACCCTAATTACTGGAGTACAGGGTAGTTCTGAGGGTTAAGTTTCCACCTTTTCTTCTGAATGGACAATTGCAAGTGATCACAATATCAATGATAGTCAAGTTTACCTATTATTAGGATGGATTGGACACAGGTGGACAAGTTCAGTTTTAAAATTATTGCCTTTCAGTTACAAAACCGAGAGGCATTTTCAACAGTTTATTTCATCAATACTCCAGTTTAAAAAAATACTATGATTGATCCTAAGTCTCCCTTTTTCCTATTGCTCACAAACATATGATATAGGACTGCTATGAAAGAATAGTTGAAAAACATTCTTGAAGATTCAAAACCAAAAAATACACTTTACAAGCTAGAATAATAAAAATATTTCATTTTAGAATGCTGACTGAAACCTGTGAAGATGAAGTTATACTATACTGATCAAAATGTAAATTATACATACAATACTTCCATACAATACACAACAATACTTTTTCTCCTGAAACAATGAATGCTATATTATAAAGTGACTTTTTCCATGCCCTTCTCTTATCTACTGAAACCTAATTATGAATATAGGATGCAGTCATTTGAATCTTCTTGTTGTGTTTCATCAATGTACCAGTTATTAGAGTATTTGCCGGAATTTTCCATTTTAATTGCTGCTTACTTACTGCACTCAAGCACACAGAGAATGTACAGCCTTCAGCTTTATTTTCCTTGACAACTGTTCACAGTGACTTTATATCCCCAGTGATGTTCCTTATTATTTTAGTTTAATTTTTTTTTACTTTTTCAAAACATTCACTTAGCACATATTTAAAAAGCATATTGCCATCATACACCAAGCAAACAATTCATTCTCAACCAACCAGCCAGTTGTATTTCAATCTAACCAGAGCATTCATTCTGATTCACTGGTGAATAGAGAGATTCCTTCAGACAGGTCATGCTTTCCAGCCTGTTAGAAAGATTCACCAATGCTTCAAACCCAACTGTTGCCCAAGTTGAGAAGTAAACAGTAAAAATGATTTTATGAGTGTACTGAATATAAATTTGAGGGGAAAAAAGAGAGAAAAAGCTATCTGCTTTCAGGATAGTTCAATACTAAAAATTATATCCAGACTTGCTCTCGATCCTAACACAACTTCTTCTATTACCACAAAAATCTTTTCTTAAAAGAAATGCTAGAAAAGCTTTTTCTTTCAACTGGCATTATTGTGTCTTTTCTGTTGAATAAGGCATTACAGTCACAAATATAACCAAGGGTTCAAAAATTATAAACAAACATAATGTGCAAGAAGTAAACAGCTTTTCTAATGTGTTGGAACATTATTTAGTAGAAGAAGTTAAAAAAAAAAAGGCAAATAAGAGAAGGAAAGAACAAGAACATTGTAGGTCTAATGGCTACAGAGCCAAGTTATACGTAGAGCTTGCTTATTTTTGTTGTTGTGGTCTTAAAATAGGTAAATAATAAGATAGATATCAAAGTTGTCCTCTGGCCACTGTCTAGACAGTGTGAAGTGCCCACTTCTCACCAGACTTCCAAGACTGGGCAGAACACAGGCAGCTGACTGAAAAGAAATGGATGGACTACTTTGGGAAGACAATTCCATATATGATGGTGGTTACCTAAGCAAGAGTTGTTGTTATCAGAATAAGTAGTTTAAACACACAGAATAATCTCTAGAGTGAATAAGTTGGAAACAGAAGACATCAATGGCTCTGAAAAGGAATAAAGGGGAAAAAATACTTCAGAGTTACAAATGGTAGATTCAGCAGAACTTAAGAATACTCTGACATTCTCAAAAGCAATAGACCTTTAAGCAATTGCAGCAGAATGAGTTAAGTTTCAGGAAGATGAGAAACTGGTTACAATCAAGACAGAAAAAGATGAGAGTTTTTGTTTC
This sequence comes from Dendrocincla fuliginosa, assembly GCA_035047845.1. NCBI lineage: Eukaryota > Metazoa > Chordata > Aves > Passeriformes > Dendrocolaptidae > Dendrocincla > Dendrocincla fuliginosa. Next base: position 60,543,368 of record JAWWMO010000121.1, read on the forward strand.
GTGAAGAGAGTAAAAGAACTCTTTTGTTCTCAGAACTGGAGGAACTGCAGAGATAGTTTGAATGCCTGGGGCTAGATGAGCAAGACTGTCCGCTTGCAATAAAAAGGAGGCAAAGCAGGAAAAAAATCTCCAATTTCAGAGATGTTTTCTTCAAGATGGTGGCATGACATATTTCTTGATTTACTAGAAAGACACAGTTAACGATCCAAACAGGAGAATTATTCTTTTCCTAGAGAGGTCCAAAAAAGAGGCAATAGAAGAATTTACCAGAAAGAAGGTCAGAGGATTAAAAGAAGCAGAAGGAGACATAGGAAGCAAGGTGCCAAAGCACAATACCACCTTGTCAGATTCAGAAAGTGTAAGCAGATTTAGAAAGCTACTATGAGATGGTTTAGATCTGTTGAATGCTCAGAGGCATAAGACATTATGAGAGCTCCCAGGGACACTATTACTGACAATCAAACAAGATGGAAAAATGGCTCTATCTTTTTGCTTCCCTCTTCTTGTGAAAGAGGAGCTGTCAGGCTGTTAAGTGCTGTTAAGCTCCTAGGCTCTGGGAGCATGACCCACACCAAGGCCAGCACAGAAGGTGTGAAAAGAGAGACTGAAGCAGTGACAGACAGGACTAAGAGACCTAGCAGCCACGTAACACGCAAGTGGGACATCATCTTTCTTTGAATTAATCATTCCTCCGTATCAAAATTGCAGTCTGAGAGGTTTCTTTGTTTCACTGTCTGCCATCAGTAACCTGTAAAATCTCACCCACAGGTTTGGTACAGGCACTGCAGAGTCTTGCTGTGTTTTTTCCAGCTTTGGGATCCTCTCTTCTGCTCATACTGTCTCTCATCAGTCCAGGTGATATAACTGTACTGGGCATCCATGCTCAGGCACTGGCAGTGGGGAAGGTGCTTCAAGGCAGCCTCTGTGAGGAAAGGATGGGCCTGCCCTGTGCCTAACACAGCCATCTCCAGTGGGGTGCACAGCTGAGCCCCTCAGTCAGATAGGTCAGACCATTGAGAAGGGAAAGGCGAGGGAGGAGGATCTCCAGGTGCTGGAGCAGATGTACCTCTGCAGCACCTGGAGGAAACCAGGCTGGAGCACATATCCACACTGCAGCCCATGAAGGACCCCATAGAGGAAAATGTGAATATTTCTTGAAGGAACTACATCCCATGGAGAACACAGAGCAATTTTTTTCCCCTGAAGGACATAGGCTCATGGGAAGTACCCACACTGGAGCTGGGGAAACACATGAGGAGAAAGGAGCATCAGAGAGGAACTGTTTTGACTCCTGCTCCCTGCATCACCCTGCATCAGTTGTGCTATTGGGGGAGGAGGTAGAGGAGTCTGAAATGAAGGAGTGAGGTTGAGTCCAGGAGCAGGGGACAAAAAAGTAAAAAGAACATGGGGGAAGAGGTGCATTTTTAATTTTTATCTTTGTTTAACAATATCTGAATTTATTTAAACTGGCAATAAGTTAAATTAATTTTCACCTAGGGATGTCTGTTTTGCCCATGATGGTAATTGGCAAGCAATCTCCTGGTCTTTACCTCAACCCGTGAGCTACTTCATCTGTTCTTCTGTCCTGCTGAGAAGGACAGTGAGAGAGTGGCTGGGTGGGCAGCTGCAGTTGGCCAAGATCAACCCACCACAGATACCACTGTGACAGTAAATCAGTATCATTTTATTGAAATGATACAATCAGCACACGGTTGTTAAGGTAGATTTTGCACCTTTGGCCCAGTATTTGCATCTCTGCCATGCTGCTTTTATATTCCATTGATCTCTGTATCAAAAAGGATCGCTGCATCTCATCAATAGTTTGTAATTAGCTCAATTTAAACATCTCTTAAGAACAGACCTTGAGTTTTGTTGTTATCTTCCTACAGTATTTTCAGAAGTTTTACAAGAAAAGAACAAAAAATGTGGCAATCTACGGTTTATAAAGCACAATGAAGCAGTTTATTGTCTATGTGAAGATAGCTTTTACAGGGCTATGGTAAACACCTTGCAATTCTACATTAGTAATACAGAAAGCACATAAATACCTTTCAAACAGATTTTTTTTTTCTAGATTTCAAATGGAAATATGCTTAGATAGGAAAAGACATTAAAACATTATTGTTGCACTAGTTTTAATCTCTGTGGTAAAAGAAGAAAGCTCTTTAAAGCAAAAATTCTTCAATATTTTCCATAAAATATTCCAAAACTCTTCAACATTTTACATATCTTCTAAAGATACCTGAGTTTGCAAGCCATGCATCTGAAAGAAGCTTCAGTAAATTGAGAATATGAATTTAAAAAAATAAAATAAAAATCATCAAAATTAAGCAGCTGGATTACTGTTTGTATGAGAAAAGTTTAAGAAGAGAAAAAAATTGTGACTTTTTTTTTGTTAAAGATACCAAAAATGTGATTGAGCTTTTCTTTGACTATTGCCAAATTTCATTTGTAACATCAATATTTTTGAGGCATCTTACCTTCTGCTGCATGTTTCTCATCCTTGACACAGGTATCATTTAAAGACCCATTTGGATCACAGGAACATGGCTGGCATGGATCTGGGCTATCTGGCAGTACCTATAAAAATAAAGAGGTTACAAAACAAAGCCTTACCTTTTATAATTGAAAATTTTAATTTACTTCTTAAACAAAAAGTAGGAGAGAACAATTTCTGTGTAGGTGGCTCACACTTTAACAAAAATGAGATAGCTGATAAACTTAGTCTGCACAGTCCATGACAAAAAGAAAAAGCTCCAAATTGCTCCAGAGATTGGATATTAGGAAAAATTCTTTCACAGAAAGCACTGGAATGCGCTGCCAAAAAAAAAATAGTGAAGTCACCATCCCTGGAGTTATTTAAAAGGTGGCACTTAAGGACATTGTTTAGTGGTAGACTTGGCAGTGTTAGGTTAAGGGTTGGACTTAATGAACTTAGAGGTCCTTTCCAACATAAGTGATTCTATGTTCTATGATTCTATTAAAGGTACATTTTGGATTTTTATTTAGACACATGTAAGAGACTTGGATACAAATATGTTTTCAACTAAAAAGAAAAAAACAGGTATAGAGATTCAACAAACCATTATAACATTAAAATCAATAAATGAAATTAAGCAGATTTTAAGCATTTACTACCTAAAGTAATATTGACAAGTAGTTCAGGTGTTTTGGTCAGTATGATTCAGAAACTCACTAAAGCTAGTTTGTCAGTAACTGAGAAAAAGGTAAGTGAAAAAAAGTGAATATTAGTCATAGGAACAATTTCCTTTTGTGCTTGAAAACTTCACCTCAACTGAACTTAACCCTTGGTCTAATATGACCTTAGGGATATAAATTAGAAGTGTGGAACGAGCTAGGTACACGCACATATTAGAGATACACTATACACAAGCACAACACAAATCAAAAGCCAAATCCCTATTAGCTGGCTGATTACTCGATTCAGAGAAAAAAAAGATCAAGACAGTGCCCTGCTGCCGAAGAAATCAGTTCTTCAGTACTCCTTTTCTCAAGCTCTAAGGCTAAACCCAGTATATCAGAGAAAACGTAATTACTGCTATTTGCTGATGTTTTCTGTGTTTGAAAATTGAATACCAATCAGACTAAAGGCCATTATTTACCCAATTGAAACTACACAAATGAAATATACGCAATTTAAGCACACACTATTAGCGTAGCTGTCTGAAGCACAGAAATTATCCATACTAACAATACAACCTAACATAATAGTCATCTTCTGACGCTTAAACTTAGATGAAAACACAGTCTTACATGATGAAATACAAAAACCAATTCCCCCTGTACTGAAATTTGAATACATTCATGAGACGCTATAGAATTTCAGTGGTTATTAATTCTACGTTACATTCAAAAAATAAAAATTACAGACTCTCTTTCATCAATATCAAATATAGCAAAATTGCTTTGAACTTTGCTAACAAAACTTGAAATTCATTACTGAGGCAAAAATTCTGTTTACAGGACCATATCCTTCTTTAAATTAAATTGAAATACTAGCTGGAGGCCCTGACCTAAAGTGCATTCCTTCATATCAACACAATTCACTTCTCTATTTCTGTGAGCATTAACTTTATAGATTTCCAGCTGTGAAAAGCAACTGCTGCACTGTCAAAATTAGAAGTTAACCTTCATAAAATGGCAGTCCAAACTGTGCCACCTCTTTTTAATAACTTAACTTCCCCTGATGCAGTGATGATTTGAACACCAAGCTTTGCAGAGAAGGGACAAGAGAACAAGAGTTTACCCCTTTAGGTCTGAAGTATCCGTCGAGGCAGGTCTCGCAGTTTATGCCACCAGTGTAGCCTGTACAGTTCACACACACTCCGCCCCCAATGTATTCTCCATGGATATTCAAACTCTGATTTCTCTCTGCAACATCCTGATCATAGTAACACTCCTCAGTCTTCCCATGACAGTTGCATGCTAAAAGAGAAGGAATGTGTTAGCAAATACATTCCCACTGGAAATGCCCCTCTGTTACTAAGGTATTAAAAAGAGTCATTCAACATTTTATCATTGGTGCTGTGTATATTGCACATCAAACATCATATCAAACACTTATTTACTACTTCATTTGTGAAAAGTAATGTGGTCCCATCATAAATAAAGCCTAGTATGTTGTGGGTTTTTTCCCTCAGTACTTGTCTTAGGGAGTATGGAAGTTGACAGACATAGTCTAATTATGATGTTTTGGTTTAGATTGTCTTTTTTCTGTTTAAGTTGATAGCCAAGAAACATTTTGGTGGTTGCACCACCATATGGTTCATGAAAGAGTCATTCAACTTAAAATACAAAAGAAGTAGTAAGGAAAGCAGCAGAATGGTATGAGTAAATTAAAATAATTCAAAGTTGAAAGACATCTTAAAAATATTTGACTTGCACACATGCTTGAAGGAACTGGGTCAGAACAAAGGGATTCCTAATCTCAAACTTCTTTTGAAATTCATATCTGAATTCTAGACTTCAGGTCCATGTCCAGGAAGGATAAACTAATACTCTGTTGCTGTGAAAATGAGGTAGCTCACTCTCTCCCTTCCTCTGTGCTATTAAAACATTCATTTCCACATAAAGAGAAATTCAAAGCTTGTCAACATTGTAGGGAAGCGTTACCCTTACATCTGGACCAGATCACAGGGAACTGTTTCCACCATGACAATACAACAATTCACTAAGGGTTGATTGGACAGGGCATGAGAAGTATCTCAGAAAAGTTAAACATGAAAATAAATGTACCCTGATTTAACTCCAAAATGCATTCCCAGCACAGACATAGTCCCATATGAAACAAAGACCTCTGTGGCCAAAGTTTACAGGACACAAATAAGCAAGGGCTACTTTTAATATGGGCATATCTGTTCCTTTTTATTTCTTTTTAATCATTCATGTTGAAATTATAGCTGAAATCCCACAAATGAATAAACATATGTAATGGAGCCCTAGATTTTATGATGTTTAGAAATACAAGTGGTATGTGACCTTTGGAAGTAAGATGTTAAAGTTCAATTATAACTTTATTATAAGCCTTACTACAATAAATCTGAAAATTAAATTCCCACCCTATGGGAAGGTGATATTTCAAGCTATGTTTTCATTCCATGTTGGAAAACTAGACACACTGTATTTTCAGCTAAAAAATCAAATTGTATTTGTATCATATAAAAATATTTTGTTTCAACAAGGATGATCATTATAACATACAAAACTGCCATTTGCACAAAAAATCATGCTGTTAAAGTTTAATATAAGCAAAAATCTGTAAAAAATATTTCTTACCATACAGTCCTGTTATTTTATCAAAACAAAATGATCATAATTATAAAAACTAAACAAGAAAAAAAAGTTATACAGTATTCCCCAAATCACCATGTTACAATAAAATATTTCATATTCCATAAAACCAAGCTTCTACATGTAATTTTTCTGTTCATACTTTTAAGTCCATCCAATTAAGTAAACAATATCACATCAAATGTTATTCATACACAAATGTGGTTAGAAACAAAATTGATTGCAAAGTCACTTAGGACCCAATTTGAGTTTTCACTAAGAGTTGCAATAAACTTCCTCTTCTGTACTGCTTTCAACTTACGTTCACATTCATGCTTTTGCAGGAAAGTGCCAGCATGCCAAGGCTTTTGATGGAAACCAGGACAACACTGATCACATGTCTCTCCGCATGTGTTGTGCTCACACTGACAGACAGATTTCTAATTTAAAAGAAAAACAAATATTTACTCAATGTGATGATTTGAAGAATCTGTCCATGTACATAATCTGCATTCCAGTTCAAATTATGAAAACATTGAGTATGGCTATACTCTGTAATTCTTTTGTTTATTCATTTTTATTCATTTATGTATCCTGCATTCACTAAATGTGTTTAACTTCTATAGCTCTATTTTAACAAAACAGCCACAAGGCAAAGGAACATAGTTGGCCAGATAATCTAAAGAGAATGTAAGGATATAGGAGAACTAAATGCCAACTGGATAAAGAAAGGAGAATGGTAGAATGAAAGTTCCCCAGTAAAATAAATAAGCCAAAGTGCTGGTAGCCCTCAAATACAGCTTCACGTTACATGAGAACTGATCTGACCCCAGAAAGAGTGAGCCATTCTCCATCCTTCTCGTGGATGCTGCAATCCTACTGCTGCAGAGTGAAATTAATTCTGTTGACTGATCCAATAAAAAATAACCCTTTTTTAACTCTGGCCTTATTTTTTTACTGGATCAGTCAACTCATCATGTAACCTTCTAACTGCATAACTAATTCTATGGGAAGGATAGCAGAAGTATTTAAACTAATAAAAGATGAGTGCAAGCCCAGCCTTTCAGGCACTTTTCAGTTCTTCAGCAGACCACATTAGTCCCAGCATGAAAATACTGCTTTAGGGAACACCCAAACTCTCCAAGTCACAGAAGCAGCTTGGAAAAGAAAAAAGAAACTGTACTTTGGAGAAATGAGAAGTAAAAATTGCTTTTTCTAGTTATTTAGGTAAGGGGATTCTCTGTGGTCCTTCTGAAGCTATTCAAGGTCAAAGCAGCAAGATGGAAAAAATCTATGGCTCATAGGACAAAGCATAAATCTTGCAAAACAAGGCTAAGTTAAGGAATGCTTGAGAAAAGCCTGGCAGTAAATTCCAGCAAGTTTATTCTTTGTAATGCTAAGGGAAAAATTCTTTCTGATAACAACTACAGTCATAATGTTTATTACCCTATTTTGGAATGGCTCAGTATAAGGAGCATCCCTGGAGAGCTAAACCTCCAAAATCTCTTCTGGCTTGGGTTGCATCACTTATGTTATTTTTCATACTGGTCAGACAACAAATACATATTTGACATCCTGCAAAACAGGATACCACACTTGTCAAAACGGCTTTCTTTTATTTATACCCATATTATCTGAAATATGTATTAATCGCAGTATCAGCACTTATCTTTTGAGGCAGGCCCAATTCTAACAGGTGACAGTGAGACAACACTCAGTTTGATCACTAGTAGCATCTGAAACAATAGTTCAAGCCTTGCTATACACATCCTTATAGAAAAGGTTCAGAAGTATTAAAGCAAGGAGTTTGCAAAATTTTTAGAAGGTTCCACAGAAACTGCTTAGAACTGTAAATGCATTTGCTGTTAAGATTTCTTAATTTTTTTTTAATGATTTCCTACATAAGGGCTTCATGCCAAGTACAAACAAGATTTTCTGCTGAATCCTACAAAGCTCCTACTTAAGTGAATAGTGCATGCAGAGATCCCACACTGTGATGTGTAATATTAGTAGGAAATTCTGTATTAGTGGTAATGGGTGCATAGAGTTGGACAATCAGTAACAAATTATATTTCTGTATTTGATTATATTGGTTATCTTTTTATTACACTGGTTATGAGCAAAAAGAAAGCAACAAGTTGGAAGACATTATAAACAGCTCATGATTTTCTAGATTAGCTTAACCAATCACTCAAATAATACTTCCTGCATACTAAATGCACCATTCCAGAGCCATCATTTCTTTGGAAATATCAATCAAATAATTGACAGTCATTTAGGAAACACCTTGATTAGTATCAAGGAGGAAAAGAAAGACTGTTAGTGCTCATTTCTACAGCTACACACAGCAACACAGATTTATGTTTTTCCTAGGGAACTTCCAATATGGACTGAATTATCTGAAACCTATTCTTTCATTTCAGGAAAGTCTTCGCTGACACTGTATGAATGTTTATTATTCTGGTTGCTAGCAGCGTTTCATCCTGGCACTGCTTCTGACTCTCTTCTAACTAAAGAACAGACATAAATTCACAGAACTCTGAGGAATATCAATATCAGGGGTCTTTTTCATGTTCCACCCTATAAATAAGGCACGTTAAAAAAAAAAAAAATACATACATTGGTCACTGGATCCAGCGGACAAGCCTTCGCATGGCCTGAACAAATACACATGCCTCCAACAGAGATGTCTTTTATAGAATAGTAATACTGTAAGACAAAACAGAAATTGAATTGCTAAGCAGATTGTAAAATGCAGATGCCAAACTGCAGAATTCATTTCTGGTGACAAAACTGTCAGGTCCTGTTGTATTTCTTTTTTGATCTATTAAAAATATAGCAGACATTGTAATCCAAGCCATGTCCTGATCAACAGATTCGGGCTGAAAGGGTATAAATTGGCACAGTTCCATTTGTTTGAAGTCACAAGAGCTATGTCAATTCATACACAGCATACAACAAACACAAGAATAGAAAAAGGCTATATATGCACTGGATAATGAAAAGTCAAATGCTACAGAATTTATTCCCTTCAAAAAATATGAAAAGGAAAAGGCATGATGATGGGGAGAAGAGAAAAGCTAGAACAAAAACTAAAAAACACCTTTGTTCACCTTAGTTGCATCTAATTTGGGCATTCACTGTGGAAAAAAGAACTGTTTTTCACTATTGGCCTTTTGAATGGCCGTAGAATAGCCTTCATTACTGAGACATAAGTGCTTTTGACTTGTTTTTCTGCCATTTGACCATTTCTCTTTTTTCTTTGGTGAGGATTAAGAGCCCTAACCAAAGAGAAGGATGGAATGATATTTATAGTCATATATTATAATATCTGTGAACAGTGAATCTTATTCAATTTCATCTGTTTTGGCAAGGGTTCTGCAACATACTAACAACTGGCTAATCGAACCAAACACATGCTATTTGCAAATTTTGCTGTTACTGTGTTCTTAATCAGATCATGAATAAATATATAAAACAAAATGAGAACTCTTATAACTCATAGTTAACCTTACAAAACACAGAAAATGTATAATTTCTGGCTCCCTTTTGTTTCCTGACAAGGATGGCAAGCTTCAGTTGCTCCTTATTTCTTTGAGGACACCCTTATGGAGAGTTGTCATACAGAAGTTACCGTTCTTTGTTGTCTTAAGAAATCAGTGGATCATCCTTCACTCAGTTTTCATGAGTATACAGTGATTTTTTAAGGTGTGAATTCAATTCTGTATTTCTACTCACTTGGAATCAGATTTTTAAAAGTGCACTTTTAAATAAACACATGGTTTCCATGATTAGAGGAGCTGCAATAACTGCACTCAACTGCAAGGGTTTATGGGATTGTATTGCAAAACAGAATGGCTTATTCCAAACTTTCAGTAATAGCCATCACTCTGTGTATTTAGATGAGGAAATGAAGACAAGAAATATGGAACAAATGAAGCAAATTTTCTTTGCAGTTATCCACTATTGAGAAATTATATTAACTAAAGCCCATAATAATAATACATCCCTTCGTAACAGGACTTGCTATAGTGGCAATCTAAATTTTCCAAAAGAAAATTATGATGACCAACAGGAAGAGGAAGTGAGCAGAAAGAAAAAAATGTGTCCCCCAAACCAGCTTTTGAGAATGCTTAGTAGAAAAATCTGAGGAAATCTAGAATAACACACAACATTTCAGCAGCAGGGAAAAAGGCAAAGAAAGAAAATAGATTGCAGAAAGAAGAGATAGGTATGTGCACACCAAGGGACAGTGGAGGATTGGGGTATGGTGTGAGTTTGAATGCTGTACACATTCTTTTAAACTAAAGCAAAATGCAAAGTTTTTACAGTTAACCTCAATCATACAATAATGCTAAAAGTGCTGAATTCAGGCCCTACTACTACTTATAGTGCAGTGAGAAATTCTACTCAATGAAGCATTTAAGAAATGTTAAACATGGGAAAGGATTGAGCTGCAGAAGATGCAAGAGGACACTAACAGCAAACACTTGCCAAATACCTGCATCGAAATGTTTGCAGTCAAACGAATTGTGTACTTATGTTAATAACAGCATTAAGCAGAAAAGGTAACATTGCTACTTCCACTCTAGAGAAGATCACAAAACTGAGTGAACAGAGAATTCTCCACCAGGATTTTAACAGATAATTATTGTTGGGTTTCATCATCTCCCAAAATTTCCTACGGCAAAGGCAGGTGCAGCATTTACAAGTGTAAGAGAATGACTACACATGCATTTCTACTGTCTTGCCAGAACTTACCCTCCTTGTAACAATGGGATCAATTTCAGTTGGATCTTTGTGTGCAAACATCATTAAATCAGCATTTAGTGTCCGTATCCTCTGGAATCTCAGGCGAATAAAGCGAGCCGAGGTGAATTCCAGTAATTCACGTGAAGGATCGTCAGCACTAGGCCGTCCGTTAATTAGAGAAGTGTGAATCTGAAAAATTATTAAAGCAATAAGGACTTAGAAAACATCAAAGCTGTCACAATTATGCCAACAAATGTCAGGCACTGTGTGAATGCGTTTGTAAATGTAAAATACCTTCTTTCCTTAGAAAGTATATTTGTCCACAGACCTCAGCTATGAAGAGTCTTTACAACAAAAACATTCTAAGCAAAGGAAAGTTATCATCTACAGAAAGACTGTAGCATGAACCATGTATGTGTACCCAGGCCTACAAGTGTCCATGCTGCAGGCAACTCATTTTTCCTCCTGTAGTCTGAAAATAGGTATATTAAAGTTATCATACAACCAAAAGGCTCAGAAATTTTAAATTAAAGGAATGTATACTTGAATGGAAATCAGAATTCAACAGGTGTCAGTTTGCACCTCTTAGAGCCATCATTATCAAGGGGCTTTTGAACAATGTGCATTCGAAAATCAGAATAAGGTAACTTTTCAAATACTGGAAACTACAATAGCTAGATGAGACAAAATAGGCATTCATAAGCACCTCTCCTTTCCCATTGTCTCTTTACACCATAGATCTCCTTTGAATCTTGTTCTCAGCAAGGTGAAACAATTTCCTAGGTTACAACTGTTTTCATCCAGTCCCTGAGGAAAGTCTGTGTCACTTTTGAGGACTATGTTTAGCATTTGTTTTGTCAAAGGTGCTACTTTTCTCTGCTTACACTGTGGGTTTTCTAAAGATTACTCCACTCCTCCCCTTTCCCTGCCTGCCCTATCCTAAAATCTTGAAATCTTCTAAATAAGTGTGGTCTGTAACTCCTTCATAAAGAGACTCTCTGACCCTGACTGCAGCATCAAAGGTAAGGCAAGAAAAATAAGAGATCTCCTTCCCCTCCTGTCTTTGTAGCTGATCATGGCTTACACTAGCTGTGAATCAACTAAAGAAAGCAGATGGGCTGCTACAGAACTGTTCTGGGAAAAGGCCTACAAGAAGAAGCATGTTAGGTACAGCAAAATACTGTTAATGAGCACCTAGAGGGAGGGAGGAAGGAAACCATTAATTTTCTTGTATTCTGAAGTGTTACATTTTAATTGGGGCATTTTTATTACAGGCTGGTACACTGAAAGAATGTTCAGATGGTGAGCCAAACATGCAGAACATTAAAGCAAACAAAAGAATTATTTATTCTTTGCAATGAACATGTGTTGCATCTTACCTTGGGGCTCTGAGTGAGAGGTCAGCCCACACAGCCATGTTCTGTCATTGAACACAGTCATACTACCACTGTTTTAGGCAAACAGCTGCACTCTGAACACCAGCTGGCACTCACTCAGCAGTGGCTGCCTCACATCAAGGAAAGAGATAATAAATCTACTGCTCCCAGGAAAGCAATAACCTCTTTTCTGGAGATGCTGGACAACTTACTGAGGCAACTGCTGTTTTGCATTTGCTATGTGATACTGTCAACTTACTTATTTATCTCAGAGGTGGGTGCCAAGAGGATGGTGCCAGACTCTTTTCAGTGGTACCCAGAGACAGGACAAAGAGTAATGGCCATCAGCTGAAACACAGGAAGTTTCACCTCAACATTGAGGAAGAACTTCTTTACACTGAGGGTTGCAGAGCACTGGAACAGGCTGCCCAGGGAGGTTATGGATTTCCCTGCCTCTGGAGACATTCAAAACCCACACGGATGCGTTCCTGTGTAACCTGCTCTAGTGGACCTTGCCTTGGCAAAGGGGTTGGACTCCAGAGATCCCTTGCAATGCTAACAACTCTGTGGTTCTGCAATTTTCTCTACTAAGAGGGAAACTCTAAAACTCATCCCATCCAGCTTCCTGCTCCAAAGTAGGGACACAGAATCACGGGGAGCCACTCTGCCAAGAACTGCTGTCAGTTATATCTTGCCTATGTAAGAATCAGCACCTCTACGTTTCTACCATGTTATCTCCAGGAACAGGTGATATTGCTACCTCCTCTGCATATCACTTTGAGCTCTGCCTCAATTTTGCTCTTGACTATAAATAATTAAATTCGAGGAGACACTTGGCCAGAAACAAACAGAATAAAATGATATGAAAAATGGTGCAAACAAAAGATTATAATAAAATCCCTGAGGAAGCAAGGAGGAGGTTCTAAATGAGAAATGTCTGGCTACAAATAGGACAAAAGCACATGACTCAAAAACTTCTTAAGTCCCTGATGAAGAGAGAGAGGAGAACACATGAAAAGAGTCAACTTCAAAAGAAATCTGGAAATGTGGCAGACTATGGTCTCCTTCCTTTAAACAGGATCTATGTTTGCTTTTTTGCATCCAGCAAACATAGATGGGTTTAATAAAAAAAAGAATACTAAAGACTGAACTTTGTTATTCCAGAGATAAAGAAGAAATATATCTTAAGTAGTGCTAAAAACATCCCCTTGCTCACTCTGATACAACAGTACCATGGCCATAAGCAGCATAGCAAGCTGACCAGCTTTCCAAAAAGATGAAAATAAAGCTTTTGAGGGTGAGGGGATTAAAATGCAGGTAAAAGCCCATTTATCAGAATAAGCAAGTGCCCACAGAGAGTTAAAAGTGTGAATCATAGGCACAGCTTGATCAGGAATGACACAGCTGACAAATGGCAGTCATTCCTTTTGATTTATATATATTATTAAAAGAACAAATTTAGTCTTCAGACACTGATGAGGAAAAAACTCCACCACCTTGGAATGGTAGCTTTACAGAATTAAAATATAAATGGAAAAAATAAAACAAGAGGCATTCATTTTAGAATAGACTCCCTTTTAAAAAGGGTCTATCTGTCAGCAGCACATCTATTTGGAAAGGCTAAGCTAGTAGAGATGATGACTAGCATTTACATTTTCTTTCATGCTTGTATTCAATGTTTCAGAATTTCATTTTAAAACAACAAATTGCTCATAATTACTGAAATACAGCTATGTCCTGTGTGAAATGTGGCACCTGTTCAAATAGGTACACCAAAATGGCACTGAGACTAGAAAATTCAAACTCAGTAGCTTTATCATAATGAATCTGAAGTGCAAATTCTACACAGGCAAAATTAATTACTCTAAATTATTTCTCCTCCTATAAACAACTGTAATGAAATCTTTCATTTCTTGCTAGAAACATTTAGAATCAACTTGAAGAACTTCCAACAAAGGTGCTCCTATGCCTTGAAAAGAGAATAAGGAAGAAACAAACAGTAATTCAGTAACATCTGTCATTAATCTGGAAAAAAAAAGAGCATTAACCTAAAGAAGTGTAAGTAGGATTGGACTTACAATATTTTCAATATGAGTCTCACAATAAGACATCACTGAGTTTTTCCAGAATACACTCTTTTCATCTCCCTTCACTATCTTTCACCTATTTGTAAGATACTGTTCATAGAAGAGCACATTTTCAGTCCAGACTGTTCCAGTGAACGCAATCCTCACTATCCATCTACCGCTATGCCATACAAGAGCATCACAGTACTGCATAAAGACAAGCCTCATTTTCACACAGGCAACTATGCTGCTGATGACAGTTCTACAGCAGAATGAATATCCAAAACTGGCTCTACCAGGAAATTAATATTTTAATCCATCCATTGGGTTGCTACAGTTTGAATAATCCAAGTCCCCATGAGGGCACGATATCAAATTTTGTTCAGGTTTCATGGAGAATTTTTATTTACCAATTTCAAGATTTAAGTAATCATCATTTTGCATTCTAAATGAAAGGTATGCAGATTTCAACCACAGAGAACCATTCCTTAACAAGGAGTTTGTCCAGGATTACATTCTTTCAAATGCCCTTCTCTCTGTTGGCTGTTGGTTGGGATTTTTTTTTCTTTTTAAACTTGGAACTCATAATTATTTGACAGGAAAATTGTGAGAAGTCAAAATATTTTCATTTTTAAAATTCAATATGATGAAAAATCAACTTTTCTTTTCTGAGAACTGTTGGAAAATGCTACAAGCTCTCTACTCTGAAGAGAATTTAGTCCAAATGCCCATCAGCACTCATGCATAGTTCTTTTTTCTTCTTACATGTATTACTTTGCTTTTAGCAACACTCATTTTCATACAGTATTTTTCATGTAGTATAATGAGCTACTAATAAAAAAAATTATCTTAAATTTAACATTACCAACAAATGCTGCTATTCCAGTTATCTGATTTTATAGACTGTCCACAAGAGTGTTGAACAACAGGGACACTACCAAACATATTCAAAGGACTTCTCAAATACATTAGAATTTCTGGACCATGCCAGAACCAAAATATCTATCTTGGTAGTCTGCCTTATACAGCATCCAAACCAGCATGCTAACATGAAGGCAAGCATACATGATACTTCCTCAGGGATTTCCTGAGCTATAGGTAGTTTCTATACATCTGTCAAACCTCAAAGGATTTCCATGAACTCAGTCTCACCTTAATATCTACACCCACAACCTAATAAGGATTTTCTCATCTCATTTACATCTTGTAGGGAAAGAGATCCTTCTTTTACTTGTTTTAAATCCATTCCATACTAAATTCACTTAATACTTCCTAGTTCTTAAACTGGAGCAAAGAAATGTATCTTTCTACCAGCTTTATTCTTCATTACATTTCTTTACTACTAATTAGCTTTGCACAGGTATCAGGCTTTCAGGTCTGTAGTTTCTGTGGACGCCTGAGGAATGTTACTAATAAAATGGTGCTTCATTTGACACTCCACACTCCTTAGTTACTGAGAATATTTGAAAGTGAGGAGTTAAATAATAACTGCTATAATTCACTTATTTTAGCCTTGAATTCCTTTTCACTATTCAATTTATCAATTATTTCTGCACCTCTTCAGTTAACAACGTAGTTTGCAACTGCTTCTCTAACTCCTCTCCTGTAAATAATGTTTCTGCTGCAGAAACTCTCCTGACAGTTTCTATAGAAAAACTGATTCAAATCATTAATTTAGTTTTTCAGCAATGACCTTATCTTTCTTGAATGCTCTTTGATCACCTCTCAGCCCACCAATTCCCTGGCAGACTTCCTGAATCTGATGTGTTTGAAAAAAGGTTCATTTCAACTCAGTCACTCAGAATTTTTTCACATTTTTATTGTGATTTAACATTTCATTTGCTGGAGCTTATTCTCTTACACCTTTTCCTCATTTGCAAGAAAAGACATGATGTCCATTCATAAATGATGACAGTTCACTTTTTATATCTATTACTGTTCCTTAGCTCATGCTTTAAACATATTGTATGATTTTTTGAACCACTCTAATATGTGGTATGCATGTGTGAACAGTCCTATTTTTAAATGAACTCTGGGCTGCCTGATATTTTTTAGCTGTTTGACCATCTTTTCTATTTTGAAGTTGCACTTTGGCAGATTTCATTCCCATTGGATGTTGTATTTTGAGTATTTTCTGGTTGTTTTCACATAACAATTATTCAATGGTTAATAATTTGGACAAGGATCTGTGCACTGTTTTAGACTAAAGCACGGCTTCCTTTACCAGCTGCACTGAGAACATTCAGATTTTTAAGTAATACTCTTTTGCACTACTTTCTATTGTGACACCTACAGAGTCTGTCAAAGGGTTATAGAAGGCAGATAATACTTTTAGCCTTCCTTCATCAAGACCCACTCAGCTCCAAACCTCTGGGCAGTTGCTGATACAACATTAGAGTTGTGCTGTCCCAGTTTAGGTGCTGAATTTTAGTTCATGGAGATCTCATATACCCTTTTATTTCTGCTGACTTTCTTTTTTTTATATTATTATTAAATCTAGAGTGCCTCTCCTCCACAAGCCACTCAGTCATTCCTAAACAGCTTCTTGTTTCTGTCATGCCTATAGTGTCATCTCTTTCCAACACCCTTTAAAGGTTGGTTTTAATGGTCAAAGTAACCTTTCTCAACTGCTGGATATGGATACTTCTATACATCCAATCTTAGCTTCTGTAACAACACCTGAAAGGGCTTACAAAGTACTCCAGCCAGATGACGATCAGACCATCCATCCATATGACTAGAACTTCACAACACATTTCATTTGGTTTCTGACAGTGAGAAGCCTAAGAAACTTTATGCCTTTTTTTTTTTTATTTTGAATTAGGCAAGTCTCATATACTAATGAACAAGGACTTATTTAGACTTCAGAACAGAGAAAAGTACTGCCCTGCACCACACCACATATTTTGTGTGTGTTCATAAAATCTCCTTGAGACTCCTCAAGGCTAAGCAACTTCTGCCTCCTCAGCCTCTCCTTATAGGATGCACACTACAAGTCCTTAATCATGTTTCCAGACACTTCCTGGACTTGCTCCACTATTTCTATCTTGTACTGAGAAGCCCAGAACTGGACTCAGCTCTTCAGGTGTGCTCTCATCACTTCCCTCAACCTGCTGGTGGCTGTCTAACGCAGCTCAGGATACTCCTGGCTTTCTTTGCTTGCAAGGGCACCTTGTTGGCTTATATTCCACTTGGTGTACACCACTGCTGTCACCCAGTTTCCTCCTGATATTCCTGGGAGATGTAGGCAAAGCTGGCTCACACACCTCATTGGACAGAGCTCCCAGCCCACTGCCTGCTACCAAGCACTGAACTGCCCATCTGCAGGCAAAGAAGAAGCCCCACTCCCAGTTTCAGAAGTCACTAGTTTGCAGTATTCACCATCATGGGAGTCTCCATTTCTGTCTCCAACAGGCACAGACTCTGCCTGCCTTTGCTCTCATACAGCTGTGTCTTCAGGCTGCAGAGTCAGTTAATCTCTTTCTTGTCACCTCTGATGCTGCTCAGCCTGCTGGCATCCTCCTTCAGTCCTTTACTTCATAATACACAAATCCCCAGCCACATCAAACATTCTGCAGGCAAGGACACCATCCCTTTTCTCTCAACCTTAGCAAGGTCCCAAGAGTTCTTGCAGTCTCAGAGGTTAAAATTTGCATCCTGTCTCTGGATCTCAGCCTGAGTTGAGGGCTCTGCAATTGCACCAACCAGTGCTAAGTACTGTGCCCATACAGTGCTCCACCACCATTGCTGAGCATAAAACCACTCTTTCCACCCCTTCTTCTTTGTTTCTGGCATGAACTGATATGCAAACATGCATCACATTAGCTGCCTCTATTGTTTTACTTAATGCAATGGTAAAAATGGTGCTACTTTACATGAATGTATATTATCAACTGCTGAGTTACTTAAAATTAACACTAACAAAGTTTCTTAGAATTTTAAGTATGCACTAAGTTCTCATACAAATTTAAAATACTCATGTCTGAATCCAATATGTCTACTTAGAGCCTTAGTATTTGAAGTTACTTTGCCAAGCCATTTGAGTGCAGCCAATCTCAAGCTGCTTGTAGGACATGAAATGCTATGCGACATGAAGCTATGTGACATGAAGTTTTTATGCTCACTTTCTTTTCAAGAAAACAGTATTGCTAAGCAGTAGACTTTTCACTGCTGATAAACCAGAAGACTTAACTCTTTCATAAAAAGGGAAGGTGATTTAGTGCAATTTGTTAACAAGGATGGAGTGGGAATATCACTCTACATTAATTTTTGGCCAGTAGTGGTAAAGAACTCACTTTGTTCAAGTTACCAGTAGTTTATTTTGTATGTCATATCAAGACTGTGGGCTTCAAGCCTGACGCTTTGTGTAAGGCAGTGGTCTGACCCTAATCTATTCTCAAGAATGGTCAATTTCTCACTAAAATCTAACCTCAGACAGCAGCATACAGGAGAGAAAACTTTCTGTCCTGAGCAAAAAGACTCACAGCTTGATAATCGGGAACTGGAAGAGACAGAAATGTCAGCATTAAAATGATTTTAATGAGACAGATACTCCATGATTTAAATTCTCAAGTTATGCAAGCACATCAATATGAAGACGGACAATACTGAACATAATTTTTTCAACAGGTGATTCAGTAGCTCTCATAATTCTCCTACCCAATACCAGCTTTAATTTTCTGTTGCAAATAGCTCATTTGCAGTAGATGTAAAATAATTGCTATTAATTAGTCTCTTGGCATCTTATATTTAATCCCTAAAGACAAAATTTCTCTGAGTTTTTTAAGTGCATAATCTAATCTATCATTATAGCTGATTTCACAACTAGAATAGTAGATGGAAGCATATGCCAGAACTCAGCACCTAATTTTTCATCATAAATACATATTTATAATAATTTTATATAAAAATTGTATATTTGGCAAGATTTACTGTATTTCTAATAAATACCTCTCTGTCTTAATAAATTAATGGTTTAGTAAGTGAAAGCACAGCTCCCTTCTGTGCCTTGCTAATGAGTACAAGAGCTGCTTGAAATGCAGTGCTTAAACTTGCATTAAAATGTCAAGGGCTATGCATGTCAAATTTTATCTCAACTAATTCATTCCCCCTAAGAATACAGGCAAATGTCAGTTTAACGAACTGTTTAGCAAATACTATTGTGTCATTGACAACTATACCCTACAGCTTAAACTAAATAAGGCTTCAGCTCTTCAGTTTTGATTAACTCACTTGTGTCATTTTCCTCTTTCCAATTTCACCTGAAACTTAACTTGCCTATTCAAGCTATTGCTTTTTTATGGCTTCTGTAATTCTCATACTTGTCGTTTTTGAACAAGAAACAATTTGCCAAAGACATCATCTTGCATACTTTTAAACAGATTGCTCATTTTCAGAGCAATAGTTAATAAATCACAGAATAATAAGGAATTTAATTACCTTGAAAGTATACTTGCAATTTCAAGCTTTTATTTTCTTTTTGTAACTGTCTTAAGTAAGTGGAAACATTGCACCATGCTGTAGTTTCAGCATAGCACAGTCCATCAGACAAGATGTGAGACCATACTTTAACACAACAATGATGGTTGGTGCTCTAGTCACTCTTCAAAGTATACTTAGAAGCGAGACTCCATCTCAATACAGCAAAAATATTCTGTGCTTATTAATAACTAAGAAGATAGCCAGAGAAAAGGTTAAAGGCTTGGCTCTTACAGGAACGTTCTCACTGATCAAGCACACTGAATTAGCATTTTTAAGGTTATCTACAACCAGGTAGAGTGGCACTGTGCTCGGGGTTCTAGCACGTAATACTGAAGGTGACTTAAGATTTTAAATCACTAAATGATAATTGGTTTAAATTTCACTGTACACTACAATGGTCTGACCTCTGGTACCTGAAAACTTGTACAACCACTGTCATTCTGGTTTACATTTTGTCATAGAGCTGCTGCCACAGGATCTCAACAAGTCACGCCAATGGTAAATCCAGTTGCAAAGCAGTTGTGAGAATTATGGTAGTCTGAGTTCTGACCAAGCAGAGGTGAAATACACTGGTATTACAGAGTTAAACATGACCACCTCTCTGCTTAAAGAATAAAATACAGTGGTCTGTCAAACACAGTCTTCAAAAGTACTCAAAAAGCACAACATTAAAATACAAATTATGCCACTTTTTAAGAAAGCCCTGAAGTAACATGACATACTATCTGAAAAGGATATTTCTCCTTTACTACTTTTTAAAGTAGTAAGCTTCTTATTGGACAATGATCATGAATGAGACAAGTAATTGCAAATAAATAATAAAACAGGAAAGTTATGTTTTCTTGTGGATTATAATAAAAAGCATTCTGATCCCCAGATTTAGCTAAAAGGCTTCTAAGGATGCAAACCAAACAGTATTTAAAAAAAAAAAAAAAAAACAAAAAAAAAAAAAACAAAAAACAACACACCCAAACAACACTCACTGTCCCTTTACTATCAAGACATTATGACTTTCCTTATTTATTATGATTAGCCTAAAAACTCATGACACTTCCTACTATATCTTTTTCTGGAATGCACTGTGGAGAACACTGTGGAATTACAGACAAATTACTGCCAGTAGAAAGAAAATCCACAGGAAATTTTAACAGCTGTAAGCAGTTGCAAAGGGCTGCCAAACACAACTGCTGATGTAAAAGAGGGAGAATGTGTGGATTTAAGCTGTTCAAACAGTAAACAAGTACATCTGGTTCTGAATGCTATCATTAAATAAACTGTGGTAATATATTGCTGCAACATTCTTCTTTTGAACCACAGCTCTGAAGAGTTTTGGATTTGGCAACATTTCAACAAAACTTTTTTTGGGTTTTTTGTGGTGCAAATCTACATGTGGAAAAGTCCATTACAATTACTGTACAGTGTTGGTGTCTAAGTTCTACCAAAACCAGTGTCATATCATTTGGAACATGAACTGATGAATTCTTTTGAAAACCAGATGGGAACCCTGTGAATGGTAAGCATTCTGTGCCTCTTAAACCATTTTTTAAACCATCTATAGTATTTTAAAAAGAATGAATAAATAGGACACTCAGATGTAGAATACAAGAAACTTTGATACCTCTCCAGCTCTGAACCTGACCTGTTCGGACTTGGAGATATTTTACAAAGGTTACTATAAGAAAAGTCAGGGAAAAAATCCGTTTCTAAGTAGCATACAATGAACAGCCCAGTCCAGGAATGGCATAATAAACATTCTGTAAAGCACAGATTAAAGAATTATGTGCATGAAAACAACTTTTTGTTCTTTGCTCCTACCATGCTTAATTTTTACAAAGTTACAAAAATAGTTTCAAAAATACGTTGAATACAAAAAACAAACCTGGTAGCATTTTGTCAAACCAATTTGTTTGGATTTTTCAGATTTCACTTATGATACCTGATATGATTTATATAGTCAAGTAGTGTGCTGGTTTTGGCTGGGACCGAGTTAACTTTCCTCGTAGTGTCTTGTGTGGGGCTATGCTTTGAATCTGTGATGAAAACAGTGTTGATAACACACACATATTCCAGCTACTGCTGAGCAGCGCTTGCACAGCATCAAGGCCTTTTAACTTCTCACTCTGCCTCCCTCAGCGACGAAGCTGGGGGTGCAGAAGGGGTTAGGAGGGCGCACAGCTGGGACAGCTGGCCCCAGCTGATCACAGATATATTCCCTACCACATGACAGCGTGATCAGAAATAAAAGCTGGGGAACAAGTCTGCCAAGGCCTTTAAACTCTTTTTTTTAAAAAAAACCCTGTTCTTGCTCCATCTTCTAAAACAAAGAAAAACTCTACTGCAGCTACTTTATGTCCCTCCATAAGAAGTTCAGGCCACAGAATTCACCTGCTGTGGACTTGCTGTCCTTGGCACTCCTATTATGTCTCAGTTGCCTATCACCTTTATTATTCTGATGTGCTTGAATAAAGCAATCTGTCTACTTTGCAAATCTGTTATTTGCATGTTCTAGACTCTAGAACTCAATCAAGTAATTCTTCCATTGGTATTACAGTGTCTCATTGACTAACTTTCCTTCTATTGAACTTCTGTGACACTTAAACTGAAAATTAGAAGTAAATTCCATTTCAACCGAAAATTCCAGGTAAACTATGCTGTTTGGCTTTGATGTTCTTTTATATACAATTCCTTTCTACTGTCATGAAAGCATACCTACATTTGTCGTCAAGCTGACCTATTTGTATGTCTCTGCTTCAAGAAGATTGTAGTGATTAAAATTAGTCCTCCATGTAGTTCACACGGATTTTAACAAATTCTATCTCTTTTTTTAAATTAAGCTATTCTTTCTTGCAGTAATTTACCATGACTGTTAAAAACTAGTCAAAAAAAAAAAAAAAAAAGTCTTCAAGTATCAGTTCCCCCAAAACAACAACTGGCAGGGGATCTTCTGTTCCCTTAATCTAACAGAAGAGAATAAAAGTGACCAAGTTATGAAGTACCCACTGCTCTTGTTTTGCTGTCAGAATAAAATCTACAGCTACCAAATATGGCGAAATATCTACCAGACCCAAATGTGGGTAATTTCATGTAAATACCAAGACTTAGGTGTAACATTTCCCTTTGCAATGAAAATGGTATTTTGAGTTATAAACTACACTTACAGGCATGAATCCTCCTTTCATGAATTGAAAAAACTATCATAGATCTATATAAAGATGTGCGACACATCTCTTTTCAATAAGCATTGTGAGCAATAAATAATAAATGCTAAAGAAAAAAGGTAAATAGTCTAATTAATTTGATTCTTCAACTTCAAATTGAAAGAGTGCTCTGTATAGTATTTTTTTTTCATATTTCATCTTTATTACTTCTTAAGTATTATAAATCATATGATTAAACAGTTTTTCTTTTTTTCCTCGAAACAGTAGAAATTACAACATGAGTTTCTGCTCAGGGACAGAAGACATGCCAAGAGAGAAAAGCGAACTGTCTAACTACAGAAAAGAAACTTTTGTTCCAACTTGGCCCACACAGATTTAGCAGTAAATATCCCGTCTCTTGTTTTTACATTAATGGGGGACTGCAATATTACTTATATGTAGTTTTCTACAGTTGTTCCCTCTTTGCAGCATAATTTAGAAGTACCTTATACATTTTATATCCAGGGTTTTTTCCATAATATTAAATATTAGAAATTCAAGTTCTGTATGAATTATCAACTTGAAAGTATTACTGTGTGTTTCCCTTTTCTTTTATTTTCTTACACAAAAATTAACAGTGAATATTGCTATAATGTAATTATAAAATTACCAGCTTTCAAGATCAGTTGAGCAGGATTTGAATAAATTATTATGAAGTCAATGCTCATCATGCATTTAAATTCATTTAAAACTGTCCTAAATTAAATTCTCTATGTTTTCAACTCTTTCCTATGATACAGAGCACATATGTCAATGTTTACTTTATTTTTCCTTTTATATCTCTTTGAATAGCTATTAGAAAAGCAGAAAATGTTAATTTTATACCAATGAGGGAATATACCATTGTGTACACAGAGTATGTAAAATGCAGCCTTTTATTTGGCAGTCATTTTCTAAAGGCCTTTTTTTTCTCAGATTAGATACTGAAGTTTAGTTTTTCTAAGACAAAAAAAAATAAAAAAAAGGACAAAAACCAAAAAGCAACAAAATTAACTTGACATGGATTTTTGTCCAAATCTCTAATCTGTTTTATTTCTTTTTGGATACTGTTTCTTTCATGGTCATTGTAAGTAGAAATTTTGGAGCAGCTGAAAGCTTATGCGCCAGATTTTTTGCAGAAAGTCAATATTCTATCCCTTCTTGGTAGATAGAAGTAACCTTCTAGGCTTCTATCCTTTCAAAACACTCAAACAGCAAGACTCATAAGTAAAGGTTACCACAGTCATTTCACTGAGACCAATCATACACAAAAAGATGACATCCAAAACCATAGTTTGAGCATAAATCTTCCTGAAGCTGCTGTAGCCAGAAGGTGGGAGTGGGAGGGGAAGCAAACAAATAGCAACCAAGACCAACAGGGAAAACAAAGTATGAGTAATCCAAGAATGTTAAGCAGGGACTGTTTAACCTCTGTATTGGTGCAACACTGAATAAAATGAGATTAACAGCCTTCACAGAAGACCTGATCCAAAGGTAACTATTGAATTCACTGGAAAGATCGTTAATATTAGGTACCATTTACCTATGGATCCTGTTTGCTGTCCTTATTACTAATCACTACAAAATACTAAGCATGCATTGTAAGACAGCAAAGCAAGAACATGAGAATGATCCTAAGCTGACGGGACACTTGAATTTCAGCCCAGAAAAAAACCTAATTCATTATTTCTTAAAAAATAAAGCTATGATACCTGGGTAGACAGCCTGACTCGAAGTATGCTAAAAACCTGGGAAGCAGAACCTCTTGGATGCAAAGACTGCATCTTATAAGATCTGTACATGCTAAGGCGTTCTTTGTCTTTCTAGGCAAAAGACCGTCAAAAGTCCTCCATTCACAGTTTTGTGAAGTTTGTTTTCATTGTCTTTGCATTGAAAAAAAATTAAATGGTGAAATAAACTATTTTCATTTTGCATCACTTAGAAAACCCCATGTCAATTAAAATCAGAATATTCCTTTCACTTTTTGAAAAAACAAGAAGTCTGAATTATTTAAAATAGTTGCTATTCTCCCTGTTCAGATTTCAAGCTGAAAGAAAACTGTTCACAGATCCCTGTTTTGGAATTTCTGACTCAGACTGAATTCATTAGTCTCTGTGTAATGTCTTTGTCTAAAGTGTGATGTTGTAAGTAGAATCCACTTAAATTTCTGAACAGTTTCACCCATTAACAATAGGTTGTTACTATTTCTTTGTATCATGCATTTTTATGCAGTGACAATATAGCAACAAAATACTAGTACAAGACAACATATGCCATAACCACAAATACTCTAAGGAGGTGTACAGAGATGCAAGGCAAAGAGATGGAAATTTAGCATACTCATGAGAAATGCCTAGAGTGATTGCAGCTGAGAGCATGAAGAGAGATATTATTGGCATTACCTTTTACTGCTGATGCCTTTTCTATATCTTATGTGTTGGAAAAGAAACCTATCAGTGTTACTCAAGGGGAACTAAGAGTTCAGATTTTAGAAAATTATTTTGCAATAAAAACAAGATGCTGAATGCATATTAGGAGCTGAGAGGGTCAATCTAAAAACAGGAATTACAAAGGCAGCATCAATACTTCAATTGACAAAATTTCAGGCAATTCTTTTAGAAATAGTGTAGCACCTGTATAATTTATTAGTATGGAAAAAAAGGTCCTCAAAAATTTTCAGTCTACAACTGAATAAATTTCAATTTTGAGTACTTCCAAAATTCTGAGCCTCTGTCCTCTTAACATTGACATTCTCAGACTCTAGCTATTAGAAGAAAAGATTTAAGAGTCCATTTCTAAAAATGGAATGTTCATGGCATCGTTGGCCTGAGGCAAGTTCAACAAAGTACTGGGACATTGCGGGAAGTTCCAAGGGAATTGAGACACGCAGAGAAGAGATGCATTTAAAAAGGGGGATAGTACAAGAATGCAAATGCTATGGCATGTGAACAAAATGGAAAAAACCATTACTCTTAAGGAACTTGTTTCTGTTTACTTTTCTTCCTTACATGTTTAGTACACACTTTGATTTCCCACTTGACTGAAGAAAATAAAGACTAATGAATATGCTCACATAGACAAGCCATTACAACCACAAAAAACAATATTATTTTTTTGACCTTGCACTTACATTGCTCCCATCACAAGCAAGTTAAGAGACTAAGCACTTGAAGGAGCAGAACTGAACCACCACCTTCACTGCAGTATCATTCTCTCCACTATAATAATAGTGATAGGACAACTCATTGCAGAAAAGGATGGAGGCAGGTTACTTAATTCCCACCACAACTCCCCTCCCTGTCAGTCTGCCACTTCAGCCTTATGTCCAGAGAGGAGACAAAAAGAAGTTTCAGGCTAAAGGCTGGCATCAGGACTCAGAGAACCTTAGATTCCATTGTTCACATAGACAGCTCTTGCCAAAGTCTTTCAGTCTCCAATTTTTACCTCTGAACATGGAAATACCATGCAGTTTACAACTGAACATAGCAGATGTGTAACTATATTACCTCCTTAACTGACTGATAGTCATTATCAACATCATAATATCAACTATCTGATGGTCACATTGATTGCTTCACAAATGCTCCTTGCTGAAAAGAACCAAACAACACTAAGGGCTGTGTATGATAAGAATTGTCTAGACAAAAATTTTGGAAATTTGGTCCACTTCATATACTGCAATTGCGTGTCATTCTTGTTTCTAGAATCAGATTACTTTCCTTCAAATATAGATCTTATATCCTTCCATTTTTCTGTCTTTAAATGTCAAGATAGAACATTCTCTGCAATTGAAAATAATGTATGAAAGACATCTCTCACAGGAGTATCAGAGATTGTTCCTCTTACTCAGTATGAGAAAATATTTACTGAATTCTGAAATTTCACCTCTCCATTGTCACTGTGTATCCCAAACTCTAATCAACTGCAGCACTATCACTGTGTATCCTAAATTCTAATCAACTGCAGAAATATCCTTTGAGTTATCATCTTCTGAAAATAGATTCTGCCCACAAAGAGGAAAGGATTTCTTTTCCTTGTAAGTTTACATACATTCTGCATCACTGTAATGATTATAATTTTTCAAAACCAACTTTGACAGAACATCCCTATGTGATGACAGACTAGAGAACTAATTGGGTATTCCAATTAAGATTTTAAAAGATGGGAACTAAATTTGCACCCTTTCTCTTTGTTTTTAAACTTTCAGAAGGCCTCATTTTAGAGAAAGTCAACATTTCCCAGAATATGGGAGGAGGCTCTATTTGACTTCTTAGTAAAAGGCAGTGCTTTCCTATCAGATTAATTAAGCTTTTCTTCTACTGTCTTCATTGAATTTGACTTTCAATATCTGCTTGCACAGAGAATTACTTGTTGTTGAGGAAACAGCAAACCAATTATTTTTTACCTAAATACTTATTTTCTCATAGCTTATGCAAAGTACTCTAACTCTATGTATGTTTGAAGAATGCTTTTTCCAAGTGTAACCTCCAATTTTATTTCCTATGAAACTACAGGCTAAGTAAAATGTGCCATTTTCTATGCAAAGATATACCTTTTCCTAACATGTTATCAACTGTGCATGTTATGCAACAGTGACCAACTGTTGCACCTGAAGTTTTCAGAGGGTCCAGCTTTGAAACCCTCATTTGAAATGACCAGGCAAGAGGGAAGATTCTCATGTGTCAAAATACAAATACTACATATGCTAGTTCAAACAAGCATTTGCTAAAAGAAATCTTTAAGCATCTCACAGCAATAAAATTACAACACTGAAAGCTAATGTCCAGAGCCTTATATCCACCTAGTCATCAAGGTAGAGAAGCTGCAACACAAATTGGGGTCTAGAAGAAGAAGAAAGCTTTCAATAAAAAGATACAAATAAGATGCACACATCAGAGGATCCTGTGTCAGGGAAATGAAGCAAAAATCACTATGGTAACCCGCTAATTTTAAATCTTGAACTAATGATTATCTCAGGAAATAAGGAAAGAAAGAAACACCATTCTGATATGGTGTTTAAGAAAACAGGAAAACAGAATGAGCATTCTTCTTCACCTGAAAATACCAGGCTCATCCCACCAGCTACTAACCCTTACATAAGTGGGTCTTTTCTCAGTGCAAAACAGAAATTACCATTAAAGCAAGAGACATCAGTTCAGTAAAAGTTAATGAGTAGCTCCCTTATTTTCTGGCTTGGTGCCACTAAGATAGAGGAAATTTCTTTTTTATTTTGAAATAGTATTTTGGAAAATTTTGGCATTTACATTTATTTAGGGACTGGAACATCTCTCTTATGAGGACAAACTTAGGGAGCTAGGCCTGTTCAGCCTCAAGGTGACTTCATCGGAGTCTCTAAGTATCTGAAGGGAGGGTATCAAGTACTCTTCTAGTCATTAAAAAGGTTAAGCTCTAGGCTTTTCATTTCAAGCTGTTCTAATTGGACCACATCTCAGTTTAATAATTAGTTGTGTGAGGTAAGATCAACTCAGAGTGGCTTAAATCATATGCCTTTCCTAGAGCATGCCTGCATCTAATAACAAGTGGTATGGAACAGATGCATTCCTCCCTTCAACGTCTTCCTGTTTAAAGAACCTGTGTATCAGATGCTGGTCACTTACTAGGTTCAGGACAGAGCATCAATTACAGCACATCAGGCCAAGTTAAAAATTATTAATTGCACACTTAAGATCAGAATTAAGTTCCGCTCAGTTCAGCAGGCTTTAAGCAAATGTTTCAGTCACAGATATATACCAATGTGTTGAATAAAGTTCCTTGCTGTTTAATTCCTTCAATGAAGAACATAAGGAGGCACTGGTTTAACCAAGAGCGCAAGAGACTACTGGAATCAATATATGTCTGTGAGAGAATTGGATAGTCAAAGAAATGGAACGATGTAAATTAAATTAATTATTAGAATAATTACTTTTGCATTGTATTTGCAGTACAGACAAGTTCTCCCAAAGAAACTGTATAAAATCTCTTTGCTAGTGACGAACTGCTAATCCTTCTTCTGATCAAAAAGCACTCAGTTCAAACCAATTTGAAAACCAGCACATGTGCGTGCACTATTTCTTTTAATATCACTTTATCTGGTCCTGCTAGATTTTACAAGAACAAATAAGCATTCAAACATGAATGATACAACTACAAACACAAATGATTTTTTGTAGATATGCACATTATTTCCCATCTGATAACTCCTGATAATCTGAGACTCTTTGAGATCCAAAAAATATCAGCAAGATATTTTCACTGAAAGCTGCACTTTTCAATTTTTGCAACTGCATCAGAAATTTTCTGTGAACATAAACTATACATATCTCTATCCAGGACTCAAAAATAACTGTATTAACAATTCTGCATGTGAATGTTGCTTTGCATTTAGGGGAACAAAAGAAAGTAATTTTGTATTTCTTTATGTGGAAACAAGTCATTGAAAGATGGAACAGAAAAAATTAACAGAAGGATAAATATTGAGCCTAAAATTTCACAGAACACCATTGGAAATCAAAGAATCTGTACATAAATATATACTTCAGATCTAGTACACATTCAAGTCACATTGTTTCCTTGAATTATCAAGTTATTTGCAAAGCAAGTGTTGGAAAAAAAAATGTAGTTGGTTTTCCCTCTCATCATTTTAAGTGACTGAAAATGCTTCATTTTCAGCTACTGCTGTTACATTGCCTTGCTCTTTCAACCACAGATCCTCATTCTCATGTCCACCATATTTTTCCATACCCTCAGTTAGAACCAATGACTGGTCCATGATTCACGTGCCCAGACCTATGATAAAATAAGTAGAGGCCTCTGACAGGAATAGGCATAAACAGAGGCAGGGGGTCAAGTACAAGCTTTTAAAACCATGAAATTAAACTCTGACTAAAATCATTACCATTTGACATCCTGGCTTATACAGGGACTGAAAATGCATCTAAAAGAAAAGTGTTTTAATGACTTCACTGGGTCTGTGATTTTTCCCAGTATCCTCATCTTTGTTCACAAGGGTGGTGGTTTATTTTTTTTACTATGAATATGCAGAACAAAATCCCAAAACGACTCCCAAAGGGAAAGGGGAAAAAAGGGAAGGGGAAAAGGGACAAAAACGGGTAAAACCAAAACAAAACAGATACACACACACTCATGAACTCGGAGAAAAGCTCAATAAAGTAACTAACACAATAAATTCTCACTAAACTTCCCTCAACAGAAGGAGTTCCTTCTCCTCTGCACAGCTGGCACAACAGCTCCCAGAGAGGCCTCAGCTCACAGAGATACAAGCTAAGCCGACACAGAGACCTGATGTCCTCCAAGCACACGAAAGGAAGAGAGAGAGAAATCTTCCTCCTTGGTCTTTATATACAGCTGATTACATGAAGGAATGGTGTGGAATACTTCCTTAGTTATAACCTTGTTACCAGGGAAGGGCTAGACCAAAACCAAGAAAACTAAACCACCACAACAAGTGACATGGGAACATACATATTTCAAGCACTTAAAAGTTCTCTAAAGTACTAGTGCTACCTAGTAACTCTTTTATCTCTTAGTTTACTTTGTAGAATATGCTTATTAGAGTGAACCTTGTATGTGTTTGTATAGGACCATGTGAAGAGGAGTTTTTTAATTTGCAAATAGACTCTCTCCCCATTTCTCAAATGTATTAAAACACTTTGTCTACTGAAGGCAGATTTGTCAATTAATCAAAGGGTTTTTTTTTTCTGCCAGGTTACAATACATAGAATGACATCTGATCTTACCTCTCCATTTTCCAGAGGATGGATTTTGGAGTAATACGAAGTGCATATGACCTCATCATCTTTTATATAGGATGGAGTTCCAGGACGGGGATGAATGTTGTAGCGTGTTAGGCACTCACTGTCTGTGATAGCATAGTACTGCCATGGTTGATAGTCTATGCCATCCAGTGAACGCTCTAATATCCAATTCCCAGGACGAGGTGAGTTAGCTGCTTTCACAATAACATATGCAATTTGGAAAATCTGAAAAATAGAAGAATTTTTAAAATGCATTTAAGTACATAATTATCAATTCATTCCAACTTCTTCATAGCTGCCAAACTAAGAACAGCAAATATTATAATACTTGAATTTTTTCCCCTAGAAATGTAATATGTCCTCTCTGAATACAGAAATAAATTCTCCATTAACATTTCTGAAAAAAATATTAGTTGCAGTAGGCCAATAGAGACTTTGAAAATAGAATTAAAAAGCATTCTAAACTACACATAACTTAGTAGGTAATTGCTAAGCTGTCATTTCAGCCAAATGTTTGGAAAGTTGGTTTGGGGTATTTTCAATTCACAGATGTGAGATTGTTTTCATCTCTGTATTTATAGACATATATTTTTTGCAGTGTTTAAGATGTGCCAAACTCTGTTACAACTCTATCTCAGTTTTTAAAAAAACAAAACAAAACATAGGTTTAAGCTATTGAAAGGTAATCACAACATGCTGAAACCATTCTACAAAACACTCTTGTTTCAATCACACAGCTCAGCACTGTGACCATAAATAAGCTTTATTGGACAGAGATACATCAAATACTGCTACAAACAAAATATAAACATATAATCAATGCTCATTATAGTCCATTTCACCTGCTTATTCAATGGATTTATCAATTTATTTTTATTTATTATAGTTTATTTCTGTGAACAGGCTTGCTGAAATGCAAACTACAAATACATTTGCAATTGCAGAACGACATACATTGGTGATGTGGGTCTGGTTTAGTTTGCTTTTTAACCTAGTAACAGCAATATGCTACAAAGTTAGAACTCAAGGCAAGGAAAGGAAACAGCTATTTCCATTAGAAAAGTATAACACATAGCAAATTAGTATTTCTAAGACGCAGCGCTAAGACATGAGGATGCCAGAGGATATCATGTAGAGAACAGTGTGGATTTAATACTTAATATTTTTTCTATCAGAGAGTCACTGCAAGGAAACTGAAAGATCAGACTTAGTCCACAAAAAAATTGCTTGTGAATGCTTAGACAAACAGTAAAGCCACTGAAAGAAGATCCTACAGTAACCAATGAAAGAAAGTAAGAAGATTCAAATTGGTTTTCATTAAGAACCAGTATTTCTATTAAATAGAAAATATGTTAAGTGGCAGAGTACTGCAAACACTGCAGTACATTTGACGATGGAGGCAAAGAAAATGTTTATCTCCAGTTATCATTCTTGCCTTCTGTGCAGGTACTGAGAACGTGGTAAGATTCACAATAGCTTCAGTCTGAAAGACAAATCTGTAATGACCAAAGTTTTTCAGTGGAAGCAAGAAGTGGATGAGGCTTTATTTATTTCAAAATGAAGAACACATGTGTAACTGTGCATTCATGAAGGATTATCTCAAGTTATCAATATTTTTCTTCAATAGCACAGAATAAGCACTCCAGAGACAAAGAGAAACCTGTGTTTTATTCCATTGTTTCACAGGAATCATCACTTGTCCCTTGTTCCACAAATGAGCTTTCTTCTCTCAACACTTTCTATAGCTATATAACCACAAAAAACTATAATCAGAATAGTTCCCCCCATTAAGCCGTTAGAAATGACAGAATTAGAGAATAGAGATTTCATTCTAGAGTACTTCTGAATACTTTTTTGGTTGGTTTTGGTTGTTTTTTTCATTTTACAGAAGGGATTTACCTCAAGTTCTCATAATAAGACCATTCCTTATGGAATGGATAACAACTGAGGTTAAACTCATTGCTAGGGCTTCTACCATGGAAGATGTGTGGTTTAGGACATTCTAATAAATTCATAATTACAGGTGTGTATATATAGTTTCCTTTGTGGAAGTCCTAAAATCTGCAGCACTTCATGAATGACTCATTGTTAAATACTGCCAAAAAAACATTTAGCTCTGTAGACATCTTGGATGCATTGGCTCTGTGGGATCTTGAGGAATAATCAATACAGGAAGTCTTTTTTTGTTTGCTTGCTTTGAAATATGAGGCTGTATGAGAGAGCGAAATTTTCTACAGTGATTTCTTAAATTAGAGCCCTCTTTCAATAACATTTCCTGCACATTCTCCTGCAGGTTTGTTTGAAGTCTTGTTTCTTACCTTCTGAGATAGTGTACTGCTTGACTGAAATTTATTATATACCTTTGGCTTTCATTATTTTTAGCACACTTTGTAAATGAAACTGTAACAAAATTTTATTTTAAATAAAAGCAGTAGAGAGGAAACAGAATATTGCAGGTCATAGTGGTGTGAATATATTTCTCTTAATCTAATTTTGACAAGGAAAAAAGCTTCTTAATGTAAATAAAACAATACACATCGAGAGCTGCTTTTAACTACTACGCAATTACAGTTTTCAACCTGATCCATACTACTACTGACCCAGCTTCTGAATGTTCCTTTTGTGGCTTCTGCGACAGCACCAAGCACCAAGCTATCTGCAACCCACTGACATAAGAAACTCCCTCTTTCTCTTTCAAGTCTCTCTTCACAAATGGAACTGCAAGACCGCATTGTATAAAACAAAATTATTTCCTGGGTAGAGAAACAGAGCTGGAACTAAGGACCAGTATTTTTAAATGCTGGTAGGCTATTAATGCCAATTGCAGAGAAGGGAAGATGAACAAACACATGCATCAAAAACATTACTCCTGATCTGTCTATGACTAGGCTGAAGACAACACAGGATGCTAATCCATGCTTCTTAGAAATAATTTTCTTTTGAGGGACAGCTAGATATGTAGAGCTTTAGCATGAATCAAGTTGTTGCATCTTAGACAGCTACACTAGGCACTACCAGCTCACCACAGTGCTACGACACAGACAGCAAACACAGTGTATTCCATGTTTTACTGTGCTTTCTAACAAGTTGACAACCAGTGCAGAAGAAAACAGACTAAAATTAATGGCAGCTGCATGATGATTCTCAAAACAAGTCAATGTAATGGAAGCAACACTTACTTTCCAATCAGCTGGAAAACTACCCTTGTTGAAATACAAGAGTAATTCTTCTTTTATTGAGGACTTGCTTAGCAAATGGTTGTTCTGGTTACTATAACATGACCAGCAAGTGCTTAGTGGCATGAGAATGCTAATAAAGTCTAATGCATTTTTGTTTTTGTTGCATTTACTTCCACAATCAAAAAAAGTTAAATTGTTCAGCACTCTGAAGCCAAGTTTCCTCGTACATTGGAACACTGAGTTTCTATTCCCACAGGGTAATTGGAGCACACCTGGTTAATTTTTCAAATAGCATCAATAAACCGACACGTGTCAATGGATATGGTAACTGCACAATATTAAAGCGCATCAGGTTTTGTAAAAGTGCAACAGAATTTAACCTAGAGAGCAAGGTTTGCTGATACAAATGCGAAAAAGAAGCAATACCAAGCTGCCTAGTGGCATGCAATAGACCATTAACACAGCTGCTCAAGCACAGCTGGCACTTTTTTCTACTTGTTCTGCTCATGTGACCATAGTATAATCAGGAGAGTGGGAGGGAAGTAGTCCAAATAGACCTTTGAACCTTACCCAAATCATATACAACATAATCCTCAAGATGAGAAACAAAATGAGTCTTGGGTCTCATTTTCCCTGGTAATTGTCTCAGCAGTGAGATCTGCGAAACACATTGTAAGAATAGTTCTGTAACTTATAGCACTGTATCTTCTTGTGAATGCCTCATAAGACATAGAAAAGTGCATCCTACTATACAGGATAATTTTCTACACTAATATTATTCAGATAGAGCTGAAGTGAATCATTAATCTGCATAGGCTTAGCTAGTGAAGTAGGAAATCTCATTGTCTCTGACTCCCACCTGCATTTCTATTTAAAAAATAAATCCTTTGGTTAGAAAGCATTCATGTAAGTTGAATATCATCAGAGAAAAAATAAAGTACCACGCAATTCTACAGAAGTATTTCCATTTCATTTTCTCCACAGAAGAACATACTAGCTCTAATGGAGGCTTCCATCAACAATCTGGTGTGAACTCCCTATCTACCTGTTTACTGCAGTTATGTTGTTTATTATTATTGCAGTTTAGTGGTCAAGTAAACACAGTATTCTTCCATCAAGAAGAGTGCACAAGACAAGGGCTTATTTCCTTACAGGCTGGCATAAATGCAGTTAAACCATGTGGCCTTAAACATTCCACAGATACATTTAACCAATATTTTTGAAGTGCTGGTAGGGGCAGCAGAAAAGCACTGCAGACATCCCTTGTCTCAGTATGAAATCAGTCTAGATGAGTCGAGGCTAGCTCAACACTCTGCAGGCTAATTAGCTACAGGGGGGTTCTCCCCCACCCTTAAGAGAAGTAGGGGAAAGTCTATGCAGGATTTATTATGGGTTGTATTAAGGGGATTGTGCAAATGGATAAAACCTAATATGGAACATTTAGGGGAGGTGGAATAAAAGGAGGGATCAAGGTCGCTCAGGAAGGAAAAAATGTAATACACAGGGAAAAAAGAGATAAAAGGAACCAGTTGATTGTAAATAGCTAGCTGTTCAGCGTGCTAGCCCCGACCTTGATCACTGAAGTCTGACCTGATCCTGTTTCTAAGTATCTTCCATTTAGGTGTGCCCTCCCTTTTCACTAGGTATGTCTGAATAAGAGTTAACAAGCTAAATTAGCCAGCAAGTAGAAGATGTCTGAGTACCAGCAACCTGACTGGGGCTGCATATCTCCAAGATCATGAAAAGATTATCTAAGGCTATCTCCTGAAGCATTGCATATTGTGTATGCATACAAAGTTATACACACCCCTAGAAGACTTTAAATCTGATCAACTAGACAGGAAGAAGAGGGCAAGGCAGTCTGTGCTGTGTTTGTGTTCACATGGATGCTAATAGGGCACTGTGGTCTATATGTCACTCTGTGCAGCCATGCATGTGTTTCACTCAGGAATATGAGCTCTGCCTTGCTACAGTGTGTACATGAACACAGAGCCATAGGAGTCTTGCATCCATCAAGCTACCAGATTCAGTAACTTCTAATACATTGCATGATCATCAATCAGGAATCACAGATCTAAACAGATTGTCACTGCAAAAGTGTTCCTTGATCATTAACTTCTATCTTTGCACTTAAGTATAAAAACAACTGTATATGGAGGACATCATACATCTTAAATACTACCTTTGCATTGTTTGTCATTTTGGAATAGTCTCTTCTAAAGGCTTAAGACATGAAGCAGATGAAATCCTACTACTAATGAACTGAAGCAAAGACTATTTGAGTTTGAGAAGCAGCTCCTTGAGTTCTCATAAGCCAATTTATGTGACAGTAATATTTCTATTAAAACATACTCATGGATTATTGTTTGGGTCTAGTATGTATGAAAGAGTAGGCAAGTTTTGACAAGGATTTTTATACAATTAGCGATTTAAAACCAGCTAAACTTCTCATTTTAGGCTCACATCCAACTCAGATTGAGAAAAAGGATTATTTAGAAATTAAGTGGGTCTCAGAATTCCTCAAAAGACCATCGAGCATGTATGTTTTTGTGTCACTGTCCCTAGAGACAGTGGCCATAGTTTCAAATATTCTGCTCACATTTAGAAATACTGTAATTGAAAATATTGGCATGGGGTGGAAAAAAAAATGCTTAACAGGATTCCACTAATATCAGTCTAGAGAGCTGAACATCTCCCTACTCCATGCTGCAGTTTGCATTCTAATGATAATGTTGCTCCTGTTCATCTGAGCTGCTTCCAACTGAAATGCTGCTGCCAGATGGGGAATTTGGGCTGAAAGAAACATGCACTTGATTCCAACATAGGTTTTTTTTTTTGTTGTTGTTAGTTTGTTTTGTTTTTTTGTTTGTTTGGTTTTGGTTTTTTTGTTTGTTTGTTTGTTTTTGTTTTTTTCTTCAGTGTTACAAGCAAATCTAGCTGGGCATCATCTGTCCCGTAAAAATTGTAGTTACAAAAAGTTCTAGCTAGCAATGTCATGCAAATTAAGATGTCCACAGTCCTTCATGGGAAAAACTGAGAAAGATTTTACCATAGCAAACCCTGAAAAGCTCTAAGGTGGGCATCTCCATACAAAGTTGTTTCAGATAGAAATTCGTCATTGCACTCATGTGCAATGCTCTGTATGATTCAGTTAATACCTGCAGTATGTACATTTTGAAAAAACTGTAAAAATAACCTAGAACAATCTCAGCTTTCTCCCTTCCCTGTATGTAACTACTAGAGAGACACAAGGCTCCTTTAAGAACACTTTCTTCTCCTTGATAAAAAATACATAATTTATTAATATTTCTGAACTTTTGCTCATGTTGTAAGTAAAATATGATTATGACTCATGTCACTTAAAAAATGAAAGCAAAGTCTAGTAAAAGAATGCACTTTATACAATGGCAAACTGTAAAACTCACAAGTTGTCCAGCTGTTGAATATCTAAGACACATTAGCCAAATGGAAGGAGTCAGTACCTGTAAAGTTTCTGTCAATGTCAACTTTGTTCTTTGTAATTTTCTCTGTTGGTTTTCTCCATTACCCACTGTTCAGGTGTTTGTAAAGGCCACAAAAAGAATAGCTGCTTTCTGTCGACTATTTTTGCTGCTCTTCATTGGCCTGGCATATACCAGAATTGAGGGCTGAATGTAATAATCTCTTTTCAGTACTTTCACATAACAGCAGAAAGCAAGTGCTTTCAAATAACAGCAGAAAACAATTCTTTCCTCTTTATTTCCCAGAGTTAATATTTTCATTCCATGGAGGAAGGGCATAGTGAGAAAAGGAAAATTGATAAAATGTCAATATTTCAACCCTTCTTCTTAAAATATAGACAATAGAGGAGTAAGACAGGAAAGGTTATTCCTCTATTTTGGTAAAAAAACAAACATACAAAAAAATCCTTTTTTTTTTTTTTTGCATCCAAGAATTGATTACTGGGTCCAGTAACATTGAGAGCACTCAGACTGAAGTGTCTGTATCTCTTTCAGTGATGTGTCCTCTCCCCAGCTCTCACATACCAAGTCTTTACAGTTTCAATCCATAATGAGAATATTAATTTTAACACAGATAAAACCACTTAGATATAGGAATAGCCTATAAGAAACTGCTTTGCCTAGAAACACTTTTCTTACAGAACTGTAGAATGGTTTGGAAGGGACCTATGAAGACCCAGTCCAACTCTTCTGTATGAAGCAGCCACCTCTTGGACTAGAGGCTGATTATTTGGTAGTTCCCAGGGTCCTCTTTAATACACTTTTTAAAAAATTTGTGTGATATTTGCTTGTCTCAAGTCACTGAGGGCTTCACCTGTGTGCCAAGGCTTTTCAAATATGATGAAGAGTGGCTTAGCAACTACATCAGCCAAATCCCTCAGAACCCAGGGAGGGATCTTGTTGAAGTTCTTCGATTTCCTTTATGTACAACAGATACCAAGTTCATGTTGCACTAATTTTTTCAATGTGAAATTAAAGATCTTTTTTTCAATGTTATGGTTTCTACCTTTTACATAGAGTGATAAAAATATATATAAAGAAATACTTGTTACTTAGTGAGGTGATATCTATCTGTTACCTACCTTGTGGAGAGGGATATAAACAAACATCTGAAACTGTTGTATTGTTGGCAGAAAGCATCTTCTGCATTATCAACATTCAAACCTTTAACATTTCCTGCTGAAAACTTCACAAGCTTTTGGTTTGAGTTTTCTGGAAAAGGACATGTTATTCACTATATATAATGTATGCTAAGAGGCATCGTATCTTGAGGAACAGGGATTTTGATTTTATTTCAATTGTAAGTTCTTCAAGGTTAGTATCATTGATCTGAATATGAAATAGGCATGTACTAATTTACACCCATTCTCCAAACATGACACAATGTTCTCTCCATCTCAATCTGGAAAATATTGTGCAATATGAACAACTTGAATAATGAATAAAGTAGTTCAAATAAGAAAAAGTAGAGGCTTTCTTTTCAAAATATTTCTTTGCCATCCTTTCATATACATCATGTCTCATTTCTTTAGATAAACATGATAGTGATTAAGAAGGCTTTAAAAATACATGCTGGCACTAATATGAACCTATCTCATGTCACTAAACTTTTGACATTTCAAAAACATATAAAAGGAAATAAGAAAACCTTAATGATATCAGATTCTAAATCAGATTTCCAGGTCAAAAAAGTGTATGCATGTTCAGTTTTCATTTAGTTTTTATTACTTTATAGAATAT
The DNA here is from genome assembly GCA_035047845.1 of Dendrocincla fuliginosa. Classification (NCBI taxonomy): domain Eukaryota; kingdom Metazoa; phylum Chordata; class Aves; order Passeriformes; family Dendrocolaptidae; genus Dendrocincla; species Dendrocincla fuliginosa. The sequence continues at coordinate 60,582,203 of JAWWMO010000121.1, forward strand.
CCTGAGAACTGATTTGGATGTAGATAAATTGCCGTATGGTATAGCAGAGGATATATGGAATATAAAAAACAAATTATGAGTAATTTTACATATTTCTGTCTCATAGACCTCTTTTACAGTCAGAATTTACTTATGAATAATTACAAATCATGACACATTAGGACTCACAACCAACTGGAAAGTTTATCTTCACCATGTTCTATGCTCTGATTAAGAACAGATCAAGTCTCTGGTTTTCCATATTTTGTACCTGGAATGATCCAATAGATGCCATTCTCTAAGCTGCTTTTGTCACTTAGTTCACATTAGTCCAAATAAAACAAAAAGAGCTACATTAATGTCTGTTTTCACTGACAGTCTAAATTGCATCATTGATAATTGATTTTTTTAAGTGCACATGACCTGCCACACACAGACAGAGACAGACAGAAAGAGAACAAATTTACCATCAATAGATTTGATGAAAGGATAGTATACCTATATATTCATTCTTCACTGTTCAGAAGAAAACATGATTTTATGCAGCCCTAAAATCTATTTAAACATTTACCTTATGGCCATTAGTACTTTTTCCTGGAGTGGTTTTAGATCCACCGACATATCAACACAATTGCATAGAAGAGAAAAAACTCTTGGCAAGTCAGATTTAATGCTCTTGACCAAGCTCTGACCTAACATGTACATTAAGAGTCACAGCATTTTACCCTGTGCCATACACTGCAATCTGAACACTTTTGCATCTTGCTAGCTTAAACAAAAGGCAATTAAAAACAACCTTAAGCATATATTTCATCAAATCATTGTATAAATACTGGCAGAATGCCACAAAACCCTGCATGACACCATGGCAAGGTACTGTCTTGCTATTAGGAGTTCATTCGAATCCCCTAAATCTTAACTTGTACACAAAATCTTATAAAACGTGCATTGGTCAATTAATATCCTATCTCTTATCACATAGTCAGATGTCCTTCTCTTACAAGTTGTCATCATGTGTCCTACAGAATTTTGGTGCCCACAGACCTCACGTTCCATTGTCAGTTTTGTGATAAATGCCTAGCAAAACAGAAGCACTATTTTATGACCACTGTCAGCTGGAAAACTCATTTTTTCAGGTATGCTTTTATAATTGTAAACTATTCAATGACATTTTTTCAAAATTGATAACAAAATCTATTCCACACTGAGAATCCTATGAACCCCTTATTTCTCATGCTACTATTCCTCCAAGCTCTGTAATTTTCTTTAGAAATAAAACTGCTAACAGTTCAAAATCAGAAGACAACCTCATATTCATGTCATAGCGTATGTGTCAGTGGATTCCTCATATTCATGTCATAGCATATGTGTCAGTGGATTCAAAAGTGTTAAGAGAATACTTTGGACTTATATCAAAGGTGAATAGCTGTCTTAACACCAAAATTAGAAAAGTGATATGTATATTTAATGTAGTCATCGAGGGAATATGTAAAGTAAGTAAAAAAAGAAAGAATAATTCTCAAAACTTTTCAAAAGTCATTGTTAGTGTGTATTATGAATTGAAGTTGAAAGGATTTGCTCTCTTAAAATTCTTTCTGACTAACCACAAAGCAATAAAATTGTGGTCTGATTTAGTGAGGAGCACAAAAAAATTGGGCAAAATAATCCTGTGGAGGAACCACTCAGCCTAGCTTACAGCACTTTGTATGATGGGTACTTTGTATGATGATCACTACAGTAATGGCTTCTTAGCATTTCAGAATGTATTGGAGAGTACTCCCACCATGTATTATTGCCCCACTCATGAAAAACTACTTTTTCGATGCTGCAGGAAAGTCAGTATGAGTATCTTCACTAACATTTGTTTGTTAGAACACCTAAAAGCTTAATGCTGCAGGGTCTTCTGGAGTTATGGCTGGCATAGACATGCACTCTTGACCCTTAACTGAGGGAAAAGGTCATTTGTTTTCCTTCAGGTTTTTGTGTGAGTGATATTAATGTAGAAAACTTCATTCTCAGATAAGAACAAAGCCCTGGGTAACATCTGTTACCAGTAGGCATATATTCTCTCCTTTCCACAACTAGAAATCCAGGAGCATAGCTACAAAATATAAAGTAGATTTGCTAATAGTATAAGAAACAGGTAGTTCTTAAAATTTACTGTAATGTCAAAATATTTACTACACTTCTGTTTGTTTTCACAATGACAAACAATTATGTTTTCTAGGTATGTTTGCTATAAATCCTCACTGGTATATTTGCGTGCTGTTTGTTTTCTTGGTTTTCAGTTTTTCAAATACTTTCATTATAAACTGACTTCAAGTCCAATAGTTTTGCTTTAAAAATAACTGAAATTAAATAATAATTTAAAATAACATCAGAAGGATAAAGTACACTTTGTTTCATCCTATAGATATCTAGAGAATTACCAGCAAATAGCAAAGCTGAAGAAAGTAAGAGAATTACTAAAACATTTAGATTCAAATCTATGAAGGCAACAAATACAGAAATTAAACAAAAAAAACTATTACAACTAACATTCAGATTCATGTCTAAAAAATGACTGTAGACTTTAATAAAACATCTCAATTTTTACTTTGGTTTTTTTTTCAATTTGTTCCACATTCTCATTTTCATGGCTTTAATTTTGGGCTGTCACTTCAACAGTTCTTTGCCACATAGGTATAACTGAGCCTTGAAAGTGGACCTAGCATTTATTTTTATTTTTTAGATAATTGATCTTCTGAATTCTCAAATGTTTACATTACTTCAAAACAGAATGATTCACGTGCAAGAAATACTAAGAACAAATATTGAGGATGACAGCTCTATGTTACAGGCACAGGCTGTAGCTCATAGATCAGTATTGCATACTTTCAAGTTTAAGCTGACACAGAGTGCCAGCTGCTCCAGAGAGGAGGGGAACTGTTTCCTCACTAGCTCCAGAAATACATTCCTGCCTCCTCCCCCAGGCTGGCATTAAAACCTCACACAGCAAGCCAAATTGGAAAATTGATTTGGCAGAAACTTAACCTAAAAAAAACAAGACACTGCATTCTGTATGAATGTACATCTGGTTTGCTGCATGACAACACAAGTGCCAGTGCCAGAACAAGAACAGAAACGTCTCCCTTTCACCAGTGAGGTGAAGGGGATGCAACAGGGGGAGCAGCAATCAGGGAATTGCAGCATTACAGTCTCAACCAGCTTTGCTTTTGTTCACATTTCTCTTTAGAAAAAGATTTCTGAAGATGGACAAATCCAATTGACATTTGTTGGTGAAAAGTCCAAATTTGGATTAAATTTCATTTCTGCTAAAATACTTTCTGGTTTGTCAACGAAGAGAAGTCTTCAACCTTCTCTTTAAAAAAACCCTATTTTGAAAGCCCTTGAAGCCCACCATTATTACAAAAAGAAAGAAAGAACACATTAACTGAAAACACAAACAAAAATGTTTGCACATATGTACAAATTTAACATACAAAGAGCACCTGGCAATTAATTTTACTAAACTACTTTTTACATCCCAAGACTAAATGGTATCAACTTCCTCTTCATTCCTTTAACTATTTTGATATTTGATATCAAAAGTTACTCAATAGAGAGCTGCTGTAACTTCCCTGCCCCGCCCCCCCCCCCCCACACACACACTGGAAAGTGTATTTGATATTCCAGAGAAGAGAAAAGCACTCAAAACCAAGTATCTCCTAGTGGTATGCAAGTTCCTGTACTACTATGTAGATAACGGGTAAAGACAATTTTAAATCACTGTGTTGCTCAACACATTCTAATTCCTTAGCCACTTCTTGGTGAACTGCTACAGCTGCAATTATGTATCAACAGAAGCAATGTTGTTGTGAAATATCATCCAATTTACCTCATATTTCACTGTGGCTGTAAGACTGACTTCAGTCAATCCTGAAAGGATTAGTTTAACTGAACCCAATTGTGAGATTCAGCTGTATAGAGAAATACCTAGACAATGGGTTCCACTAATTATTTGAAACCAGACAATAGGAAGACTGTTCCAGAATTCAAAAACCATGCACCAACCTCAAAGGGGTCAAAACTCAAAAACTTGGTTACTTCTTAAAAAAAAAAAAAAAAAGATTAATTGTACTGGGATGCAAACTGAGCAAAAATTCATGGGTCTCTGCCAGTTTTTCATTATGACATAGTTCCTGTAATAGGTGTCTTCAGACTGGCTTTGGAAGGGACAATGAAACACAGGCAATATCTCATTTACTAGAAACAGAAAGAAATGGCTAGTCAGAAAGGGTGGCTTTACTTCTGAGGTTACAGATGTACTCCAAACCAGTCCTTCCTAGGAATCTTTTTGTAACCTCCTCAGTCAAACACTAGAGGGGAGAGGGAACAAGGCCCAAAGTGGGCAGAGAAGTGGTGATGGAAGTAAGAACTTCATTTTCATATAATCTTCCTGTAAAAACAGCCATTCTTCAAATTAAACTTATTAAAAACAGCTAGTCTGTCTCAGACTGGCCAAACATCTGGGCAACACCTTCAACAGAGTTCTGCAAGACAGTATTTGCTACACTTGACTTAAGTCTCCCTTGGCTAACAAACATTTGAACCTTGCTGCTGTGTAACAGTGATGAACCTTTCTGCAAGAGATCTGTACTCCCCCAAGGGATCTGGCTAATGTTGTTCATCAAGGAACTGACAGCTGTAAATGTTTCCTTCGAACAGCTATCAACACAGCACAGTCATACTGGCAAAGATAAGGAGCAAATGACAAGCAAGGTCCAATAAACAAGGTCTCTTAATAGAAGAGTGTATTCCTCTCTCAAACTTGCTTTCTCCAACAAGAAAAAGTCAGCAATATTGCATTAAGACATGGGGGAATGCCATCATTTTGGTGTATGCACCATCTGATAAGGCTAAACACAAAATCTGGACACTGTTCAGACAGAGCTTATAAGGGTACATCCACATTAGCTTTTTAGCTCAGGGAAGAGGCATGCTTTAGAGGTCAGTCTCCTAGTGTCCCAATTTAGTATGCTTTCTTTCATATCATTGATATATTATGGAGCTCACAAATTGCATTCTGTTCAGATAAGAAGTAAGTCAAGAGAACATGGTAATACATACATGATTAATTTTATCTGCTAAGGGACATTCAGCCCATGGTCCCTCACAGAACTAGTCTGAAGTGAATTTCTTCATAAGTGAGCTGGGTCAGCACCAAATACACACAAGTCCCCTCCCAAGTCTGTCCCTCCTGCCTCCCAGTGCAACAAGCTCTTTGCTAATGCAGGCAAAATAGAAGTATTAATAATCAGATTTTTTTCTCCTCAGTTGGTTTCAAATTTTACCCAAATGTTCAAATTATAGGTCACATTTCCCATTATGTATAACAGCATAGCAGCAGATGTATAAACTCAATGTGCAACCCAAAATTCAAGCTTTAAAAAGAAAATAATTATTTTTAAAATGCAAGAATTAAAAAGCACAGTAATGAATGAATCACAGACAGTATTTTGCATTTGGTATCTCAGCTGTGAAATATTACTTTCATAAATTGGTTATATGCTATTTCTGATGTTTGTAGCTGTCCTACCTATAATAGCAAAGAGTGAAGATATACTTTCCATGGGAATCTTCCTCCCTAATGACCTTTTTTACAATTTGGTGACAACTGTGCACACATAGATTCTATTTCCCTTCTCTGACAGAAGTTTTTTCCCCCCTCCCTTTTAAGCTCTTCCCACAGACTACCATACCTAATGCTTTTAACACACTCCTATCCCGGGTATATTTCAGTCCCAACTTAAAATTCTCACATTCATCTTCTCACAATTTCTTAGTTCTCATGTCTGTCTTTTGCCACCGACCCACTTAGTTGTACAATCTTCTGTAGAGAAAGCAAAAGCATGCATTCATTTTGCAATTCTTTCATTTTCCTAACATTATCCTGATTAAGGATACGTGATACATGATTGTGACTGTGCACACAGGCATGCATATGTATTTCTACTCATGGGTATTAAATTGAATCAACTAATTAAGAAAGCATTCAAAACCAGTTCACAATCCTCCACTGAAGTTATATTTGGAAAACACAGAATTACAAAATAATGAATTTAGCATCAGCAGAATATTGCTGACTGTTCTTAGTAGATGTTGTTCAAAATGCTTCTGAACATTCTTCTCCCTTTGTTATTCAGTTCTCTATATAGTTTAAGAAATGCCACCTCCCAAAGTATTATGTGTGCTACTCAAATAGTCAAGTCCATGAGTCTAAAAACATACATTCTAGAAAGTACTAAAATACTCTTCAGTAGAAATCACTGCAGCCCCAATTCTTCAGACAGAATGTAGTTTTTTAGACTCCTAGAGAAGGAGGACAGGGGACAAGATGAAAAGATAAGGTGAAAGAGTTGGATATTATTAGAGCTTAAGGAACTTAAAACTGATGAATGATAATTGTTTCATAGAGAAACCAACTGCATAGCTTAATCAGTTATTCTTGCTATTGCACCTTACCAGGCTCTGAGCAGAGTCAATTATTTTCTTTTTCTTCAGAAATATATGCCTGGAAAGAATTATGTGGACACTGAACTGATACTCCACAGTCTCAGGCAATTAAGACACAGTTATTAAGACTAGAAATTTCTGCCAGAACATTAACTCTGTGTCCACCTGAGCTTCACACATCTACAAGTCACAGAAAATATTCCAGCACCATTTAAAAAAATATAAAGTGTATAGTAAAAAGTCAAAACCCACATAAACATGCTCCTGGCACAAGTATCATAGCAACATGAAGGGTATTGCCAACGTCCTTTTCCCTACAACAGCAGGGAATTTGTTAATAAAGGTGTCCTGATGTGTGCAGAAATCAGAAACAGATGGGCTGACCACCTCAAACCGCCAACTGGTTTTCCTGCATATTTGCCAATTTTCTTTAAAGACAGTCTACTAATCTTCCACATCACTGTGAAATTAAACCAATAGGAATAGCACAAGTAAAGGAAATACATTCTCCCTGGAAGTTCAAACATTTCTGTTTTGCCAGCTCCCTGCTCTGTACATCTTGAAGCTAAGGTCTATTTTCTGTCCTGCTAAGCGTTGCACTCACTGGACCTGAATTACTTCTGTTGCGCTTGAACGGCCCACCACTCTTAAGGTGAAAGAGATAGATGCAGACTACCCAACCAGCAGAACTAAGAGCTGCAGAACAGCAGATAGCTTCTCGTGGTAATCTGTGAGTGCTTCATAGGTGCAACAAGGAAGCACACCTATGAACCCACCCTTCCAAACTCAGGTCTTCAGTTTCAGTAACCAGGTTAGCTCAACCTGTCACTGTAACCTCCATTCAGATTCATGCAAGCAACTCCCAAATTAATCTATACTCACATTTTGACCTCCTATGCACTTTCTGAATGAAAAGCATTGTAAAAAATCATTTCACATTTACAAGTATGAGTTCCATAATATTCTTGTGAAATGTGTAAGATGAGGATTATCCTAATGGCTAAAAAGAGGCAAAAGTGAAGGGTTAAGAGCAAATTAGCAAAGATGCTCAGAACTAAATAGTTCCAGTTTTCAACTCATATTTTTATAATAGTTGGGGTACAAATTTCAAGCACACTTCAGTGAATGAGAAATCTAGTCTCTATTATAGATAAAGGCTCTTTAAAAGTATTAAGGTAAGCCTCAGCTGAGAGAAAAGAATAAAGAAATGTTGTCTTCCCCAGCCTGACTAATAATATTTTGGCTCCTTTTAACATTAAATATATTTTACTTCTAGTTTATTAGTTATGCTAAATAGTATACATCATTTTTATATGGTACACTGCACAATAAAGTAAATAAAAAAGCGCCTGCCCCAAAAGACCAAGCATTATATAAGTAAGAACACTAATTATTTTCCTGATTTTTTCCAGGAAATTAGGATTGCTAAAAGCATTCCATGTACTATCATAATTATCAGTAATAACAAAAACTAATGCATTCCTGCAATTTTCAGTCCATTACTTGGGGAATTGTCATTTGTTATTTCTATCTCTCAAAAAGAAGTTGAGCATTTTTATACTTCAAGCAAGAATTTATCAACACAAATATAGCAATTACTGAATCTCCTAAAAGCCAAAGGTAAAGAATGAAAATTCTTTTAAGTGAGGTCTCAAAGATATCTGACGACCTTCATCATTCATACTAACTACTACGCAAGGTACTAACTGAAAGAGAAAATTCATATTTTACCAGTTACTTGAATAAAGTCTATAATGCTGTGTCTACAAAATTCCCTCATAAGCAAACAAAAACTCCTAATACTTCTCAAAAACCCAAACAACTTTAATTTCTTATTGGCCATGCAAATCCCAACCGACCCTTTACTACACTTTGGGGAACAGAACTGTTATCCTGTTTATGTACAATGCTGAGTAACACAGTGTGAATTCCTAACTACATGGGTTACTGAGATCATAAAGACTGTGCCAGACAGCATTAGTGACACAAGGTCTTATCCCACTTCTCTGACATCCACAGAAACCTCAACACTACTCCTATTCCAGCCAATTACAAAGGAAGAGCCTTAAGAGAAGGTATCAGCTTTAGAACTGAAAAAGGACTGCCAAGTTTTCTTTGAACAATAAGTAAGAGAACATGGGAAAGAAACAGGATCATACTTGATCCTGTCTCATTTAAAAAAAAATAGTAACAAAAAAACCCTAAAGGCACACCACACACAGTGCAGTATTCTCAGACTGCTGTCAATTGGCACATAAAGAAGCCTTTTAAATACATTAGAACAACCCATACTTTTTCTTCAGTATCTTCACTGACCCTGTAGTTGCTGGCTTTTAGTACATAAGAAAATGTAAAAATTTTTTTAGAAGCGCACAAATTGGTTTATTTCTTATGATAATCTAGATACTGATGTAGCAGGGAAATAAACAAAAGTGGTAAAACCTTAGTTTAGCAAACCTGACCTAAACAACCACACAAGTAAAATCACTAGGGTGATAAAAAACAAGGATTTAGTTCTAATATCAGAGACCTACTCACATACTAAGTGATCATTCCAACAGGAGAAGCAATCCCTTGCTGTCAAGGCAAACCATTCAGTAACTCCAAGAATTTAAAAGACATGTCAAAACAAAAAAAAAACTCCAAAACTTTTTAAAGCACAGGACCTTACTCTCAAACTTCTGTAAAAATTCTTAGCACTGCTAATTGAATGAGAAATGCACATTGAATAGTTTTGCATATATCAGGCCAAAGACACAGATGTAGGATTGTTTCTGCCAGTAACAATGAGGGTCCAAAGCCAGAATGCTAATTACACTTCCAGGATTCAAACGCTCTTCCAGGTATAAAGACTGCTGTTCTCTAAGTGCTTCAGTGTCACAGATAAAAGGGTTCAGTCCTGTTTAATATCCCTACTGATGATCTGGACAAGGGAATCAAGTGCTCCCTCAGCTGCTTTGCAAACAACACCAAGTTGGGTGAGAGTGTTGATCTTCTGGAGAGCAGGAAGGCACTGCAGAGGGATCTGGACAGGTTGGATCAATGGGCTGAAGACACCTGTATGTTCAGCAGGACCAAGTGCTGGGTCCTGCACTTCAGTCACATCAACACCATGGAGCACTACTGCTTGAGGAGGAGTGGCAAGAACGCCATCTGGCAGAAAAGGGGGACCTTATCATTGTCTACGACTACCTGAAAGGAGGTTGTAGCAAGGTGGGGGGTTGGTCTCTTCTCCTAAGGAACAAACAATAGGGCAAGCCTCAAGATGCCCAGGTTTTGTTTCAGTGTTAGAAAAAAATTTCTTTATAGAAAGGGTTCCCAAGCATTGGAACAAGATGCCAAATATTTTTATATTTCATAAAAATATATATGAAATAACTATTTTTAATCCGACACATTATGCTACAATGAATGGGTCAATCAGAGTTATCCATACCAACAACAGAAAGTTATAGGAGAAGTTGAGTATGTCTTCACAATATGAAAGAAACAAAGAAAAATTAAGGTTATCCAGATGATCTGTTGCGCAAGAAAAAAGCCTTTTAAGAAACAAACAGAAGTCTACCTGTTGGAGGTCCAATGTAATGGTCACATAATGATACTCAATTCCATTCTGGATACTTGGGCTTTGCCACCAAGTGTTCTTGCCATCAATTGCATTTGTTATTGGGTGTCGTTCTGTTGTAAAAGCAGAAATATATAAATAAATTTCAAAATTGTTAAGATATTTAATTATTTTTGGATCAGAAATCTAGATTTTAATGCAACTACAGAACTAATGAGACAGAACTTTAAAATAAAAAAATTATTAAATAATTTTTCTTGTACTCTTGGGGCACCAGTCATGCTTCTTATTACTAGAATACTCATCTGATATTAGTTGTTCCATTTAGCTCAGGATCACAGGAAAGTGATTCAGAACATCTAAATGCAGAAGGCCCTCCAGATTCTACACAAAATGTAGGCATCTAAATCAAGCAAATACTTCCTGCAATCTTCCAAAGTTTCAAGCAGTGTAAAGTCATAAAATGTTGCAAGAGAAACAACAAATCAGAAACCTGAGATATGGTGTGCAAGGAAAGTAGATATTAAAGTAATGCTGGTACTTGCATTTCTAAGACATTTCTAAGCACATATGGAAATAATTCAGGAAATAATTTAGAAATCATTACAGAGGAAATGATTCAGAAATCCTTACAGAATACAATCCTCAACTGGAAAATTTTCTGACTCGCATGCGTGCCTAGAAAGAAGGTTTGTTTGGTTGTAATCCATACCAAAGTCCATGATGTGTTACTTTTCATACCTACACTTACTCTGCTGCCTCAAATGAATCTGAAATAAAAGGGATGCAAATCTATTTACAGAATTGAATTTCTCCTGAATTTCAAGATCTTCTAAATTATTGAAGTTTTCTTAGAGAGTATTTTAATATTATTTGGACTGAGAAAAATCACGCTTAACATTTCCATGTTACTTTCTGTAGTAAATTTATGTTTCTCTCCTGTATGGAATGCATAACATAACCAGAATTTTAAAAGGTGCAAGGATCTATAGTATTCAATTACATTAGGGGACAGCAACATTTGGAAGTTAGAATACTGGTGCTATAAGTGATGTTATAGCTTTGATAGCTTTATCTTTATATAAAGCTTAAAAGAAACACACACCCTATGTTTTACATGTTGTCAGTTTCCACAGCTCTGATCATTTTCACAAACCTTGGTTTAAATGAGTGGTAGCAAAAATCAAACTCGAAGCTCCTCAGTGATTGTGACAGAATCTGTCTAATTGGAAATTTTGATCTAAGTCTGTTCAGATGAAATTGATTTAAAGGTAAATCATGAGAAGGTGGATTGGGAGATGAATCAACAATTAGCTGTAATCACCATTATGAAGGTTTAATCATAACTAACTTGAAAACATGGATTAATTGCTGGTATGTATTGCTTATTTAAAAAATAAGGGGGAAAAACATAATATTTGTAAAAAAGACTGGATTGCAAATGCAGTTCAAGGACCAATCTCCTTGATGGATGGCAAGAGGGAGAACTTATAGAGTGAGTCCATCAAACTATGCTCTTTAATTTGGACTCACATGTGATTAACCGGGGAATTTTTGTTCATTTCCTATTACAGTAATTAAGGGGAGGCACTCCAGACTCACACATTCCAGGGGGATCATTTAAAGTCTGGTTATATTACATGGTTCTCCTATTAACAAGCCATCTCTGTTTAAACAAGGCACTTCCTTTTGCCAAATTAACATTTAAAAACTGTAAAATGAAATGTGGTTGTCAACAAAAGACCGGGTATTTTGAAGCTGGGCAGATTCAAGTTTAGAAGAGGTTAGGAGCACAGGGAAACAGATATAAATTACTCAGGTGAGATTTTTTTTTTATATATACACACATACATTATGTATGTCTATGCATATACACATACATTGTCTAATACCATAGGCAGGACAAAGCAATATCTCTAGTTCAACTTTGGTTTTTGAATTAAGCCAACTTGACACAGAAGCAAAACTTGCATAATGTGCATGTGTCTCTAAATACCAATCTATAAAAAAGGAAACCATCTATTGCACAGTCTTTCTGCCAGTCAGAATGCTTACAAAAGCTCCTGATTTCATCTCTGAGTGAGACACATTGCTATGGTATAACATCTGGAAAACTATCTTGGAAAAAAAAAATAGGTTGAAACTCTCTTTAGATAAATGAAGTAGTCTATACTGGGACAGTTACAGCTAGCTTCCCAAATTTAAGATGGAGAGCAAACAGATAGGTAGCCATTTAGCAGGAAAGAAAGCATTTCAGGACTGTAATGGACAACTTGCTTCATATCTCTCCTCAGTGGTGTCACACCATTAGAAAGGGCAAATATCTAAGAAAAACATGTAAAGGAATATATACCGTTCATTCTGAAGCAAAGCTAGATTTCTGTACTGTGCTAGTAAGAGCTCAGATGAATTTTAATCAATTTTGAAAGCCTTCAGAGAGAATTCAAAGAACTGCAATTTGCACAGTTAGAGTTCTAGAAAATACAGCCTGTGAGAAGAATGAAAGAAAAGAGATAGCTCAGTGTAGATAGAGCAATACCATCAACACTCCATTAAGTAAAATACTTTTGTTAAGAAAGTATTGACTGAATTTAGGAATAGGCAACAAATTACTGCAAGGAAGATGCAGATAAGCTATTAGAAAAAGACTTTGTAACAGGTAAAATAACTCTAGGAAGAGTGGCCATGGGAGGAAGTTACTATGGAGAAGCTGAACAAGTTTCTGTCTGGAAAGCTACAGCCATTGATAGCTCATCCTGTCTACAACTAGTAGACATATTAAATGTCAGCTCTTTTATTTTTCCGTATTCTATGGTTTTAAGAACACGTTTAAATGTCATGAGATGTAACTATATCTGAGCTGTATTTTAGAGGGAAACAACTGGAAAAAAAATTGTCTCCATGCTTTTGTGTCTGTGCTTCTTCCAACGTTTAATCTATTCCATTAAAGGCTGCCTTAAGTACCTCTACACTCTCTACCACAATATTAAAGTTATTCATGTCTTTCACTACAAGGTCACAAGAAATCAAACCTATATGACTTAAGTAAGAAATTGTCTTAGTTCTAATCTTCCCAACTATTAGAAATAGGCATCTCCGAAGTAGATTCATACTTGAAAACTAATTTTGCTTTCTAATAGTCTTTAAGAAAGTAGCATTAGCAAAGAATTTAACATGAAAAACTGAGCATTAAATCAAGTGATGCTTCATTACCTCTTTCCCCCCCGGCTCAGTGCAACTGAATTTACTGAAATTTCAGATGTCACTTAGATTGAACAAACTGTTCAAATTCCATATGTAGATATGCAAGTAAAGTTACCTGGTTGTCATTCACAGTTAGTATGTATCAAAAGAATTCAACAACAGCTAAAGGTACTTAATTTTTCTAAATCTGAATTTGGGTGCTCTGCTTTTCAGTACCTGAGTCAGAAAGTTCAGTGTGAGGAGTATCTGTATTAGCTATACAATTTGAAATACTTTTGGAAGAGATGGGTAACCTGATTGAAAAAGTGACACATTTCACAGCAATCAGGTTAGTGAACTACAGCTTTGTTTCTTGAGTACCTACACCCTTTGGTGGAAAAAACCCAACCAAACAAACAAAAAAAAACCAAAACATTTTTAAAGGAACAAAACAAAAATGGCACACATACGATGTGGAACCCTGCTCCTTTGATCACAAATCCGGCACTGAGGGTTCCTTGCAGGCTGTCCAGGTACATGTTCAACAAGTTTGCAGTACATTTCCCGCCCCTTTTCTCCACAGGTAGCATTGGTTGTGATGAGAGCATTACTAGCCAGGTTGAGCACTGCAGGAAACAGTCCTGTAAAAAAATAAAATAATATCATAAACAAAAGCATCGGAGGCAAAACCAAGGTGAATTTAGTACAATAATCATGGATGAACGTAATGTCTGTTATGACATTATAGCAAAAGGCTTAGTTTTTTTAGTTTTTAAAAGCTATGGAAGTAATGAAGAACAACTTTGGATGTGTATCCAGAATTTACGCATCACAATAAAGCCATTATAACAATAGTTTTCTCCCCATTCTTCTAAAATTCAAATTGATACCTACATTGTTATATCTTAAACAACAGCAAGGCACCAAAGGAGAAAATAAAGTTTGGAAACATACAAAGCATCATTAAATTTTATTTTTCGTAATCAAATCTTGGTGTTCCAACCCAGTTGAACGTCACAACATTATACACAAAATACCTATGAAAACTTTTCATTACTCTTCTTTTCTGCTTACACACACTGAAAAGCTTTTCTTTCACAGACTGCAGCACTTGTATTACACTCTATTACACTCTAGGACGTCATAGACACCTTTGTCATCACAGCAGCTGGGTAATTCATACAGCAACATGAATAACATATTCCATGTTTCCGTTTTCTCAAGAAGAGAATAATATATATGACATTATATGGTAGCACATATGGTAGACATCATATGTTAGTACTGTTGTTATTTTTCCAGGTGCACATGCTGAGTGATATACTATAATTCTCATTCAGCACAGCACTTAAGCACATCTGAATGCTCTGCTGAGCCAAATTCTACATAGCAGTAAGCTATAAAGATTATAAACCATATGAAGAACATTCATTAAGGTAGGCTACTCTCCTTCCCACTAAGAACTGATCAAAATCTTTGAGCCATAATAAAATTGATCCATGGGGACAAATTGATATGATGTGTTGAATGCATATGTTAGCACCTCACATTCAGTCAATCAGTTTTGCATCTTCAAATGCATAATTTTTCCTGGCTACAGGTTAAACCAAGCAACCCACAAAAAAATAAGATAAAAAAATAAAAGCTGATGAATGGACATTTGGAATCCCCTTCAGATTTATTTTATGACAATTTTCACTGGCCAAAACCCCACTCTTCCACAATTCATTCAGTTTCTAAGCATATTGTACTATTATAACCTTAAAATAAGGCTTTAAGAAAAACTGAATTGGTAATTGTTATACTCAGATAAAGCTCCCTTTACAATGGCATTCCTTTTTGTCCTCCACAAATGGATAACACTCTTCAACTGACTCCTTTCAGTCCTTTAACTACAGCCTCCTGCTTGTCTCTGCAATTAACCTGTATGCCATTTAATTACCAAGCTTGGCTGGTCATGGTACAGCTGTCCTTTGACATTTAGAGCTAGTGACTCTCCTGTTCACTTTAAAACCATGTGTAAATATACTGCTTGAGAAATAGAACTAATTAGTTACTAACCTGTCCAATTTGTATAGTCAATCAATATCTGAGATTTCATTGATCACATAGCCTGGCCTTTCTGTACAGTTTACAGGTCATTTTAATAACATTTTAAAATCTGTACAGTTGCTATTGTATTTTTATTCACTGCAGTCATTTTTATTTGCTGCCATCTACAATGGGGGCATATAGTAATAACCTGTGTAAGCATTAGCAGAGTAGATGAATTAATAGATGTGGACCTTCCTATGTTGACTTACAGCCTCATTATTCTCTTTTTAGGCTGTACAAAGTTAATAGCATAGAAGTCAGTAATCATTTAGTGTCAACACAGTCTGGCATTTGGTTTGGAGTTAAGTATTTTAAGCCCTCAAAAGAGAACCTCATAAAAAGGACAGAATGATCCTACATGAATTGCAGTACTTGGCATCAGGAGAATAAATCCTTCAAAAACCAGGGAATGGCTGAAAGAGAACAGCCAAAAAGCCTACAGATTCTCCCAGCTGTAAAAATATTACCTGTTACATGTCTATCAAAAATCATACCGTTATTCTAAGTTTTAACTCAAACTTTAAATGTAAGACATATAAGTAAATTATGATTGCTGAAGGAACTCATCAATTAGAACATAACTTCACCCATGGGTGGGTGCATGGAAGTGTAGGGCAAGCTACCAAATAGCCTTGCCCATAATCAGTACAAAACACAGGCAACAAAACAAGTATTAGGTATTTCACTGAAGAGCCAACATCAAGATGCCTGCACCTTACAAAGAAGTGTACTCTAACAAAGAAGTGTACCACACTGAATTCCCTGCAGGCTCAGGGAATGACAGGCAGAGAACAAAAGATACACATTGCACCCATCATTTCTCATTGGGTATTGATTTCCTCAGACCTGGGAAGTTAAAAATTCCAATTAACAACTATATATTTGAACTTTTTTTGAACAACCTTTATTTCCAAGGAGCAGGGTGTTGGGCTTAATGGACCTTACGGGTCCCTTTGAACTCAAGTTATTCTCTGATTCTATACTACAGCTTTGCACAGACAAATATAAGGCTTTGCTTTAGAAGAACATTTGATATGCAAGCCCAATGGAACAGAGGAAACAATACTAATCATATTGATTTCTAGCAGTTAATATATACACTTTTATAACACAGGCATGAGATTCTAGCACTACAGAAGATGAGAAGGTGAAACCATTGCCTTGAATCTCTTAGTTGGGCCTCTTAGAATATGAAATAAACATTCATGATGTATGTTCATGATGTTACTATATCCAGTTTATATTTTCTGAGATTCTTATCTATCCATAAACCCCCAGGAAAAAGGCAGAGAAGCTACAGACAGCATTTTTAGAGAATTTTGCTTTCCTTTTCATTACAATAATCATGCAGAAGAAATATTGAAATATTTTTAAATTGGTGTTTTTTGCATCACTTTCTCACTAAATCATAAAGTTTGTTGTTATCAGTCCCACCTTGAATTCTGTGGGCATCCTCCTATCATACACTTCCAAAAAACACAAATTGCTAAAATTACAGAGAGTTCTTCTTTACTGCCAAACATCTCCTGTAATCACTGGCTCCGGTGAAAAGACTGGATAAAAATGCTCTGAGTCACAAACATATTATTCTCTGTTTTTCGTAGTTCAAGTGCAAGTAGAGAAATTCTACTCCCTTCAACTGCCAGCTACATCAATCTTTTCCCTCTTTTGTGTTACCAGCAAAAAACAGATTAGCATTCATTCTATTTGTTAAAAAATAACAAAATTCTAGCAATTACACAGAGGAAATAGGTACAAAATATTGGCTTGTAAAGAGGTAGTGGTTTTAGCAGCTTCAGTTCAATTTCTGATTTTCAAAGGACTACTGCTGTGTGAAGAGAAAAACAATCTCTGATTCTCACCTATGAAATGGGCATGGTCATCTTTTTGCTTTACACTTTGGTTTTTAAGCATGGAACATATTCCATGAAGCTTTTAGTGGAAACACAATAGAAAGTTTTAGTGTTGACTGATGATTAAACTACAAAAGGTAAATAACACAGAAATTAATTAAATTATTTCAAGTGGTGCACCATTCACAGGTAATTAAGCATGGTGTTCAACTCACTAGAGAATTAGGGATGAAGTTTAGCACATATTGTCAACAGAAATAGCTTCAGAAAAAACTGCTACAAATGAAAACCAGCAAATCAATAGAATTTTCTTGCCTACAAACTCATATGTACTCAAGTTTTACACTGTCACTGTTCTAGTTAAGTCGAGTGTGGCACCAAGGTGCTAACTACATCATTGGGTTTTTTTTTAAATGAATTCTGCCTCAAAGCACATCTAGATACCTACCTTAAGATAAAAATAGTGGCTTCTTGGGATCTGTGTTTTTTTACATATGCCTCACAAGTAATCCCTTACCAGTACTAAAGTTTTCCATAGACATTGGCAAGCATGCAAGTAAACTCAGTGCACTGAGTTCAACACATTTAGATTAACAGTTTTTTACAACTTTCCACAAAGGCCATTAAAGGAAATAAGTTATTTTAACATAGGAGGGAATGACCTCTCACAAGGTCAAAAAGGAAAATGGAGAATAACAGTGGAAAACCACAGCAATCTTTGCTGAATCCTGTTTTGTTCAAAAGTTACATCAGTAACTTTAAAAAGAGGAATAAAAAGTAAGGTGACTGTTAATTGATAAGAACTACTCAGGAAAATTACAATAAGGATAGACAAAAAAGAGTAGCAGAAAAATTTCACAGAATGGTGTGTCTAGGCATAAAATGGCAGATGAAACCAAGAAATTGAAATTAATATGCAGGGGGAAAATATTGTAGGCTCTGCACTAGCTACTGTCAGCCCTGAAAGACTTATTAATATTTCAATAAAAATATTAGCTCAAGGAATAGAAACAAAATGTAATTACATCACTGTACTGTACTATCCATCTGTACTGACAAGTCCAATACTTCATGGTACTCCTTATCTCTCATCTCCAAAAGGACTTGCTAGAGCTTAAAAAATGAAAAGTGTGACAATCATAGGAAGGACTTCTGAATGTGGATATGAACAGGCTATGAGTTTTCTACTGGAAAGTAAATGGATTTGGAGATGTATAGAATGACATAACTGCATATAATATCATAAATGGCTTTAATAAGAAAACATTTGGAAGTGAGCATGGTAAGTTTAGTTATCTTCCTGCCACAAACTGGAGGTGCTGAGTCAACTTATCATACAGAAGTTTTCTTCACTGATTGGGAATTTTTTCCTGTTTATAAATGGAACTGCTTTTCAGTATGACAGCAATTAAATTCTAGAATACATGAATAAAATATACATTAAAATATTTTTATTCCAAAACCAGGAATGGATTAAAAACCAATTAGATTAATACGAAGAACAAGGGTTCATCTTGGGCTGCTAAATGTGAGAGCTTTGTGTTCAGCTGTCAGTTCAGAAGATCCCTAAATCACTAGTCATTGCACGATTTTACCCAGGGAGGCATTATTGTGCTCTTTCTCTTCTTTCACATTTTTCCTCAATATTGCTTTTGATGGGTACCTGTAGTTGTTTCACACTAAGGCTGGTAGCACATATATCCCTACCTCAAAGTCCATCCAAAATGGCATAGAAACTGTAAACTTAATTTTGTGTGGCATAGCTAATGAAACAGTAATATTTTTGCCAATATTAATTTCTTTCACCAGCCATTGTCCTTTATACTACTTCCCATCATTACCTTTCATCTGTAAAGGTTTCATTAACGGCTTCTTGTTCAACAGATCCCCAGAACATTCTCTTGAGATTGTCAATTTCCTTGTAATTTGCTGCAAAGTAGTATTACCTAATTCTTTTTCTCATGTTTTCCTTATATCATTGCATAAAGGAAAATAACAGCTCAACTTCAGGAGTTTTCTTTTATCTGCTTTTTATGCCTCCTCACCAACCTCGAGTTTATTTAAGCTCAATGAGTATCAGTGGAATAAAATCCACCAATCTGATGCCTGGCACCCTGCCCTGTTTTGTCATGCCCTATTACCTACTTCCCTGCCAAACTGACAGATTTCCCACATGCTTTATTGCAATAGTGGAGATCAGCAGAAGCAGATGAGCTACACAAGTAGCAGGTACACGACATTTTCATAAATCCTGCCAACTGTTGAATTCAATCTCACTCCCCTCCCAAACAGCATTATTTGATTGACCTTCAGAGCCCACTAAAAGACCTAGTTGATTTCCCCAGCTCAGAGAGGATGGAGGGATTCTAGCAGGAAATCAAAGATATTAACTGCATCTCCAGCTTCTGAATGGTGACTACAGGTTCATTATGAAGAAGGGATAGTCACTGGGGTAATGTACTTTTAATATGTGTCAAGAAGCAGCTAGAGCAAAGGAGGGGTACAGGAAACAGATATGAATGTAAACAAAATAATTACCTTGTACATTAGTGTTCCTATCATTAACCAGTTCTGATACATCTTTCTTCCCTTGACATAACCCATGAAGAATTGTAAATACTCTTTCAATCACATCACCATCCAATACCTGCAGAGCACCTGGTGGGATAAACCTCACTAGAAGGACACCCTGGCATTACAATGGAAGCAGGAAGTACAACCAAGGAGCAAAGACCAAGATTATAACCTCTCTCTCAGTCTTCTGCTACTGCATAAGGGAAACAGCAGACACCTTAAATGAGAAACAAGGAACCACTCCAGGTGGCTGATAGGAGATGGGAGACATCAGCAGAGATCTTTGCACGCAGATGAAGGAAGGAATTCTCCAGGGGGAGACTGGAAAGACAAAAAAATTGAAAGGACAAAGTTGGAAGGAGAAAGACCACTGCAAGAACTTGTAACCCTTCCTCTTGACAGGAAATGCTAGTAAAATTCACATTCAGTATTATTTAATGTCTAGATTGTGATTACACAGTGATAAGATCAGCACCTCATTTTACTGAGGGTAAAATTAATATAAATAAGTGCAATGCCTGCACATGTAAACAAAATGTTAACTTTAAAAAATCATTATTGATTTTTAATAACATTTTTAAGTACTTCCAAAATGGAAGACAAACTTTGGTTTATCAGCTCTGAGATTTCTTTGTGTCTTATTAAAGCATTAGAACAGAGAAAATGTTTTTCTTCTTCAAAGAAAGCTCCGCTAAGACCTGCATACTCCTCTTCTAAACAGACCAATATTTGGCACTGTATACTTCCTTCAATCCTCTTAAAATATCCCTACCCTCTTCAAAGAAGCAAATAAAACAGCCTGCCTAAATATGTCTAACTTTTCAAGCCAATCTTCCTAGTCTATAAAGCACTTTGAAATGTTCGTGCAGTCAAGCAGAGCTGTTTGCCACTGAATTTGTACTAAAAAGACAAAAGAGAATATGTCAATTTCAGATGTTCTAAGAAGTGTCACTGAAAAAGGAGAGGCTTGTCTGCTGCAACATGGAGCTATGCTAGGCTGTGGGAACACAGTGGGGAGAAAAAAATTGGACAAAATAAAAACAAAATGTTGCAGCACTGAATTGCTTCCAGCTGTGCACAACGGGGAGTAACTTAATGCACTCTACCCAGAATGTAGATGAAGACTTTTATACAACTAGAAAATAAACCAAATTTGAAGAAATAGCTGTCCAGACACAACAGAGCATGCAGACTGAAAAAAAAAAAAAATGACACTAAACCCATTTGTCCAGAGAAAAACAAAATGGAAAACAAATGTTTCAGTACCCATTTATGTCAGTTGCCCTAAACCACTGTGCATTACAGAACTATTGGGTAGCAAGCCTTTTTTTCCTTCCAAAGGAAGTGGAAAAGTAGTTTTTCATGTTCAGTGGTAGAGATGGCTTGTTTTTACTAAGAGACAATTTCCTTTCTTCATATTGAGTAACGATACATACATTCTTCTGCATATTTAATTTCAATGCCAAAGACAGTATGAAAGCCTATCCTGAAGATATTTGATAGTAAAGCTAACTATAATCCTTGCAAAGTAACATACACATCTGAAAAAGGTATATCGATTATCTAGCAATATTATTTTGCCTCTCCACAGCTTACAGCATTGAAAATCTATAGGGACTTTGATGATTTTAACAGCAAAACTCCATCAGTTTTGCAGATTAGGAGACAGTGAAAGAATTGCTACTGGCTTGCCCCAATATTATACTGTATGAAATATATAAGCTTTCTCCTAGGTCTGTAATGAATTTCTTTTTCTCCCAGAGCCATCATAAAAAGTTGTTTTGCAAAGCAGAACAGGAAAAATACAGGTGAAGATGAAATCCTGTCTCTTTGACATCCGTGGCAGAACTCCCACTGAAGCAAAAATCCAAAGCACAAAGGCTTAATGGACATCTCATTTCCAAAGGTATTTACATGCCCAGTCTGAGTCAGGCACCCACTGATTTTCAAATGTATTCTGCCTGCATTCCGGCAAAAGTTTTGAAGAGCAAAATCCCAGTTGTACAAATACCTTATCAGTAGAAAGAGTGCACTATGCATGAAGAAGCAAACAGCACCATACTCTTTAGAGTTATTTCCTTTTATTTGTTAACCACATGACCTTCATTTAAAACCTTTGCAGTACAGTAGTAATGGTCCTGGTTAGCCAAGAAGGCCTAACAAGAAAAAGCAAAAACACCTCTGAGAGACAACACTGATCTGCAAACAGCAATTCTCCCAAATCATGTGTCTTCTGTTCTTAGATAGCACACAGCAATTTACAACTTGCTCAAATTGCATGGCATAGCTAAAAATGTCCATTTTTATTCAGTTCCTATGTCTGAATAACAGCATCTCCATATTTAGAAGACACCAGGTTTGCTTTCCTCTACTCATGCACTTCCTTCACTTGTCAACAGAGAGCAACCTATATGATTCGTCTGTCCTAGTTCTGTTACACTGCAGGGGGCTGGGGAGGGGGGAGGGATTATGAGAAAAAGGGGAAAAAAATTAAAGCAGAATTTTTCAAAGGTAAGTTAGAGCCTGGGAAAATCAGAGCCTCCAGATGCAATTTACTGATTGGTTTGGTCTTGACAAATCCATTGTTTTATGGAAAAAAAAAAAAAAAGGCATGCTATGCACTGTCTTGGGCACTAAAGAATACGAAGCATATTACTAATTTTGCAATAGCTTCAAAATCAATGTCCATTGAAACCACACTGCAGTGTCAGAATTAGTTACTGTGTTCTTGAGTTTCCAATGCTGTCAACTTAGAAAGACTGAGATGTTTGCTGTGTTCTTTTACAAGAGGTAACAAAATACATGTTATGAAAGCTAATAAAAGTCATTCTTCTCTTCATCATCTTACTGATAAAAAAATCCAAACTGAGTCTGACTTTATGAAACCAAAGAGCAAATGGAAAAACATATGTAAAAATATATGTAAGAGATTCTGTGCACTTTTACCCTGAGGATTCAGATGAAAGTAGTTTAAAGTTTCAGATGATGAGCTTGAATAAACATTAGGTTCAAATTTCATTCTTTGAACTGATTTACTTCTCACTATTCTGCTACACATCCACATACTGATAAGGATTATAAAATCTCTACATGTTCTAGGTAAAAAGTGTGATCACAATTAGCAATTTCTATTCAGACTTAACACTGTCTTCAGAGAACGAAAGAACCACTGAGACTGGAAGGGACTCAAATCTAGCCTAAATGCCTGCTCAAGTAGGGCCACAAGAGCAGGTTTCCCAGGACCGTGGAATTGAGTTTTAGTATCTCTAAAGATTCAAATTCCACAGCCCCTCTGGGCAACACATTCCACTGGTGGACCACAGTCACAGTAAAAAAAAAGTGTTTCTTCTGTTTAAATGGAATTTCCTGTATACTGATTTGTGCCCATTGCCTCTTGTCCTGTCACTGGATAACACTGAGAAAAGTTTGGATATATCTTGTGTATCTCCTACTGACACATATTTACATGTTGATAAAGTCTCCTTGAGACTTCTCAAAAATAAGCAACCCCTGATCTCTCAGCATCTACTTACAGGATAGACACTCCAAATCCTTAATCATCTTCCCAGACATTTCCTGGACTTGCTCCAACATGTCCATGTCCCCCTTGTTCTGACGAGCCCAGAACTGGACTGAGGTCTTCAGGTGCACTCTCATCACTGTTGAGCTAATGGGGTGTGATCACCTCCCTCAGCCTGCTGGAGACACTAACTAGTGCAGCTGTTTTGCTTTTTTTGCCACATTGCTGGCTCAACTTGGTCTCCACCAGGACACCCAGGTCCTTCTCTGCAAAGCTGTTTTCCAGACATTTGGCCCCAGATTGTACTGGTGCCATGAGGCTTGTCCCTCCACATGTGTAGGACTTGGCACTTCCTTTTGCTGAACTTCAGGAGGCTAGTCCATTTTTCCAGCCTGACAATGTCCCTCTGGCACAGATCTCTGGCATATCAGCCACTCTGCCCTATTTTGTATTGCCTTCAAACTTACCAAGGGTACACTGCCCCATCATACTGTTCCTCAGCAAGTGTCTTTCAGCCATCTGATCATAGAAGGCTATCAGGGTGGCTGATCAAAAATTCTCCTCCAAAATTTCATGCTGATTCTAAAACTGACATTTTAGCTACCTGCATTACTTAAACCCAAGCTACACAACATTCTATTAAAATAAGAACTAACTTTCCCTTCTCCAATAATACTGTAAGTCTGTACACCTTTGATCTGTTCAATTTCAATGCATGTAAGGCACAATTAACAAGATCAAGGCCTTCAGTAATTATACTATTGAAGGCAGAATGCAAAATGTATTTTTCACATCTCACAGCTTTCCACAGATCTGAATAGGCTGCCTCTGTTTCATTTCCATACAGGCAATATTCTGAGGCATGAATTAGCTGAATAATGAGAAATCCTGCAAATAGGAAAACCACAATAAATTAAAAACTAAATTGTATATTTGTATCATAATACACTATGCATTGAATCAAGAACTTGGCAGTTATATATGAGAATATGAAAGAATATTTTGAACATTCCGTATCCTTTACTTCTAGGTACATTGAAATAGTTATATGTTACGTAAATTTGTTCACCAGAGACTTTGCTACAAAAGGGCTCCTAAATACATGTAAGAGCTGCAATAGTGTATTTATATATTTGTAAGATATATATTTAATATATACAGACATGTAAATACAACAAAGTGCATCTGTATCTGTAGTCACAGTAGTATGTCTAAAATTCTTCCTCTTTCATGAATATATGTGCATTATTTCAATATATTTTAATATATATAGTGAGAACAAATATTTAAATAATACTTATTTTCTCCATGAGGACAATAGACAAATAATTTCCCTCCCTTACATATATCTTGTCCCCTTACTTGAACTGTGACTGAATGGAAAGATCAAACAAGGTCTGAGCAGATGGCTGACAGCAAACCAGGGACAACATACCATGGTTTAGAATTAGAGACAAAATGTGCAACCTGGTATAGAATTTCTGCTTGTAACTGCCAAAGACATCTGGCTTAGAATATAAGCCAGCTTGAACATCCCTACACATATTTACTTTATCATTCATGAAAAATAAATTAAATTATAAAGTATCTCTTAATAGTTCTCTGTTAAAGCTGTGCCTATCTGTATTAGTGGAAACATTGTTTTTCTTCTTTATAAAAGTGGACTCAGAGCTCACAAATGTCACATCTTTACATGCCATTAAAGTCAGTCAGAACTACATACAGATGAATCCCTGTGCATTTCAATCCCTGCACGTTTCTTTAAAAATGCATGGGATGACACATCAAGGAAACAAATTCTTTAGGTATTCCAAAAGGATTTTAATGAGCTTCAGTGCTACTACTGTCACTAGTATAGCATTTATTTGCATGATTAAAGGTTTTAGCAATGGACTCTCAGCTGGAGAATAAATGGGTTTTTTTTCAGAAATCTGAAGCAAATGCACCTCTTTTGGGTTTTCCTTTGGCTGTTCTTGCTGTTCTGAAAGTTACCAAAATGCCTTACCCCCCTTAAAATAAAGTTTTCAGGCCCCTCACATTTGTATATAGCAACAGGTTTTTATGCAGCTGTTTCTGATTAACATCCAGTGATTCTAGGTGACAGACCACTCAGTTCAGAGAGACCTTAACTTCTACACTTTTTGATTCTACAAGAACTGCCCCCTGAAACACAGTTCCACCATATACAATAAGACTTCTAGCAATAGCATTGACAGGACATACAAAAAAGAACACATTTGAAATGTGAGGTCTTTGCAGACTTAGTAAGTCAATAACATTTACAGGCATACCTATAAGTACTACAATAATTGGCTGTAATATTTAAAACTCATTGTAAAACTTGAGTGTTCTCTGAATCAGTTACTGGCCTGGGAAAGAGCAAGGGAAGGAGGAGGACAAAAAAAAAATCAGAGTGAGATGGGTTAGAAGAGTTTAACTGCTTGTAACTGCATAAATTCACAACCAACATAGCTGACTGATAAAGGCACCTATTAATGCTTTCCAGGTAACAGTGATACACCTGATTATCCATTCAATGGAAGAGAATGATTTCTTCATCAGTGAAAAACCGGAAGAAGGCAGGAAGGTAGAATAGGTACTGAGACCCAAAACAGATGGGAAACAATTTTGCAGATAGGTAGCAAGAAAATGCAGTACTCTTTTTATGCAGATTCAGCAAGATTTCAACTGGTGAGATGAGCAGGTGATGGGGCAGGAAGAGCTCCTTTTAGGGCCAAACAGAACAATGGGTTAGACACAGGCATTGTCAAGAGTGAAAGGGTTAAAATAAAGAAGTTTCTGAAAGGAAGAAACAAGAGAGACACTTTTATAAGCAAAAGGATAAAAGAGCACTCAGCAGATGTATTGTTTAGATGTTTAGTGAACCCTAAATGCAGAGGAAAGGGTGATCAAGAGAACACCTCTTGGCAGCCCTTCTGATTTTGAAACCCACAGCACCTGATGAGGGGAAGCAGGAAGGCAAGGAGAGCAAAGACGATTCAAGTGTGTGTGGGTTGACACATGGAGATGCACTATATTTGCGACATCAGGGCACAGGGTAAAGAAAGGTAAGAGGTCAAGTGGGAGCAGAAGAGCACAGAGGGATCTTGTCTGAAAACAGAATAGCAATAAGCACATTTAGCAGTAAGAGACAAAGTTGTGTAACAAAGAAAACTCCTAACAAACAAGTCAAATACTGTTCCCAAAGTGAGAAAAGATGAGTGGAATACAATACAATAAATTTGGGTGGGAACACAAACTCTGGTTACTAAGAATACAAAGGCTGTAATCTTCTCCTTATATCCTGGAGGGGAAAAAAAAAATCTTTTTATGAAGGACAACAGAAGCCATCACTCCAATGTCAAAAAACAAAATTGCAACGTAGGCCTGATATCATTTCTACCAGCACAGTGGGATAGACTGAGAATTTTCTTCAGAGTAATTTTCTGTGGAAAAGGCTTCCAACTGTGCAATGGCCACTGTAGAATCAGCAAAGAACAGAAAGCCTGAAGCCACATCTCTCTAACTGAAAGTTTTAGAGTTTTGTTTCTATGTTTTTTACTAAAGAAAGAACATTCATCCTTGTCTAGTTCTTTCTTTAACTAGTTTCCTAAGATGAAAACTTCTATCTATAAACATCTCAGCTTTCATTATGCATGAATAGCGAGTTCTCACCTTAAAATCCTGTGCCTAATTTTGAGTCTAAGAGAACTTCTTTGACACTGGTATCATAAATCCTCAGACTGAGATTCCTAAAAAAGTTAGCAATCAATGCCAAATCTCTTCTAGGATAACCTAATAACGCAAATACTGTCTTTGAACCTTCATGAAATCTAGCACTTCGCATAATTATTAATTAGCCTCTGCATTCTTTGAATGTCACACAAAGGAGTTGAAGGAAAATTCTGAAAAGAATATATAAATTAATTCCTGCAGTAACTTTCATGTTTGAAAATATTTTCACTATGGGATCTTTTTCACAAAGAGCTATTAGAAGGTGATGTTAAAGGAGAGAATTACTAAGCATATTCTTCTTTTAATATACATGTAAATATGAGTTTCCCATATTTGTATTACACCGGGAATCTGTTAAAAGTTATGTTCAGTATGAAGAAGCCATTTTCATGTAGTCTATGTCTTAACTCTGTATACTTCAATCATTGATCCTTAAATCTGCCTAGTACCTTTCCATATAATTATGATTACTTTCAGGCTGCAGACAAATCCACTCAGTATTACATATAATATAGAATTATATAGAATAAGACTTTTTCTGCTGTGTATATACTAATAGGAATTTTGCATCTTTGCAGTGCATTCATCTGTCCTAGACTAGGACCAAGGCAAAGACACTTGAAATTTACTACAGTTCTCAGGCAGCTACCAGCACACCAGCTGTCACTGTAGGGAGCAGTACCATATTTTCTACCCTATAAATCTTACAGTGTGCCTAAATGTGTCCTTATTGATTTCTTTTTTATGCAATTGCTGAAAAAAAAATTAAGGCTCATATGCCACACAATTATTAAATTCGTAAGACAGTCAAGATCAGTTTAATATCCTGTAACAGAAAATTTTCTTTCATGAGAAATAGAGAAGCTATCCAGTTATTGGAAAGATAACAGAAATACACATTTCAATTAATTCTTCATATTATAAAACAACCCCTACGGTCAACCTTCAGCCAACTACTCAACTCAAGTTAGAACTACTCAAAAGTATTCCTCACAGCTCTCTACTCACCTGCATTTCCACCTGCCACATATTCAATATTTGCATGACCTGGGTTGGTAGATGGGTTTTCTGTAGTAGTAGTTTATGTCCGTAAAACTATATTGCTAGTCTTTACCCTTCCCCAATAATGGTTCAATAGTATTATCAGTGCAGCTGAGACCAAATAAAAGTACCCCCTCTGTCATGTAGCAGTTCCATTTTCTGCTGATTCTTGTGGGGTGCTCATACTTGGTCCAACTTGCTCCAAGCCTTGACTAAAGCATGTAATTTGTTACTGGTTTATAATCTAAAAGTTTTCTGTTCTTTTAATCTGTGTTTTAACTCTCCTGTGTTTTAACTGGATTCCAGTGACTATTTTATCATACAGTTGATCTCAAGCAAGTAATCATACTGTACCATATGGAATTATAAACTCTATACAGAGTAGACTTGAGTTCTTATGCTCTCATCTGAAAAAACCAAACAGGGTAATCTGGAGGATAAATAGCATGGTTCCCACAAAGTGACAAAACTCCAAAGACAGTCCTACAAGAACCTGAACCTCTAATTTAAGGGACACTTGATATTAAAAAGTCATGGCTAATTTTTTTTTTTTTTTATAAAAGCATGGCTCTTTCTACTCAGGCACCTCTTAAAGCTTTTACTTAGAACATTCTCCTTGGAGCATAGGAGGAAGGACGTAGCAGTTTGCATGTTATACACACATTCATGACATTGATTGTGTTCAATACATACCCTTACAATACCCTCAAATACTGATTTTAGATGATCGTTAAATGGATAGGACTGCAGATAAAGTAATTCCCAAAACAGTTACTGAAGAAGTTGACAACCACACAAGTTCCTAGCAGTATGTTTTTGAAATCTTAGCAGAATCATTACAATCTGTCCCTGACTGTACCTACATCCTATCCTGTCCTGTCTATGTGAGGCTCAGGTCCTGGCCACAGAAGCCCTCTTCTCCTCTACCTGCAGCTGTCGTTCCTACTAGGCTTCCAGTGGCTGCAGGCAGCTTCTCACAATAGAATTGCTTTGCAGCAGTATGGGAAGAAAAACTTGAACCATATGTTGTAAAGAACAACTTCCTCTGCCATTTAGGTCTGAAGAACTGCTTCCCTAAGCTTTTTCCAGTTCTTACCAGACTAGATATCAATAAAGGAATTCTTTTCAACACTGCAATGGTGCTTCCTCTCTCTCTTTTTTAAAATTCTACATACTATAGAACTTTACATACTTTTACATACATATTTTCTACATACTTTAGAACCTTTTAGTTCTAAAAGCAGAATGATTAGGTGGCCTTCCCAAGTACAAAACACTGGCATAAAAGTATAAAATGAAATATTCATTTACCAAAGCCCTTACATATAAGAAGAGAAAGGAATTTTTTGCAAATGCACTTAGTTACAAAAATGTGAATATGCAATTATGAAGCATGCATGTGCAATGTATGAATATTCATATGCAATTATTAAGTACACATATGAACCAAAATATCTGCAAGATAAACCTCTGATTGGTCAATACCTAGAGAAAGAAGTTTTGAAGGTACAGAAGCTGAGGGGTGTTCCTTCAGGTCAAAAAGATCCATTGGTTTTATCTGAAGAAGCTTGCACTCCCCTGATGTAGATAACACAAAGTACTGGCAATGTACTGCAAAAACTTCATATGTGTTTTTCTTACACCATTTCTATGTAACTATTTCATTCATTTCCATTTTTACTGTCAGCTTGCTTTTAAGAGCATAACATTTTTTTTTTCCATTAGAGCATTGTACTTGTAAACAAAGACAAAACAAAAACCATAAATTTCTTTCATGTGGCATTGCATAAAGAATGGGATTTGCTTCCCTCTGTTTCTGTCACTTTAGTGGGTTTTAAGTTAAAAGAAATTGGAATTTCTTTTAAAAATTCCTCTGTCACAAAGTATACACATATGAATCAATCACATTAATGTCTGGAAGGCAAAATATCAAAGTTCTGTTTCAAAATCTACCACTGGTTTATTGCAGGATGCACATTAAACCTCTTTTTCCACATCAGTAAAATGAAGATAATACCTGCCCTATTCTATAAAAAGATACAGAAATTATGTTGAATGAAGGAGTCCAGAGGTAAAAAAAAACCCTAAATATATTTACTTTTTTTATCTTGAGGTAGTAACATAAATGTATCTTTTATTACTTCTAAGTGCAAAAATGTACCTTTCTTTTTTGACATAGGACATTTAAGGAGGTTAAAGGGCACCTTTTTTTCTGGAAACCCACTACATAGCTGATTAAGGGAGAGCAAGCACAGACATACATACACGCAGAAGTAAATTAGGGTACACCACACCAAGACACTTCTCATGAAGCATGTTTAAACCTAATGGTTAAAACTTGGGAAGATGCTTCATTTTCTTCCTCAGCATAGTCCCTGTGCCATGCTATATTCTCTATCTGTGTCTTGAGCATTATCACTGAAAAAAGATTGTACTGATTCTGATGCCCTTTCTAAAGAACCTTGAGATCTACAGAATAATTTATTAGATATTTTACTATTGCCTTGAATTCCCTTTGTGGGGAAATTCCCACACCAGCAGTTAATGTTTAATACACACTTAGACATCACGGTGACAAGTGCAGAAAATATGACTAGAAAATTTTGGTATAAACTGTTAAATTAAGGCAGCAAGAAAACCAATAGGAAGCTCTTGCATAGTTTGAAATCTTTCATGCTTTTCTGTTAAGTACCAGGGACAATGTCTCTTTGCACCACCCATCACAAAACCAACTTAAATCTACATACATAGTTCCATAATGTATTTTGTATAACTTATGCTTGTGTGTGCTAGGGGAAGCATCAGCTACTTAAAACAGTCAATCAAACAAACTTATTAACTCCAAGTATCAGACAACAGAAGCAAAGTGCTGACAGACCCACAGAACACAATGCTGATGACTCCAAGTTTACACAACACAGTTAAGTAGCAACATGGTGCATCAGATTGTTATTTAATTCTATATATTTAGTTCTTCATTTGATCAGAATTGCGTAGTCTAACTACTATGCTCATTCACGTTACAGTTTTATTCTGCAAGTTTGCTTTGCTTCTGCCATACACACACTGAGGGCATAACTGGCGAACAGTCTCGTAATGGCCTTGGCTAGTTGTCATACTCTGCTGACTTCCCAGTCTTTATTTGTACTTGTATTATGTGGCTCTGTATATTTTCTGTATATTTTTCTGACATAGGCATTTGTGTAGCAGAGGTAAAAAAATTCCTGTGCTGCTACCTGACTGTAGAAGTAATTTTTTCCTCCTAATGAGGTGATTTTTTTTTCCAGCAAAGTGGTAAATCCCCCCTTTCAAATTAAAGATTTATCTGATGCTGCTTTAGTTCATGTATATGGACACATAAAGAATGGAAAAAAATTCAAAGCAAAGCCATAGCATTAATGATATACTAGAGGAGGTAATGGGTTACAAGAAGGCACTGAAAAACAATTGTGATGTAACTGAGTTTAGACCCCCCCAGAGAAACCTCTCAAAATGAACTTCAGACAAGCAATGTGAAAATTTCAAAAGCTTCATCAATATGTAATTAGAATACTATGCTGTGTCCATTCATGGAAAACAATATGGTAGTTGTATTAGAAATTAGTTATATGAAAATATAGTTAATATATAGTTATAGAATTGTTAATATATAGTCATATTCAAATATACATCATTATAAATTACAGTATTAATTTGAAAACACAGTTGTTAACAGTACAGACGAACATACCTGGCAAAACACTCGATTCAAACCCAGTCTAAGATGACAGTTTATTAGCATGTGTGGTATTTACTTGAATTAAATATGAACTCTACAATTTGAATGTTGTCAAAGACAAACATTTGCATTAAACCTGGAAGAGTAGTATCGTCCCTTGAATAAGAAAGAAGAAATAAGTATTTAGCAGAAAACATCAGGAAAGAGTCTGAGGTAAACAAGGAGTCATGAATACACAGAGTTCCAAGAACACAGGAAAAGGGGCAATGGCAAAAGATTTCAATTTGAAATGTTCAAACTGGAGACCAAGAAAAACAGCTCTTAAGGATTAGTATAGCACTGGGATAGGTTTCTAGAGGCTGTGAAAACTTTGTCCTAGATTACTTCTAAGATTTGACTAGACAAAGTCACAGCTAATACTGTATTAATCTAATAACATTCTATTCTAATAAACTAGCTATGTGCGGGTCATGTTATGGTTTTGAATTCCAGAAGGTTAGATCCCAGTGGTCCCTTCCCACCAATATTTCTACAAATAACTCAGAGAGAAAAAAGAAAAATTAAGAGGAAGTATTAAAAAAAAATTAGGTTAAAAACAATCAACCAACACCAACAGAACCCTTCCAGACTCATCTATTTTTTTGCTTCTGGCATATTTTTAATGGCTTGTTTTTAGTAAACATGACATGAAACAAATGCTTGAGGATCTGTCAATTTATACTTTTATCCAGATCATACATTTAGATTTTCAATCTTGCTGCTGGTTTTTGGTTGTTTGGGTTTTGGTTTTTTGTTTGTTTGTTTTTGTTTGTTTGTTTGCTGAGAAATCACCAGTATATCTCCTAAGTAGATGTTTTTCTGTGGTCATCAGAAAGGATACAGAATAAGAAGGAAAACTCTTTTTGTTTCTTCTCAGAATGAGAACCTTGGGTTCTCATTTACTGACTGAAGTTGAAGTGATTTTTCAAAACATCTTGTTTCAAATAATATATTTTCTTGCTTGGAAAGACCTTATTTTAGGATCACTGTTCCATTCCACAGTTTTCAAGAGCCTCCTTCATTATGTAGCTATATCCATCACAAACACAATGTCTGGCTTTATGTCAAGACCAGTAATGTTTCACTTAACTAAGAAAAAGCAAAGTGACAGTTTTCTTTCTTAGTGATCTTTTATTTTGCACATTTCATGTTTCTACTCAAGTTAGCACATAGCTTCCCAGCTGCCTTAAATCAATCTTGAGCATGTCCTGCTGCTGAAAACAGCTGATTCCCCTTCTTCCCTCATCGACACATTTTTACCATACTTTGGTAATCGTTTGGCTGCACAGTAAGTTGGACTTTCACATGCACCTGAAATAAAGTCCACTATCTGATAAAGACAGCAACCTGCTCACAACATGACTACATAACCTGTAACAAACACACAAAAGAAATGGGGACAAACTCTTGTGGGAAACCCAAGGGAAGTGGTAGGTTCAACCTTTTATAACTGTCCACTGATACAGGTGATGCCAAGCATAGAGCCACAGGTGTTTTCCACCTCTATTTATATAGTTGTGAACACATAGTCACAGACCTACTGTTGGTCATTTACAGCTAGAAAATGCAACCACCAGATCTTGAGATGGTTACAGCCCCAAACGTAAAAAACTACTGCATTAAATTTTGCTGCCCTCAGGCACCACCAGCACAACAGTTCAACTGCCTGTCAGCACTGGCACAACTCTCATCTGTGGTTAAGCACCCACTTCTCAGAAACTCATCTGTGTCAGAAGCCTTTCAGTTTAGAGATGAACTTCTTGATTGCTCAAAGGAAGTAAAGCAAAATGCTTTAAGATACTTGAATGGTGAAATGGACATGGCACAAAAGACCTTCTGCTCATTTACATATAGAATAGCTACCAGATAAAGACTACTCATATAAAAGCTGGTTATGTCATGGGAGTAAAAAGCTAAAATTACTTTGGAGGCATACAAAAGGGGCGTGGGAATGGAAGGCAACTGAAATATCAAAAATCCAGAGATTATTTTTCACATCTGAAGTCTTTTCATACATTCCCACAGGCAAGTGACAAGGGTGAAGACCTTTAAATAAGTAACAGAGATTTAGTGAGTAGCTTGTCATTAAAAGGATGAATGTAGTTAGTTAAAGTTATTCTTAAGGAAGAGACTTTTCATTCCTTAGGATTTCTAGACTTGGCTAATAAGGGAACAATTTAGTAGCAGAAGAATAGCTATTCAAGAAGGATGTAAAATGAGCAAGAACAGATATGGTCTCACAGAACAATAAATGGGCATTTCTCAACCTACACCAGTACAAAAATATCACCTTTCAATAAAGTAAATAACAAAGAAAGCATGGTACTATTTTGTCAAGTCGTGCGATGGGGGGGGGGGGGTGTGTGTGTGTCTTTTCTACATTTTATGAACATATGGCTACTAGCTACTCTAAAAAAACCCAGCATGAGATCAGCCTTTGGAGTTTGCTCCAGCCAAAGGGATTTGATTTTATTTCTTTAAACAAAGTAGCATAACAAACTCTTACTTAACAGCATTTCTCTTTCACTTCCCACAATATACAATGACTCCAACAGAACCATGAAAGTTTTGACTTCATTTGTGACCTTCTAGCAGTAACACTCATATTCAAAACAAAAGATAAATATGGTCCCTAGTTACTCTCCCAGCTTCTGAAAAAAAATCTCTGAAACTGCATCATAAAGACTAACTTTGATATACAAACTATTTACTAAATAAAATCCTTGCACATTCAAAACATACATATGGTAAGCAATTACACAAAACAATTGCTTTTCACTTCATTTAGGCTGAGCACTTAAAAGCCAGGAAATTTTGCATTAGTAAATTCTGATTTTTCCTCACCCCCATGTGATAAAAGTAGAAGAACAATTTCACAGATTTTAGTGTATGTAAGACTAGAAGACTACATGTATTTACCTCAATAACTTGGTCCATGGCTATTTCTAATGCTAATATTAAAAATTATCCAGATATAAAAATACTTATATATTTTAGACAAACTTCCTCAGTAGCTAGTTTAAAACATTTTTACTGTTATTGTTATCCTGTTTACGACTAATAAGCCTGGAATAATCCTGAACAGCTGTCAGCCAACAGGTGCTGCTGAATAACATTGAAACACCGTGCCATGAACTGGAATCAATTTTGTCTCCTTCACCATTACAATCATGCAGGCAGAACAACTGCAGTATTTTTAATATTACTTTTAATATCCTGCAGAAACTTATGTGGGAGACAAAACCCTACTGTAAAACTAAGAAAGCACATCCTACCATAATTGCAGTTGTTACAGCTTGTTACGTATTATGAGATTTGTAGCAGAGATATAGCAAAGGTCTTCCTCTGAAGGCTGATTGCAACTGATTGGCAGTGAGATGAACATAGAACACAAACCATCGTTAAAAGTGGTGTCTTGAGCTTCATTAAGTTTTAGAGCATGCTCACTGGCAATCCAAAGCCAGCTACAAATGAGTCATAATTTATCATCCACTCATTTATCAAGCACTCTTTGTGCTTCCTTGAGTTGCACCGACAGACACTGAGAAATCAAAGTCCAGGTAAATATTGATTCTGTATCTAACAAAGCCATTGTTCAAAATATTAAGAACCTAATAATGCAAGACTGATGTAGTTAAACTTCTCTGAAATTCACTTAAAAATTATTCTGATTATTCTAATTCTGTAAGAAGTGTTGTAATCAAAACTTGCAACAGTAGCACTATTAATAAAAAGTATTTTCATAACAGAATCTATCTTTTGGCTTATGTGGAAACTTAGAGCAGAACCTTGTAATGGTGGCTAACATGCATAACCTCCATAACAGAAGTGAGGAAAAAAAAGAATAGTTTCTTAAATATTCTCCTGAAAACAAAAATCAGATGTAAACAACTCTTCATTTATTTAACTGGTGATTTGATCTTGCAAATTAAACACATTACAATAGAAACTGTTATATTCCTGACAATACCATACTATGACTAATAAAATATTCTGAAGATTTTTGTAGAATGACCCAATTTGTAATGCTAATATGTAATACATTATGTGGTCAGAGTCATTAAGTGGTGGTACACAGCCTTGTTACATCTTCACTCTTCCCAGCTAGGCATTCTGTCAAAGGTCTTCAATCTTGTTAGCAATCAGACTACATTGTTCAGCTTGTCAGGCATGTACTCAATGGAGACCCAGAAACCAGTCAGTCAAGACAGCGCTATAAATACGTAAATCTAAACAAACTAACAACCCATGCAAATGTTCACCTTTTCTTTTTTCCTCTAAAGTTCTAGCATTATTTTGATCAAAGGCACAGTCCAAGGAGACTAGAAACCAACTCTCCAACTGATAGAATCTATCTTTTCTCACAGGAATTAAGAGCCACATAATCAAATATATTCATCTTACAATAGTTTCAATATTCCAACAGCCCAAATAGTACTTGTCAATTAGCATATTTCTGCAAGATTTGGATACTTTCCATCCCACAAACACAGTTCTACAACTGAAAATAACACAGAACCGACTTCCCCAAATATTCAAAAAGCAATTATAGCGTAGTTATCATAGATGGATATCCAGCTTTTAAATGATGTCTGCCTAAATCTAATCAACATACCCTGTCTCCAGGTGCAGAATGATCCAAGAGGACACAATTTATAAATTTTCTTTCTTTGTTTTCTATATAAATCAGCTTTTCAAAACAAATTTATAAGGAAGAAAACAGACAAGTAGAGTTATCTGCAAAAACACTAGAGTTTTTTTGTTAAGCTCTGTCAATAGGCAGAATTGAATTATGCCCCTCAAGAGATACCTCCTAAGCAGCTGATACAAGCAGACTGAATCATACTATGGAGATGCTTAAGTCCTGCCACAGTTAGGTGAGGAAAATACCACAATAATACTTCCAGAATTTCCTCCTTCTGAGATCTAACAGTAATTCCATGAACAAATCTTGCAGTATTAATGTACAAGTGTATAGCTAATCCTAGTAATACCAGAGGGGGCAAAACTGCAACACACAAGCAATGTATATCCAATGCTGCTTGATTACTTTAAATGTTAAATTAATTCAGGAAGTCTAAGAATTTTGAGAAGACTAGGTAAGTGTGATTCATTTTGAGAAGATTCTGAGATAAGGTGAGAAGTGTATCTGAAGTTGAAAGGTAAAGTAGCACTTCTACATACAAGCTGGCACTATACCATACTGGAATGGAAGCTGTTTCATGCTTATGAAATTAAAGAAGTAATATGCTTCTTAATGAAAAACTGCATTTAGGAAACAATTTTGCCATTTGGAATGCAAGATGCATTATTGTGAAAACCTATAAACTATAGAATTATAAATAAAAAGGACACCATTAACCAGAACTAACAGAACATTAACT
Organism: Dendrocincla fuliginosa; assembly: GCA_035047845.1. Lineage (NCBI taxonomy): Eukaryota > Metazoa > Chordata > Aves > Passeriformes > Dendrocolaptidae > Dendrocincla > Dendrocincla fuliginosa. The sequence continues at coordinate 60,619,383 of JAWWMO010000121.1, forward strand.
GTAAGGATTATTTAGTTTGATGGCTGGGAAGGAAGATGATGTATGGAAACTAAAAGAATAACAATAAAGCAGCTCAAAATAAGTAATTTTTTTTAGTAAGAATTTGAGAAACGTTATGAAACAAGTATTTGGTCAATAGACAAAGGTTTTGTTGAAGGTAAATCACAGAATAACTGAGCTTTTAAGGATGGAAGGGACCTGTCAGGATTGTCTAGTCCACTTCCCCTACACAGCGAAGGGTCAGCTACCACAGGTTTCTTAGAGCCTTGTCCAGTCAAGAAATCGAAAGTTCTCTGGGCAACCTGATGCAATGCTTGATCACCCTTGCTGTCAAAATGGTGTTTCTTCAGTTTAATTACAATTTCATTATTGCTGTTTTTTAATATGGCTTCTTGGACTTTTACTAGGCACTGCTGAGAAGAATATGACTTGGGTTTTTTTTTTTACTTATCAAGTATTTTATATACATTGGCAAAATTCTCCCTGAACCTTCCCTTTTCAAGGCAAAACAATCTCAGCTCTCTCTTCTTCTCCTTGTGTGTCAGATGCTTCAAGCCATTAGTCATAATCTCTGGATTTGCTCCAGTACATCCATATCCCTCTTGTACTATGGAACACAGACCTGGACATAATATTGTAGGTTTGGCCTCACCACTGCTGAGTAGAGGTGTATAAACACTTGTTTTAACCTTCTGGCCATGCTCTTGCTAACACGGCCCAAAATGCTTTCTGACCTTCTTTGTTACAGGGACACTTGGCTGGCACATTTGCAACTTATTGGCCATAAGACCTCCCTCTGTTGAACTTCATGAGGTCCTTCTCAGCCCATTTCTCCAGCCTATTAAAGTCAGCTTGTCCCTCTGAATGGCTGCACAACTATCTGTTCTATCATCCCCTCCAACCAATTCTGCAACTTGATGGTAAACTGTCCCATCATCCGGGTCACTAGCTAAGAGGTTCAACAGTATTGGCGCCAGTACTGACCCTTCACTAGTAACTTGCCTATAGCTGTCCTCAGAGCCCAGCACTTCAACCTGTTTTCAGTCTACCTTACTGTCCACTTACATAGTCTGAATTACATCAGTTTATAAAATAGGATTTTAGGGAAGACACTGAAATGCCTTGCTTAAATCAAGACAAATAATATATCAGCTGCTCTCCCTTCATCAGAGCTCTGTAACAGACATGTAAAACTTCTCCTCTTTGTGCAGTTACTTCTTAGATACTCAAAGCAGATCACAGATGTTAGAAATCTTCCTACATCTTACTTTAGAGGAAAAACAAGAATCTCATGTCATGCTCTTTACTCTCTGCTTTCATTGCACAGTAAGTATTAACTTTACCCTAACTACTCAGTTTGCATATCCAAACTAGCTCTTAAACAAAATATATTTTATCCACTACAGTAACTTTTTCTAAAGATTTAATAATTTTCTGAAATACTGGGAAGTCAAGATTTTACAATCTATTGTGAACTCTACAGTCTTAAACTACACCATACTTTCCAAAAACAGAAATACAAGAAGGATATTGCTTTGCTTTTGTCTACTCAAATTTAGTTTCAACAGCATGTCTTACAGAAGAAACAGCAAGAACATTTCATTTTGGGGATGTAAAATGGTTTCATAATCTTCAATAAGATGAAGTCTTATTCCAGGTCTTAGCTAAAGAAATAACCTGATAAGGAGGGTACTACACAGCTCTAAAGAAAAGTAGGCACCTGTATAAAAATGTATGCAAACATTTATTGGCAAAAGTAACTTGCACCATTGAAAAGGCAGTTATTGCCAGAAGATAGTAAGTTATCAGTGGTTGAGCAGCTTTTCACACACTTTCTATGAAATAGTCAGGTAATTGTACAAATGCTTCCACTAATTTCTATTTTAAAAAGTCTTTCATGTATATTTATATTTCATGCAGATTTTAAAAAGGAGAAACAGTCAATACCAGGGCATCATTACCCTAACCTAATGATCTTGCTATAATAGTGTTTCACATTTGGTAACTTCTGTTAGACATTCAAGAAATACAGTTCATTTTCCAGAAAATTTGTAGTATTTGTAGTTATTCTTTGATTCTGATAGCCAGCGTCACTGATTCCAGTTTGAGATACAATAAAAAGGACATAGTATGCATATATTCCATCTTCACAGTAGACTTCTGGGCAATGATACTTTTCAAACATATAGTAAGCATACAACTTTTAAGATCAGGAGAAAACCTTAGATTAAATTTTATGTTAAGATTTCTAAATAGTTATAAATTGTTGGGACATTGAGAGAAGGAGGATGGTTATTTGCTATGTTTTGGTTTCAACCAAGGTATGTTCTTCTTCATCAAGACAGCAAGAAAACTCTTTTACACCAACAGACAACAAGATAGTCAGGATAAGGCAAATAGCCTAACTGCATGCTATTCCACTTAATATTTCAACTAAATGGCTATGCTATGATTTTTCTAGATTTTTACTGAAGAAAAAATGCCAGAACTATAATGAAAAATATTTACATCTAATCTACAGATAAAATTGGTATACTATGAAGACTATGTTTAGAGGCTTGCAGCACTTGGGACATATGGCTAAAAATGTTATTTTTTTAAGGTGGCCAAGATTCTCAGTTTTAGAGAGGCTTTTCTCAGTTTGAGAGAGGTTTATCTACATCTCTTATGTTTGTAAATATTTTTTTTTTAAATCTAGAATCAACAGAAATCACTCAAAATTAAAAGAAAAATCCAATCTATCATGTTATATCAAAAGCAGTCAATCATGAAATGACTGATTCATTTTCTAAACAGAACTGGCAGCACCATGAGAACCCAAGCCTCTATAGATGCATAGCAGAAAACAAATATAGAAGAAAAAAATGTTTCAAAAGCAATAAGGAGGGAATGGCAGCGATTGCACTTGCAGTTATTCAAGCTAACAGAAACAGTTCTGGATGACAGGCAGCACCTTTTAAAACGGCTGCTACTTCACAACTATTGAATTCAGATTAATCTATTAAAAATCATTGTAAACTGAGACACTCACCTCTTTGTTTACCCTAGGATTGCAACACTGATGAACTTTGACTCCTTTGAAATCAATATCCCACTAACTTCACAGATGCCAGGACTTTTTCCCATTCACTTGCCTTTCATAACATACATAGTCTGTTAAAGAATATTTCCTGAAATAATTCTGGGAGTAAATCAGGGTGCTGGTGTTGCCCTGCTGAGAGGAAGAGAAATCTGTGTATTTTAGGAAATGTTGGATTATTTTAAATACAAATGTCCTTGTTCACATGGCCTCAGAGATCAGGAAACCAGCAGGAAATTATGAACTCTTGTCTTCAATTAAGTCATTTCTGAAAGGTCTATTACCACTCTGCAGCATTTCCATCAGGCCCCTTCCCGAGACTGGTACCAAAAGGGAGCTTCTCTTCCAACTTTCAAAGAAGCAGCAGGACACACTGTCAGCTCAAACTTACCAGCTTCTTCACATCAATGTATCCCAAAACATACAGATTCTTTTCTACTAAAATATTCCCACAGGATGTTAAAATGAAAGGCATTCAAAAGAGTCCATAGCAGGTCATTATAAATTTTAGAAGGACTGCATTGTCATGTGTGCCTCAAGCATTCAGTCACTTTGACTGAGAAAACAGGTTTTGATGTATCTAGTCACTGTGGGGAAGATATATTCCACAGTTCACAGCACCACAGGAAAAAAAAACAGATCCTGCAGTTAGGCTAGGATTGCAATTGAAGTTCACAGTTGGTAGCTGAATACCCTAATTCATCAGCACTGTTCCTAGTTAAAAGACATTCAGAGAAGCAGTATGCTTACTTAGCTGGAATCAAGGAATGCTGGTGCAAAGGGTGAGACCAGCCAGGAAGGATAGCAGACCAAAAATGTATCTTAAAATATGCCCTCACAGTGGTTTCCTCTGAAAGCTTAGGGTACAAACCACAGAGTAGCACCATAAAGCTCCAGAAAACTGCATATTTTCACACAATACCCACTACGTGTGATTTCAAATATGCAACATACAATTGTATTCCTATCCAAAGATCACTTAAAACTCTTCTTACTGGGTCTATGTTTGCTGTAGATGTGCCACCTGTAGTTAACGTCTTCACTTGGAATTTTATGCAGCATTGTTTGCTAGCCTTTTCTTACACAGTGGCATTTAAAAGTTTAGAAACATTCTGATTATTCTGCAACTAAAAAAAATGGCACAGATTTAAAAACAGTTACTTCCTGGAGTCCTTGGTTTGCATTGCACCTTATTTTTTAAGGGGCGGAATTCAAAGTAATCAAAAGCAGAAAATAATTAGACTAAATATCAATATGACAAAAGGGGGTATGGTAGGGTTCTCAAGAAGAAAAGAATTTGACAACTAGAAGAGTTGAAGAATGAAGAAGCAGGAGCTGCAAAAAGTTGAAGGCTGCCAGTGTGAAAAGTATGAATGGCACTGAGCCACATGGGTATGCTTCAGTGTACCGCAGAACAATTTTGGAGCCTTCCGTTAGCACAGGCCTGTTAGATGTATGTGCTAGAAAACCTTGTAATTGCATTGTCCATTCATTGATTTAGGCCTTAATGGGACTGGAATAGATTTAGGGAAGAGCTTAAAGTTTAGAAAAACTGCTTTGAGAATAAAACACACAGTAAGTGGAGACAGCACTTTGAAACAGCACAGTTTCTCCAAACAAAATGGCTAGAGTAGAACTATCACAACAGAGGCTTAGTCACCTACTGGAAAGGTAATTTATCAGTCTGTCTCCTGAGGTGAGCAAGGGTTCCTTGAAAGTTCAGTGGTTACAGCAAGTCTACACAATGCATTTAGAGATGCTAACACACCTCATCCCAGGTGCGAGTCCCACCTTATGTATTAATAATACTACAACAAAAAAACCCCAACAGAACAACAACAGTAACAATAAAAACAACCAAAAAACCCAAACCACACACCCTCCCAAAACAAACCAACCAACCAACCAAGAGAAAAGAAAAACCAACAACAAAACCAAACCAGAATAGCTATTTGCCAAATAGACACTTTCCATTCATCTCAGATATAAACCACTCTGAGACCTTTTATATGGGGAGGAGTGGTGTGTGTGGGGTGTGTCTCTCTTGGAAATTACCTCCAAATGTCAGAAACCTAGAAACTTTCAAATACTACTGAGCAGAAATCTAATGTCAGACTCTTGAGCTAAAGCTGAATTTTACTTCGCTAACTTTCACTGCCTCTTTAGAGGAAGGCTTCTTCAAAAACAGTCTCTCAAAATGCTATTTAATGTTAACCAAAATCATGATCATTAGTCATCTGTGATAGAGCAAAGCAACATATTTCTGAGCTGTATTGCTCAAGAACAGCAGATTCTGTACATACAAATGATACAGCACTTAGTGTATTCAGGTAGAATTCCATGTGGGTATTTTTGGTCTGTTTGGCCCAGCCAGCTGTGAGAATCTGGGTTTTCTCATGCTATTTTATGGGAAAACAGGCTGATAAAGACAGCCTTGAGAGAGATATTTCTGTGTAAACTAAAATTAATTGGTCTCATGATTGGCTGATGACCCTCCAAGGGCATTTGAAGGAGAAAGAGGAGGAGGAGGATGAAGTAAACCCCCAGACTCAATTAAGGAAGACGCTCTGAAATGGACTCCGCAGGTGCGGAGAGACCCACGCAAGCTCAGAGAAGTATCAATTACGTAACGTAAGGGGCAGTGCCAAATACCTTTGCTGGGGCAGCCCTGGCCACGTCGCTCAGGTAAACGTCATTTTGGCCAAGTAGATAAAAGGCAAACGGCTCATGTTTTGGGGCTCACTCGCTTCACATGACAGGACAACGTTGCCTTGGTGGGGATGCCCGCAGTCATCTGTGAGCCAGCCGACCCTTGAGGATGCAGCCACTGCTAGGGAGGTCTGGACATTCCGGGGGTTGGTGAGACAACTCCATGGGGGACACCTGGGCAATTTGGGTGTTGGCACCTGGAAGCTTACTTCCTCTTTTCTCTCTTGGGTTCTTTTTCCTGTTTACTTGGCCAACTTTGGTAATAAAACCACTGTTTAGATTAAGTTTTCTGCAGTGTCTCAGTTTTGGCTTCCACATCCCTTCGGACCCCTATTCTCCTTGGAACACTTAGGGCCTTGAACACAGACTAATTTGAGTTGTTTGATTACACTAAAAGAAGGATTCTGTCACTGTTTATATCCATCCAAGAATGCCTGAGTGTACATAATGATGCTTCTCAGCTGACCTCCTACAATATCAATTTCTACTTATGATGTCAATTTCTAACTTTACTTTTCATGTGTTTTTTAGTTTTAGTGTTGCTTGATTAAGTTAAAGAATATTACTTTGCAAGTGACATATCTACAACTACAAATTCATTTACTAATAGCATAAAAAGAAATTATAGGGAAGCTGTATAATAATCAAAAGGGAAATGTTATGAAATGCTAAGACAAGTAATATCTACATGGGCTTAGAACACCTATGAATAAGAACACTATGTGTAAATGTACTTAAATGCAAAGAAAAACAAGTATCATCTGCTCACTGCTCCTGATGTCGTCAAATACAATCCTTCTGAGAAAGGATTTAGTCCTGACCATGAAAACACAGAAGCTGCAGAGCTATTCTAGGCATTCCACCTGGTAACAATACTGTCAGTTTGATTGATCTACATTTTACATGTGGGTTCTACAGAGCAGAATCTAAGAAGGTATGAGTAAGTCTGCATAAACAACTGTCCAATCTACATTCACAGGGATAACATCTTCTATTTATAGCTATACATGTGTAACAGACATAAAAAAGGATGAAATAGGTTATGAATAAATGGGGTTGGTAAGGAAGGAACAAGCAGAGATACTTACAGATAGTGTTTTGTGATTTACTTCAAAAGAACGTGATATTCTGTCTTTGAATTCCTAACAAAAACAGGTGTTTCAGACCTGCCAAGTAATTACTTTGTGGAATATGCTACACAGATGAGCAAGTGAGACAGTTTCTCAACAACAGTGAAATATTAATACCTTTACTTTTAAAATCCTGTAGTGCTTCAAGCTGTACTAAAGCAAGTCCCAAAGTTCAGGAAAGCAATTTATGCTCTGTAACAGTAACATGTGCACCCCCAGCTAGCCCTGAGGAAAACTAGAACACTACAGAAAACTCATCTAAAACATGACTGGCTGTAGCGAGTGACTGGTTCTTGTGATTAAACTACAATGTAATTTGGAAATGGAATCCAGTAGCTTGAGGTTAAAACATCTTGCCCCCACCTCACAGTCTGTTTCATTTTAATTGACATGAAATAACAAAACCTGTTCATGCCTTTCCTCACAGACTTACTTGCTGTTTTACCTATGTAACGCTTACCCCCCAAAGGCTGGAGGAAGGCTCTCATGTCAGAAGAGGTTCCCTTTGGACAAAAAGCATAAAATAAAAAGTTACAAGAAATAAAACCATTTTCAGTCTGTGAAGCAACCCTTTCTACTGAGCAAATAAATAAGGAAAGAGCATTGCCAAAAACGATCCTTTCCCGTTTTAACAGGTGTCCACAAAAGCAAATTGTAAGAATTAAGCCCCATGATTCTACACAAGAAAAGAGGAAAATTTCATAAACAAGGAAATGTAGAAATCTGCAGATGTCTAGCACACAGAAGAACATCTAGCATTGCAGCTGATTTATTCAAGACACCTTCCCCTTTCTTTTCATCTGTAAGAATTGTAGAAATTTGAGTCAAAACCAAATCAGAGCACCTCAAATTTATATTTTGCATATTTTTGTATACCATGACCATGAAAAAAGAAACTGAAGAATGTATGGTCCTATCCCCTATAAACCACAGTTGTCTTCTGGTGGAGCTGAAGGGGATTTTATTAATTTTCTTTAATTTTAACATTTGAATTCCTCATTTGGAGACCTAGCCCTTCATTTTCTTTCTGGAGGAGAACTTTGGCGATGTATATCTGATTCTTTCAAGATCATATCAAATGTGTGTCCAACCATTTATTCAGTAAGCAGCCATGTGTATCCAAATGTGATTCTTAGCTCCAGCAATTATAAATCTAGAATTTGGTCATAGCATTATTTACTGAACTCAAAATTCGATATTCAAACATTCTTAGCATTGTACTAGCACTGAGCACCTGAATTGGAAGAGGAGTTTTAATATGTAAGTAAGAACAGAACTGTGCAATCTACCATTCACTAAAAAAAAAAAAAAATAGAAAATTCTTTATATTTTTCAGAAGTATATAGAACCTACAAAAATAACAACTCATGTCCTTTGAATTTAACATGGGATTTTTTTTTTTTTCCAGTTAAAATCAAGAAGGGAAAAATAAGCTGTTTTCATTAAATCTTGCTAGAGGACAGTTATTCAAAATCTTGACATAGAAATTCAGATGTTTCTTGAAAGAAGAGCATGAAAAGAACTGAAATTAAGAGCAAAGTAAAGCTTTATCAAAGGCAGAATGTTTCACACTGAGTGACAGAGTAACCTCTAGAAACATGGAGTTTCCACTTCCCCATGCAATGGTTTATTGTGCTTCTACAAACTGAAAATTCACAACATACTTCAGTACCAAATGCTCTGAATTATAAGGTGAACAGTACAGAAAACTAACAAAAATATTTTCTTTTCAGAAAGTATGTCAAAACAAACTTCATATTTCATGTTGAGATTGGAGGACATTATGCATTCAGGAAAAAAAGGGCAAAAAAAAAGCAGGATGTTCTTCTTTGATTTACAAACAGGCACTAGGAACCCAAAACAGACAGCAAAATTGAAGAAAGAAGACACATGGAGAGAGTTTTTGAAAGTTCAGAGCTACATTATCCTAATCACTTTCTGCTTTTACCTTAGGCTAACCTATTATATTGATACAAGGATTTATTCACATTGCTTACTTACTTAACTACTAACATCATAACTGAAATATACCATGTGTTTTGAATTCAAAGAACTAATGTGTTACTTGATCCACAGCTTTCAGATTCCAGTTCTCTTTAGAGCCAGTGGACAAAAACAGTTCCTGATCCAAAATATGTTCAAGATGCATTTAGTATACAGTCCGGAGAGCAGCCTAGTGGTTATTTCAATCATAGATATTGCCCATCACTCAAGATTTCATTCCTGTTGACAATGGAACTTGATTATTTCATTCATGCTTTAATACCTGGAATTTTTTTCCCCATATCACCACAGGATTTGAATTCTCATCCCCAGAATTTTAATCCTCAAAGTACTGCCAAATCTACTTGGAAAACATCAGTAAAATGCACCTAAAAAATGCACCCAAAGCTCCTTTAAATCAGTGACAGCCTTTGGATCAAACCTAGTTAGCAGCAATTAATTATCTGAGTTGTTAGTTTAAAATCTTTCACTAATATTACATTCATATTAATTAAAAATAAAATCCTCCCAAATCATTTAAGTCTGAATTCCTCCTTCATGTTGCATCCTTGGAGCCCCAGAAAAAAGCATTCCCTAAAACCCCTAAGACAGAAATGTTGTGGCCTTGCAGGTGTATGCAAACTCAGTTTAACATCCTTCAAGATAATTGAGCATGCAAGGAAAACATTTTGTGGGGTTTTTTTGTTTTTGTTTTTTTGGTTTTTTTTTTTTTTTTTTTTTTTCAAAGAGGAAGACTGAAGTGACTGTCTAAAACAAGGCACATGTTCAATAACCAGAGAGTGATATTGCAGATGGTCACAACACTGTTTACATGAAATCTGATTATTTCTCTGATTTTTGGCACAGCATATAAAGAAGCTTATTTTCTTCTCTACATATGTAATGCCTTTACCAGATACAGTGAAGAGCTCAACAAACATTTCCCTCCTATGCTTCACCTAATACAACCCATTGTCCCATGAGATAAGGTCCTATCAGGAAACAAAAGTCAAGAAACATTCAGATGAAGAAACTCATCCAAAACACAGGTGTTAAGGTTGTAACAATGCAGTCTTTGGAAAGAAACCACAGAAGCATTCAGCACAGCATGTGGGTTATTAGGACAACACCAGCTGGAACAAACGTTTCCGGACAAACGTTTGCTCCAACTAAAATGTTTGAAATTATTTTCCTTATTTTTTTCCATACCAATTCATTATGATACAGAGTTGCAAAATTAACTACTCTGATATTGTTCTTTGATACTTCCTCTTGGAAACTGGAGTAAGACAGCATGTAGTTATTTTAATTTAAAAAAAAAATATGAGAACATAGAAAGTACAGTCATTACTTGCTTCAAATAACTATTTTATGAACTACAATATGTTCAAGTAGACTGGTAATAATTACTAGAGCTCATAACTTCTCATAAGGTTTACAGTTTGTTCAAGAAAATTCCACAGTATTACCTAGAAGGTTGCTTTTCATTTTTATTATTTTTGTTCCTTGTTGAAATCCTAAAGTTCGTACCAGAAAATGGAAAAACTGTCTTGGTCTAAAGAAAAACACACAGAGAAACAGAAGCCACAAGCACAGAAAGCAATTAAAAAGTTGAAGAACAAGACTTTTTGCTAAAATCTATAGCTCAGAGAAAAGTTGAGCCCTGAGAGGAAATATCACAGCAGAAGAGAAAGTGTACACACTCAAATCAGCATTCCCTGCTTTGAATAATGCAGAGCAAGGAATAATTTGCTCACTCCAGTGACAGAGAGTACTTCTAAACATATGGGTTTGTAGCTTAAAACCTGTGGTTGAAGTCTTGTTAGAGCGCCTTGCCTTTGAGCAGATTTGTAAAGGCAGGCTCTGATTCCTGAGATATGATATTCATTATTCTGCAGTGAGACCGAACAGTATTATAATGGCAGTTTCTCACATATTGCACATTTCTGGACATCATTACAAGACACTAACAATAAAAACTGAAGAAAAATAAAAATAATTTCCTCTTGTGTCATTATTTCTCTCATGACTGCAACAGAACAGAATACATGGCTATTCATGACTAGTAACAGAGTAAAATATTTGCCACCCACCAGGGAGCCCAGATGTTGTCTATCAACCCAGCTGACAAAAACCATCTAATACAACTTCCTCTTACAAGACTTCTTTGGAAAAGTTTACCTCTCATGGGACCTCTGGTTTTAGAGGGATTTTCTTTGTAGTTTTAGTACTTATACCCCCTGGTAATCTGCAGATTATTTCATTTCAGTTTACGGGAAAATCCTTTAGGAGGACCCTTCAGACTACCATGCAGATTTCTTTTTATACTGTGCAAGAAGTAAAAAGACTTGACTTCATACCAACTTCACTTGCTTCTAAGTATATGACAAGGTGCTTATGAGTATGCACTGTCATCAAAACTTTGAGAGTACTTTAATATTAATGAATTCAGCTGGGAAAATCAGAAGATCTCAGACTCAAATTTATTGTAAATTCAGCATGAGAGTGGAAAGAATTTTTTTCCATCTTACTACATTATAGAAATTATCTCAGATATATATGAAAGCAGTCATCTCATATCTACCATGTCACATTACAACTTTATGCATTGGAGACAGGAGATTGAAGATGACAAAACATCAATATGAGAGGTGTACACCAAGACTCCATTCTAGATGAACCTCTAACTTGTTTTCTCACCTTGCTGCTTGGATAGATCATCCTAACCAGGATGTTAGGAATTACTTACACCAGTCTCACTAATTTTCCTGAAGATTTTTTGAGAGCCTGAATGTTCTACAGTGATATGTTTATCACTGTTATCATTATCAGCAAGTCCTGACCTTTCTAAATGCATAATGAGTGGCACATATATAATAGAGCACTCCACCCATATGTGTTTAAAAAAAGAGGAAAAAACAATTCAACAAGATACTCCCTAAACACAAACCCCTCAGAACTCAGGCCCTTGTAGTAGGGGCATATTCAGAACCTTGTATTTGCAGAACTTATATGATGAGAGGAATCCCTAATTGCTTCAGGAGAAGCTTCACAATCATCCATACTGTAACTCTAGAGAAGAATAAGAAGCAACATATTTTAGTGGTGATGTATCTTAAATGACTTAACAAGATCCACAGTCATAAAGGAAAAACATGAAAAAGTTGAAGTTAGTATTTAAAACTCATACAAATTGATCCTGTGAAAGGATGGTAAAAAGTATCAAAAGTGGCAGGAGTATATAGGATTTAAGATAACTTAAGCAAATAGTGCATGCTCCGTGTCCATTAATATTAATGAATACAATGTTCTTTATGAAAAATGCTATTTTCCTTATAAAATTATGAAATAGCTTTCCTCTTTTTTATTATCATTTAGCTTCTGATCACTTTGAGTATTCTCATAAAATCAATTATCTGTGATGGATGGAAGGATAAAATGGCTTCCTCCTTCAGTCCTCTGATATTTCTCTAGTTCTTCACATGAATTTGATTAGCTAAAGTATAACTCACAAAACTATGCTAATAATTTGACTTGTACAGTGCATGACATTCCAAACAGCAGTTTTTAAACTGTAGTTTAAGTGAGCCACATAAGCCTCCAGGCTCAATTTAATAGCCCTGCAAATACTTTGCCTCAAAGTTTAATTTCAGTTTGTACCAGTGTTTACCTTTTTTTTTCCCTGTGTCTAAATGTTACCTGTGATGTGGCAAAGGCTGCTCATTCTGAAGAATCTATGCAGCAACTGCAGCAACAAGCTACTAACAAGTAGCACACTGGAATACCAACGAATCTGAAGAGTAAAACATCAGCACAGAGGACCAGGTGTAGACCTGATGTACCAATGTCTACCATGATGTAGACATTCTTGGGAAGTGGTCCTTTAAAATTATTTTGGCATAATTCCAGTCATTTCCTATGAGCTAGACAAGATCACAACTTTGGCTTAGAACAACCTAAAGGGAATCTAGTTTATGCCCTCTAGAATACCAAGGGGAAAAAAAAAATCAGCAAGTGGGAAAGAAAAGCATAGAAATATTAAGGTTGTAAAAGACCTATTAGATCATCAAGTCCAACTGCCAATCTAGCACCACCACCATGTTCACCATGAAGATAGGCACTCAAAACACAATCCTGATCATATCTCAAACCCAGACACAGGTGAAACATCTATGATGAAACATGAATTCGGGGACAAACATCTTCATCAGGTTCTCAGGTAGATGAAAATTTAAATCTACAGCTCATAAAATGACAATTAAAGGTTTCATAGAATTACATCTTAAGTTATGAAATGCTGGCTCCAATTTGAATGCTCTTGCAATGTATATGGAATAGAAATGGACTAAATACTTATCATTAGTTAGTCATTAAGTGAAATGCTGCATATTGAAGAAAAATGATGATTCAAAAAAGTTACACAGCTCAAACTCAATATAAAAACTCAGACTCCATAAAAAAAATTCAAAGACCCTTAGACAAGCATGTGCTTGCACTGTTACAGCAACATTGCTCAAAAAACCACCAGGGGATTCTGCCCTACAGAAACAGTGTGGAACCAGTCCAGTCAAGAACCTTTACAACCTTACATTCTGCATCTTTATTCTGACCTATTATTCACTCTGCATACCAAATCCTTCCCCTGCCATAGAATTTCAAATTTCAGTCATCCCCACTTCCTGTTTATGGCTCTGTTCTTCTCACATTCAGGTTTTACATTCTGTGTTGCAGGGCTTGCAAACAGCTGATTTTCCACTACAGAATTGACCCTGAATGCCTCTTTTGAGACAATAATTTTGTTAGATATTAAAATAACAAGCTCTACAACATTTAGTCCCTTTTGAAGCCAACCTTGAGCATTAACAAAAAATTGCTCTAAAGTATGAGACACCATTATTAAAGAAATAAATCCAAAGATTCTTCCAGATGAAGAAAGGCCACAGGAATAATCTTGCTTATAAGACCACATATGATTATTAATGAGTTTTCAGCGTGCATACATACTCCTCAGAGAACCTTTCATAAGCTGTTCCCCAGCTGGGGATGCATGACAGTGCAACTCCACAGGGAGCCTCTATAAATACTCCAAGGCCAAAGGACATTGTGAGGATGAATAGCTTGCCCTTCATATAATTTACATGCTCAAAGTCACAAAACACTGGGCATATATCAATAACGGTCTCAACTTACAATTTCCTATGTAATAGGGAACAGCAGCTCTTTTCTTGAATTTGAATCAAGGAAAATAAAAACAAAGGGTAAGGTAATTTATGGTATGCCTGCACACTCAAGGCCACAGAGGACTACCAGAGCTAGCTCTGCTTAAACCAACTCAGTTATCACTAGTTGTGCAGTTGTACTGAGTTGTCTTGTAATCTCAAAACACTGTTGCCAATAGCTGAGCTGGTTGATTATCTCCACATTAAACAGCCATTTAGTTGTTTCAACAACAACTATACCAAGCCCATAACATCTAATGAACCCATCCTTGTACTTCTTGGAGGCTTTGGCTGAAACTCAGTGCTGAAAAGTAAATAAAACACTAACTTCTTGTCACTGGAATTTGCCAACAAATAAATGGAAATGATGGATTTAGATTATGCATTACTACTAGAATCATCAGAATCAACCAAAGTCTAAGAAAACAGAAAATGTAGGAAATGGGAAAAACAATTGATACTTCTCCTCTGTAAAGTTTCTATCACAAAGGAAAGGAAAATTCATCTGGGTAACAGTACTGTCTTACATTTTTTATGAGTGTAAACCAGGAAATATTAATACATAATTAATGGCACATTTTTATTTATTTACGCAGTAACAAACCTAAAGGAAATATGTAGAAATCCATGAACCAGTCTCAGGAACAGCTTTTACCTTCCCAAATTTTCTAACAGACCAAAGTCTTATGGCAGAAATTTGATAGCTATTGCTTCTGGTACAGGCACCAGGCATAATGGGTCTGTATCTCATTCACACTGTTACTACCACTGTGACCTTAAATGAGCATTTATAAAACTTTTAGAAACAAACTAGACCAAAATAAACTACTAAAATCTACATATAATCTGTGCAGCTATACAGTATTGTTACACAAAAACATAGAATAGCTTAGCTAAGTATGTCTAAAAATGGATCTTAAATTACATGAAGTGTTGCCTGTATGAACAAAACTATGAGAATCACAAAATTACTTAAAAAATATAAAACAACTGACACTGGAATTGATTTTTTTAAGAGACAGGCATCAGCTTTAAACTAAATTTAAGATTTGAGACTAAAGAAGGAAAACACAAGAAACATATGATATTAATTTATGTGTCTACCTCTTATATGGTATCAGAAATCCTAGCATAAAATTGGAATATACTACTACTAGCCTGTTTTATTGCTTATAGAGGCATAGTTGTATGCAATTAGACACTAGAATTTGATCATGAGAAAAAGCAATTGTGGATATGAAAAGTAGAAAAAATAAATTTGGTGTGACCGTTTCATGGGACTTAGAGTGAACAAATTCCATTGCAGTGTCAGTTTTACCCCATAATGTTTTTTTTTAATGAGTAATTGAAAACTATTAAACAACACTGCATGACAGGATTCTAAAAAAAATTACTAGACTAAAAAAGGTATCAGAGAACAGTAACAGTACTCACAGGACTAGCATTTGCCACCATTCATCAGTTCACCTGGAATCAAAAATGATAATTTTTCTTAGGGATATTTTTCTTTCTGGAGCTCAGTGAGAGGCAGAAGCCTGTACACAGAAAGGAACATAGCCAGACACTGGCTCAGGTACAGCTTGTAGATATTTCAGCACTGCCTTCAATCAGACACACTCAACTATCATCTACACGCAGTATTAATAATAAAAAACTGTTGCAAATGAGACTGCAAACCAGATTAATTCCTGATGCAGCACAACAGGTATCACCCTAGTTATACCTGGCTAGCTGCACTGCCACAGCTAGCTTTTTACTTCTACAGTTTATCAGCAGTGTACAAGAATCATTTGCATGGCTTTAAATGCAAAAAACACTTAATGCTTGCTTTATTTCCACTGAAGGCAATGAAATTAGGCCTAAATTTAAAGTAAAATGTACACTTGAACACAATGATGAAAAGTGGCCAAAATCACAATGCTGGATCAGTATTTAAAAAAATCTTCAATTAATGTTGAGCTATGATTATAGGTTTTTCTTTCCTCAAAGCCTAATGAGTCATTTCTTTATATACTTGTAAGAACAGCTGGAGGCTTTCACTCGAGAAGAGCCTTTGTATAAGGTGCTTTGTGTAAAATAAAATGGCAGTCCTCACTGCATTTTGGCTTCAGGCAGTTCCTGAAAGTGCACACTGAGATGACACTGAAGTACCTCTAAATGAAAGCAAGACTAACCAATTTCTGGATCTTAGCTGTAAGTGTGGTCTGTTTATAATATCAAGGTTAATGGAGTTTAGCACATGAAGAAAAGTAAAGATTTAAGGATTAAAAAGTGGCATACATATGAGGTATAAGCAGGCTAAGGGAGCATCTACATGATTTTATAAAATCTGCTCTGTTATGCTTGTGAAAAGGAAAAGAATTGGGCAGTTCCTCCAGTTGTGAGCAGACCACCCTCTAAAAAAAAAAAAACCAAAAATAAACAAACAACAAAAAAGAACACCAACACAAAACAGTTCCAGAATAGTTCCCTTATCATTTCATGCTGAGCCTCAAACTGCATCTATGAATAAAAGCATCAGTTTTGAGGGTCCTTTGTAAGTACTGTGGTAACAGGAGTGGACTGTCACCACTGACCTTTCACTTCTGCTTTTAAACATATATATTTCCTGGTTTGTTTACTTGAATAAATTCAACCTAGCAACTAAAAATGCTATTAAAAAATAAATAAATAAACCAACTCAACTATTCTGGTCCAATAAAACAGCTGTTATTATTTAGGGCTAATTAAAAAAAAGTTAAGTCTTACTTCTATACTGAATTTAATTATTTGGTATACTCCATCTGACACGAGAATTCTTTGAACTCTAAACCAGCTATATTAATTTGAATAAAAGTTTCTTTCCCCAACTTGCTAGGTTTTTGTTTTTTGGGTTTTTTTTAAATGTACTAGAACAATAGACCTCCAAATTCTGTAAAGACACTAAAAGAACACCAATTAAAGGAAGTATGCTAACATCACTTGGCAGAAGAATCGCATATTGAGGATCACAATATTTCATTTGGAACAAAATTTTCTTTTATGCTTGGTAGGTAAAAACAACTTAAATTATCAATAGCATAGAATAATTTCTCAAAAGTTTACTTTTTCAGACAGTGTCCATGTTAACTCAATGAACCCCTGCTGAATCTAGTACAGGCTATCAAAATATTAGGACATTAGAACAGAATTCTTTTTTTAGTCATGCTTAATCATCACGAGTATTACATTTTTCTCAGGAACAGAACCTTCTTGTCTTTCATCGAGCGCTAAGGTTCTCAGTTTCTCATACCCAAGATTATAAATAATCTCTCTAATATCTCAACAGTCAAATATCCTTACAGCTTTTTGGGAAGCTTTCTTCCATATCAGCATACAGTCTTGTTGTCTTCTTACACTGGTGTGCTAGTTTAAAGGTAAACCAGCAAGAGAAATTAACCCAAATTAGAAAGAGATTACAAGTCACAATTACAATTTAATGGAAAAAAAAAATCACAGTAAACACAACAATACAGAGAAAAAAATCCATTTGGCCCACAAAAACAGAACAGACGTACAAGCCAGCACTGAAGGGCACAAACAAAATGGAGCTTGCCAGCCCCTGTGCTGAGCACCACTTTCCCCCTGCTAAGTACAAAGTAATAGGAAAGAAGAAACCTGTTAGTGAGGATGATAGTCACAGTCCTATTGAAGTCCTGATCCTTCTCTGAATCTGATGAGTACCATAAGTACTTCCCCCCCTCCCCCAAGTTTATATATGCTTAGGGTCAGATGAGAATACCCAGTAATCATCTTTGATGGCCCATTAGCTGACACGACTTCTCAGGCTGGGTGTGAAGGTGCTAATGACTCCTCAGAGAGGAGTTATCACACCTGAGTCATTGGTGTGAAGACAGGAAAACTTCCTTATCTCACAGAGTTCCTAAACACCCAGCTTGTAGACTGAGGAGCCAGGTGTGCCCTGGGCACAATGATGCATCCAGGCTTCAAATGACCCATTATTAGCAGTTCATGAGAATTGACACAGAGGGTGTAGAATACACAGCCCTGGCCGGACTCACACTCTAACAAACTGGTCCTGGCCACTATAACCAGGACAACTGGACAGACTTAAGATGTTTTTATCCTTCCTCCCCTTAGACCAGTAATTGACTAACTTCTATTTAAAGGTCATCATAATGTCATTAAGGAAAAGGAAGGTGTATGAAATTTAGAAGTTGTTTGTTTGTATGTATTTCATACTAAAGGCAGAAAATTAATTTCAGATAAAAACCGTGGTGGTACAAAAAAGACTCAAATTACTCTATATATGGCTAAATTCTAAAAGAGACTGAATTAATTGCTTATTTTTTGAAAATGTGGATTGTTTCTGCTAACTAAATATTCACTTTGTTTAGTGGCAAGTGTCTGATCTGGTTTTATTGACTTTTATATTAAGTTTAACTTGGTGTTTTCAACAGCTCTACTACTATCCCTCAAAGCAAAACATGAAAGAAGTAGGACACACAACAATTTAAAAAGGTGATTATTACATATCTTTCAAGATAAGAGAAGCTAATCATCATTCTGAGAAGAAAAAAAGTGTATTTTCCTACTTTTCCCAGTTTTACGTTCATGCATTCTCTGTGCATTTTGCCAAGTAAACTATTTTGCTTCTATATAAAGAACATAGCATAGATAACCAAAGTAGCATCAGTGAAACTGTTACAATATGCTGAATTTACCCTAATATGTAAAATCTCTGTTCAGAATTAGATTCTGTTTTGCCATGATACAAGCGATGACAGAACAATAATCACAAGCTTGTTCCCTCAAGGAACTGATGCATTTCCACCATAGCAAGAAATCCACTACTCATTTTTACTTATCTTTTTTATTATAAGATTTTCATCCTCTCTTTTACAAATCCTTTAAACGAGAGACTATGAACAACTTGTAATTGTACTTTTGTTCTGGTCTTGTTTCTCTCTCAACAGATGACAAAAGAGCCTGAAGACTCTTCTCATTATCCAGTACATTTAGGGAGGTTGAACAGAAAGGAAGAGCCAGCTCTGGATTTTAAATTATCTCTAAAAAGATAGTGTGAGACATTGGATTATGATATTGGCTTGGACCAACTCAAGTGTGTGTGTGAGGGGCAGGGTGGGGAGGGACAGGTCAAATTTCATGGAGCTGAAATTGTCCCCCATGCCAGCTCCTGTGAGACTCACTGGAAAACCCCAGAGCAGCTGTCAGCCAAAGGTAGCCTGGAAGCATTGCTTCACACTATGCCCTCTGGAACTCCTACTGCAGCCCTAGTTTGGATATATGCCTAGTTTGGCATAGCAGGAAAACCACCCCTTATCCCAGCCCAGAGGCCCAGAGTGGCCAGTGGGCCAGAAATCCCACTTGGATGGGGTGGCTACAGGAGGGCCAGAACACCTTAAAACAGGAACATCTTTGCTGGAGACCTGCCACCTGGAAGCTATAGTCTCACAGGATTCTCCAGTGGTAGCTGTATACTTTTTCCTTTTTCTCTTTCTTTGTTCCTTCTTCTTCTCTTCATCTACTTTCTTAATATATTGGCTAACTTGGGACCAAATGGGTTGGATTTTGCTAAATTGTATGGATTAGCATGTGCTAAGTCAATGCTTTGTGGAATCCTTTGTTTTGGTTGAATGCTACCCTTTAAACTTTTGCCAAGATCTCTTATTTCCTAAAGTTTGACAGTAAAGTACCTCCTGAGAAAATACATGTGGCATTTCTCCTTTGCAGTCCTTTTTTTTTAAAAAAAGTCTCCTTTGCAGTTCTCCTTTTTTAAGGTGTTAAAAGAACAAGGTCTGTTCTAATAATTCAGCAGGTGAATTTTTGGAGCTTTGTATATTTTTAAAGTAAAATGTCTTTGGTGATCTCTTAGATCCAAGACTTGCGGTCTTACAGCTTGTGGAGCTAATGCAAAGTTACTCAGAGCTGTAATTGATCCAAAGGGAAGTCTTTCAAATATCAGGGAAAGAGCTGTGTGGCATCTATTCCATTAATATACCCTACAAAGTGCCACAGCCAAAGCAAAATGTATTCTATGCCAAGCCTGTTACTAACCTCAGTGCAAACAAGAAAAGTAAGAAGTGAAATACCAATCACTTCTTAGATTAAATGATAAATTAAATGATAAATTCCTTACTTTTGCATGCAGAAAGCAAAAGTTAGATCACATTACTTACTAACTGTAATGTTTCTAAGTGTGACACTTGCAGACCAATTATCAGTATTCATCATGGAAAGGGAAGGATACAAAAAGCCATATTCTGCAAATTCTCTTCCACATTCAACATGATATAAGACATTTATTAATTATAGAACTAGAGTAAAGAGTACGCTTACTACAGCAGCCCAGTCCAGAAAACAGTTAGAGAAGTCTAAAAAGCAGTTTGAAATCCAGGAATAATCAGCTCCACAAACACAGGAACAGGCACAATTATTGATTAGCAATTCTGTAGAAATCATATAGGAGCCACAATGAACCTTGAATCACAAGTCCCCATACAATGTAGTTACAAAAAGGGTGATTATCATTCCATGGCATCTACTCAGACGTATAGAGTGTCCAGGTTTTAGGTCTCAATAACTCAAATCAGAAGTTTTATTAAGAGCTGGAGCTTACAAACCGCAGTAAAAACTTGAAAGACTGTGAAAGATTGTCCAAAATGAGACCTGAGCAAAAGTTTCATTTTAAAACTGCACTTTAAAAAAAGATCTGATTTTCAGAAGACAAGCAAAATGATTAGAAGTCCAGATAATGCTGCATAGGAAAACTCAAGATGTTCTGTTCATACAGGAAGGATTCCAGATGTCTGCAAAGGTAACTACAAAAGGAAAGGAATTTTGCAATAGGTTTTTTTATATTATTCTAACATTTGGTTAGAATGATGACTCGAGAAAATCTATAAAAGAACAAAAAAAACAAAAACAAAAGTAAACACACATCAATAACAAGCTGACTAAGAGACAGTATTTCACAAACCATTATTAAATCACTTACAAAAATGTTTAAGTAATTAGAAAAATCTGAAATGAACTAAGAATTTTATGCTTTGGATTAAAATTCTAGTCAAAATTCCTCCACATCAGAACACTTCTGTGGATGTTGAAAACAAGTTTGGTAAAGATAAATTGTTTTGTCTGTGTTAATGATAACTTTCCCAAAGGATAGCTATAACTTAAAGCAGAGCTGCTAGAAAAAGCTTGCCTTTAACGCCCTATTGAAAAGATGACCAGTACCACCTTGTTCATGTGTACTTCTCTTTATCTGTGCATGTCTTAACAAGCAGGAAAGAGAGTAGTTACAGTTTGGCAGCAAAAATTTCAGAGGGTTCCAGCTGCTGTTTCCTGTATTTGCAGAAAAGATTGTACTCTAAATGTCTCATGGGCACTAAAAGCTAATGGACATTTTTTGCTTATAACCTCTTTGTAACTCTATATAATGGCTGGAGGTAATATCTTTCACAGCCTGACTTGGTAGGGGATTCTCATTTCCTTTAATTATATAGTGCTCTTCTATTAAATACATTTAGAGAAAATATTATCAAGTGAACACAAAAACATGAAGAACGAAAACAGTCACTTTTGTGTTCAAGACAGGGTACAAATGGAAAGCAATAAAACCACATCTGAGGATTAAAAGA
This sequence comes from Dendrocincla fuliginosa, assembly GCA_035047845.1. NCBI lineage: Eukaryota > Metazoa > Chordata > Aves > Passeriformes > Dendrocolaptidae > Dendrocincla > Dendrocincla fuliginosa. The sequence continues at coordinate 60,641,143 of JAWWMO010000121.1, forward strand.
AGTCTGGAAAAATCTTACACTTGCATAACACATAGTAATAATTAAAAAAAAGCACATGACCAAGAAACAGAAGATTGTACTGCAAAGACAAGAACAAAGTGAATGCATAGCACTTTTCTGAAGATCTAAACTCTAAAATTTCAAGTTTTCAAATTCTCATTTGCAGTATTACACATTCTATATGTTGGGGGGAGGGAGGCAGTGGTGTTGATGGGAAACAGCTATACTGGAAAAAGTGGAGAAACTAACTAGTGGAGTGATTATAAAACTGTCATATTTCACTTTTCATGAAAACTCAACTTGAATATTTCTAAAATACTTAAGAGGAACTCACAGCAAGCCTTTACCAATTTAGGCCAAGCAAGTATTCTGAAGATTCATATTTATACTTCCTTTTGCTTATTTACTGTAATAACACCTGCATACAATTTATTGACTCTAGTAAAACCTTGGATTTGTCATTCCCTTTGGAAGGGAAGTAATTTTCAAAGGGGATTTATTTGTATTAGAGGGAAATATTAATCTACATATGATTAATTCCTCTATTAACTGTCAATTATCCAAAATTCTGAACAAAACAAAAAATATTGAACACAGCTGTGAACTGAACAACTCCAAATTTAGCTATTTGTGATAAGAAATCCTCACACACACAAAAAAAGTAAACTGAACAATGTGCTACTTCTTTATTCTTTGCTGTTTCTGACACCCACCTGAAAGTTATAAATATCGGGGTTTTACCCAAATAAGGCTAATAGGATGTTGAACTTAAACCGCCCCAGTGGGTTAGGGTCTGTCTAATCTCTACCTCAATATATTCAACACTCTAATAATCAACTCTTCAAAGCCTTATACTGATAGCATTTCAATTAAAGTTTCATAAATCAAAATATAATAATCTGTTATTTTTATTCTTGCCCTTAAGCCAACAGCTGTTAAAAATTTCCAGACTTCTCAGCAACACTGAAACAACAGCTGAATTAAACAGGCAAGAATTATGATCCTACTAAACTGTGGATAACTGCTTTATTAATGCTTTAAATATATATTATTTTGTCATCATCATAATTTGATTTATATGTTCTACAAACAGATTAAAATATTACTATCAGTATCTCCTTGAAAATCCTATCCAGTTGACAAGAGTGAGCCACAAATACTCAAGAATAAGTAATTTTAACCTTTAATCTCCAGTGATTCATTGCACGGCTGAACAACTGACAAAGCATGAACTTCAGAACTGACCAAGTAATTTAACTTCTCTTGCAGACTTTAGCAATCTCATCTAAAGACAATAATGTCATCACTCATATGAACTCTGCAAAATCCAAAACATGTATAACATTTTGATACTTCGCAAAGAGAAGCTGGGCATACTTTCACATTCTGGGCATCTCGCTGTCTACACTTTCTGTAAAATACACTTGAAAAAAGATATTTTAATGTAAAAATTATAACATAAGATTGATTTTTAAGAATTCAGATACTAAGCCAATGAGTTTTCCTCATTCTATATAAGATTTCTTCAGACTCCTAAATTATAATTAGCAGATGTCCCAGTTTAACAGCATAATTGGATGTGGTGCAAGTTTGGCTTCACTTCAGCAGGAGCCACAGTGATATGAATGCAAAAACTTTGTTTAAGAGTGTCTGGTTTTTTTGTGCAACTTGTCTTCTCTATATTCTTTGTACTGCATGATCAAGCTTAAACTAGAACCTCTTCCTCCCCACTTTTCTCTTATCTTCACTGCTTTGGAAGATCCTTATTTTTCCACTCCAGGACTATTCTGACAGAATCAGTAGTTACTCTGAGTATGGTGGTCAGAGTAAATCAACCATGTAAATCAACCATGGCCATTTCATGACCATATAAAATCCTAATTTTGCTCCTTATGGTATTTATGCATTGTTTGGCTTTCAGCAGTCACTGGGGATGAGATGACTTCTGTAGCATTGTAATATTGGCAGATGCATACATGATTATTTTTTCCTTTAGTTGCCTCTTATGAAATATGGTAAAATTCTGACTAACAAAAAAACCAGCTGAAGAAGTGTGAGCCAGACAAGAGAATAAGAAATACTTAAAAAGTAATTATGTGAATGACACTTCTCTTGCACCTTTTAAATAAGAAACAAACAACAGTCAAATTATACAATCAATCAAAAACTAGGTGAGCAATACACTACTTCATCAATTAAGTAGCAAGATTGGAATAAAGGGAGAAAGGTTGTGTATAGTTTCAGTGTGATACCTGTAAAACCACGGAAAACAACTGAAAGAAAAATAGGTTGGGAAGAGTCCAATTAAAAGGTTAAAAGTATTCTGACCTATAACCAAATCACAAAATCACACAATATTCTAAATTTGAAGGAACTCACAAGGATCATCAGGACCTGTTCCTGATTTCACACAGGGCAACCTAAAAGTTAAACCACATATCTAAGAGCATTTTCCAAACACTTCTTGAACACTCAAGCTTCAGAAAATGACCAGAGCCTAGGGAGCTTGTTCCAGTGCTTTACCACGCTCTCAGTGAAGAACTCTCCTAATCTGAACTTCGCCTGTCACAGCTTAAAGCCATTTCCCTATGTCCTAAGGCATTCCCTTGTGTCCTAACCAAAAAGAATGGAGAGTTTTCAGGATACTTTTGAGAGAGAAGGCAGTTCCACTCATCCTCACACCAAACAGGTACTCTAACCTCAAAGCCATAGGTAGTTTTACAAGTATTTCAATCAAGCAGCATATGCCTTAATTGAGCTTGTATAACTGGTTCAAAAATGAATTGGGATAACTGAAGAAGCCAGACTGAAAAAAACAGCATTTACTCCAGAGTTAGGAAAAAATACTTAAGAACACAGAAAGATCATAGAAATCTCATTGTCTAGTTTACTGTACTATGTATTTCATAGAAGACCACAGATATCCTGTGTACCCATCTATCTGTCTTACTGAAAATAAACAAGGGAATTCAGCAGGAAAAAAAACCCTATTCAATTCTGGCTTATAGAAAAAAAAAACCAAAAACACACAACATGCTATTGTTATAAAATATGTATCCCACTGAGTTAATCTAACTCAAGTTTCTATTTGCATAAATACACTTGCATTTCACCAGCAATTTTCCTGTATATCAGAAGAAGAACAGAGATGTCAGAATAATAAATAATTCATAGTAAATTGCTAAACAACAGCTGAATGACAGATTCCCCATCTTTCAGCTGCAAAACAAATAACTAGTATTTGTATAAAACCTCTAAGTTTGAGTCAATTCAACTTAGGCTCCTGCTTATAAGAAATTCTTTTGCCACAATAGGATTATTTTACAGGAAGACAAGCAGTAGGTCAAATCCCATAATGGCACACTCATAACAGATCTCTACAACAGAGACCCTAGCTTAATTCAGCTTCCTTTGGCCCTTATTATTCACCAGTCATGATCATCTCTCTCACTGGAATTTTGTGTTGCACAAATTTCATGGGAAGCAACTCCAACTAATTTTAACTTATTTTGACAGCTTTCTTGAAAACAAAGAAAAACATTGGAGAATTTTTCAAAAGCTCTAAGGTTTTTTCTAAAGATAGCACTCTCAAATTCATCTATGCTTGACTTAGAAAAACAAATCCTAAATTCATATCTGAATTTCATGAACAAAAAACAGTCTCGCTGAATTTTTTATGACTTGAAATTTATTCAGTACTCTTTTTTTTTTTCCTTAAGAATATTGGTAAAACTTTGCAGAATTGAACATTCCTTGCAAATTCTGTTCTGATGATACAGATTATTGCACAATATTCTTTAAAATGTTTTCACCAAAAAAACCTGAAAAAGCAATGAGACTACCTTCATAAGTAAATCAAGTACATATATAAATACAGAGTAAAATATACTTAAGAAGATTAAAGAATCTCATAAAGACAGACTAAGGTAAAAATATTTAAGTTGTGGGGGGGAAGCCTTTCAGGATTGTATCTTGGCTCTCTCCTCAGAAACAATGTAATTTCCATTAATTGCTCTAGACAATGCCAAAATTAGATGATAGACTAATGCAGAGTCCTCAATTTTACAGCATAGAAAACCCATTTTCATCTAGTCTGGTCACATGCAGTGCCTGTACTACAGATTTGCACAAAGAGATTCCTGTATTATATTACCTTGTTGAACTAAGAGTATGTTTCTTAGAAAACTCTACAGTCATAACTAGTCACTTGCCTTGCCCTAAGATATTTCAAAATTAGGATCTTGTGTCTGCTGAACTACTTCTTGTAATTTTGATATTTTATTAATTCTTTTACTTCAAAATGCTGTAAGCATTGAAAGTCTGCAATGAAATAAAAATACAAATAAATAAAGTAAAAATTTTATTTTAGCCAAAGATATAAAGATGATCCTTTAATATGGAAGAAAGTCAGGAGAAAAAAAAAAAAAACAAAACAACCAGTTCATACAAAGAAAGGTGAATTATCAATTATTCACACAATTTTACTAAAAAACCTCTTGAGGATGTCATTACTAGAATTAAGGCAGTATGCTTTTCCTAAAAAATGTGCTAATGCCAGTGCAGTAACAGCTGCCTACTCTTCCATTGTTTTTTCCCTCAAGTACCACAGGAACCTTGTTGCATTAAGAGCCATCAGTGCACGCTGTGGACTGTTGGCCATACACAGCACTTAAATTATTTCACTGCAAGAAGTCACTTCCCTGAAGGGGTATGCACAGTACATATGTATGCATGTATGGTTTATACCATTTAGTCACAAATGTATATACCATATTCAAGTGAGATCATGCTGCCATGCAACCTGTAGTGTTCTGTAAATCAGTCTGATTATTTTAATGATTGTTTAACTAATGTTTATGACATCTGTAATGTTTAGTAGCAGCAAATTCAAGTTGACAAACAGCCTCAGAACAAGAAAAAATCTTCTGGACCTGGCTATAATCTTACTACCTGATTTCCTGTTTACCATTTCTTTGAGGCGTCTGCTGTCATTAAGTCTGTGATGCACTGGTCTTTGTAGAGTACTAGTTTTAATGAGGTTAGATTGATCAAAGTAAGCTAAATAATTTAGAACTCTAAATATGTCAACTTTGTTAAAATGTATAAACTTACAAACATTTTCTGGAATCCATTTTTCAGTATTGTCTTTCTTGTTGGCTAATTTCTTTTTAACATCCCAAAAGTATGATGCATCTTGATTGTTTCCAATCAAGATATAACTCTTGTCCAGGTCTTTTCTTTGGATTAGTGTAATGCTAATCTACCTACCGCTATCTGAAACATCTTGCTTCCAAATTTCAATTGTTGCTATAGTTTCTTTCCTTTTAAAGACTTTAAAGTTTGTCTAGTATTCAAACGTTCTAAAAAACATTTCATCAATTCCTATCCAATGGTTCTGGGGATCTTTTACTTTCTCAAAGAATTCTTAGTGTCCCTATCCAAAACACCAAAGGATTATTCTCTTGTGTGCAGATTTATCTAGCTTTCAGATATTTACTCACTGATGTTAATTCCTATGGGTTATCTTACATAAAGTGGCCCCCCACGATCAACCGATGGGTTACCTTATCATAAAAGGTATTCAGGTTTGACAAGGAGGAATTTCCTCTCATGAAGCCATGCTGGCTGTGACTGATGATAGCATTGGCTTTCAGATATTTTTCAACACTTCCCAGAATAATCTTCTCCATAATTTTACCAAGCACTGAAGTGAGACTGACAAGACTGTAGTTTCCAGGGTTCTCCTTCTTGCCCTGCTTGAATATTGGGACAGCATTCTCCTGCTTCCAATCAGCTGGGACCTCTCCAGACTCCCAAGACTGCTCAAAAATCAAGAGAAGTTTTGTGATGATATCAGCCAATACAATTCAAAAACTTCATGCAAAATGGTCTGAAAGTGCCTGCATCCTCTCCTCTGAAAGAGGAATGTGGTTTTTTCATTCACTCAGTTGAATGAACTTAGTCACTGTTTCAAACTTCACTGTATTTCACAAGACTTACCGTCAGCTCTCTAAGCCAAATAGAGCAGTATCTGCCTGAACTAAAACTAAAGTTCTCCATATTCCCTCCAAATTCTATTAGAGCAAGGGAAAACATTTTTAACTGCTTAGGCATATAATTATCTAATACACATAATGTAAAATAAGAAAGAAATGTTGTGGGTGTTTGCTGGTTTGTTTGGGTTTTTTTTAATAAGCAATATATGCTAGGAGAGGTTCTATGAAGTATGAAATCAAGAAGTTTCTTTAAAAGTACTGGAAAAAGAAAGCATACACATTGTTATAGTGATGATTTCAAAATATTTGAATGTGAGAAGAGAACTCACATTCTCTTTAACTTTTCAGAACTCAAGGTGTCCCCAGTAAAAACTAGTTAATATTTAATCAGCTACTACTCAGCCTTAATCTTAAGACACTTCCTGTAATTTAAAATATATTTTTCCTCACATCTTTTCCTGATAGCCTTGTTGAATCCACCACGTTGAAGGCCTGAGGATGCAATTTCTTCTCAAAATACTTGAAATTATTCACATGAATAGTCACACTAAAAATTATGGAAATATTTTCAATGCAATTAAAAAGTTGCAAAAATTGCCAGTGGTCTTTCCTCCCAATTTGATTATTACTACAGATGTTTTTTGGAACACCTCAATGACAGATAAATACAGAACCAGCTATTTTGGCAGAAACCTGGTAGTAGGTGCATTTTGCAAGTATATTTATAAATACATCAACAGAAAACCTGTATTCCAAAGAACAGATGACAAACATTAAAACTGCCAATCCTAATAACACCCCTTTCAAATAAAAATACAGGATTCCTGTGTTCATCCCAGACAAAACTGAACAGTACTGATTTGAAATGTTCTCTCTGGAGTTGATGTCTGCATGTCGCTTTTCATGACACAACATCACTTTACCTAAGTTGGTCAGGATTAGCCTGTGCACACTGCAAGTTGATCTCTATTCCTATATTTTATTTCATAGTTCCACAGTACTTTCATAAGGAGGTTTAATATTAGAACAATTTGATTCATGTAGAAAAAAGTCACTAAGGTTATCAAGCACCAAATTTCCCCTTACCCTCTGATCCAATGTCTAGCTATCCAGACTTGCAATGAAGGAATGAAGCAGTACTTGCACTGCTTTGGCTGATCTACTGCTTTTTACAGGCAGTGGTGTGAAAATACAGAAGGCCAGTAATGGCCAAATATTCCCAAGAACAATAAATAGGGGAGAACATCCTGCACTTTTCTGAATTTTTTGAATCAGAGAACACCTAAAAATCCCATTCCATACCTGGGGTGTATATGACACATTAATGTCAAGGCCAAATCATACTGACACCTAAGTACCCGTACAGCTCCAAGCTATTCTCTCTGAGAGCTCATGACCCTTGGCTAAAGGCCAACACACTGACTGACAGCAGTTACTGGATTGGGTTGGCAAAGTATCAGCATTACCCTCATGGAGAAAAAGCAAACATCCAGTATTAAATATTCTTCAGTGTCTAAGAGAAGTTCATTGCTTTGTCCAGAGTTTGGCATTTGACATGTCTGGTTTCTATAAAGACTCTCACCATACCCAATGCAATTTATACATTGCAAAATAAAAACTAAATAAACCATCAGCAGCTTATTTGGAAAAATAGAAATCTTTAAGAAAAGTATAATGTATCTATGCAACCTGGTAAGAATTCTATTTGTTGAGAAGTTTTTCCATATACCATGTTTGTTTTTAAGATTTTGTTCTCTTGCTTTTTTGTTGAAATGTATTGAGCAAAACATATTGCCAGCAAGTTCAGCCCTGCTGACTCCTGATGGATTTACACAGAAGCATTATGCATCCATAAAGTCTCAAAGCTGCTTTCTTCTGGATAGAAAGAATTAGAACATAATTTACAATTTTTTCCCAAGTTATGCAATACACAAGAACTCCAAAGTGTAATTGAAGCATGCACAGTCACAAACTAATTTTCAGGTCTTCACATCACTTAACTGTGTATTACAGTAAGTGCTGATATTATTTTAATGTTCATCGATGCCTTTATTTTCTAACAGTGAAAATAACAGCCATTTTTCACAATGATAATTAGGAAAAAGTACCACTCCAAAGCACACATTTTCTTTCCAAATTAAACCTTTGATGTCTTCTATGCTTATTATTGTCAATATATCATTGCTTCCAATATGCTTCTTTAAAGTGATTTTTGTGTTCTTGAGTAACTAGAATACATTACTATATGGGACAGTAGGACAACATCTTAAACTCATATGGAGTGGTAACAACAACACTCTGTGCATAAATGATCCCTTCAAATAAGCAAATGCAATACAAAATTAGGAAATAAGCCTGAAGGGATTGTAGAGCTTAAGATAACAACCCACTCAATGTAATATTGTAAATATGCTAAAGGAAAACATAGCAAAAATTTGCATGGATAACAAACCTTACAAACTTGAATTATTAAAGTTCTAAGATACTTCCATTACCTTCCTTCAGCTATAACTGAAAAGAAGTACACACAGTCTGAGTGTCCATTAAGCTTTTAAAGTGGAGTAAATAAAAGAACTCTACACTACAAAAGTAATTTTATAAAAACGAGCTACAAGGCAAAAATCATTTAGTTTGATGGATACTGTGAAAAACGAGTATAGCTAAAATAGATGTAATAAGAAATCTAGATGAATGTGTTTAATAGGAGTGTTTTTAAAAATTAAAACCATAACAAAATGTTAATGGGTATATGGCAGTGAAACTTATAGTAGTAAATCTCAGGAAAAAAACCTGATACTCATATGAAAAACAGATCAAACAGTTAGCCCACAATTTAATGAAATAACAACAAAGCAGGGAACCGAACTCCAGATCCCCAAGAAGTAAAAATCCACAAAAGGTCCAACCCTTACTGCAACTTAGGCTCAACAGCCATCTTTATCAGCTTCATTTTTACTTTTTTATTAGTAAAATTAGTCAGCTAAAAATCTGACAGACCTACATTTCTGCCAGAAGCTCTCGCAAGTGAGGAGCAAAGGATTATAGTATCTTTTTTGTCTAAGGCTTCACAGCTCCTAGATAAAATAAGAAAACTTAAGCAAGGGTGTCCAGCAAGAGGTATAAAATTACTACAAGAAGACAGCAGTGGTCTCGCATAAAAGTACTTTCCAAAGATAAGAAAGGCATGAAGAGAGATAAAGATTTGCTTGCCCCTGTGAGACTTCCTCTACTGAGTTAAGAAGGACAGGAAATTTCCCCTCCCACTGCCTTACCCTACACAGGTAAGAAACCAAAAAGGGCAAGAATATAGGGAACCTCATGAGGATATGAGGGTCTAGAATCCCTTCTTTTCCAGAGAATAGAACTGCTGTGGGATGCATTACAAAAGCATGAACTGGTTGTATCCAAAGTTATGATTTATTCTATAGAAGATTCTAAAAAGGAGACCAAAATCCTACCTTGCTTCAGCATTCCCCTGCACTAACTGCACTGTATCTCATCCTTTCAAGCAAAAAGTACCCCTTAGGCTATTCATGTATCCTTTCAAAGCATCCTGAAGGCACACAGAAACATCTGATTCTCTAAATCACTAGCCATACTTATCTTCATTAGTGAGTGGTTTAAAGCCCACAGCTAGCACCTAGGCCAAGCTTGAAGAAAAGACTTCCAATTTGTAAATAAACTGATTTTAATAGCAATTGATTTTGTACACTTATTCAGGCTTGTAGATATATTTTCATCACATTATTAGACAGAGTAAGCAGAACTGGAACTTCAATGGATATGTTGGAAGCAGGTGATTTGCTCAACCTTAAAGCAATTCCAATTACAGATTTTTGTGCGTAAATGGGAATTGGTTAAGAACAATATTACCATTGTGCTTTATGCTAATGATACCACAAGGAAAACTCTCTGAATCCATTTTATAAAGAGAAAAAAAAAATCCTTCCCTTCCAGGCACAGCTAATGCAAAAATAAATGTACTGAACACCACAATACATCCAATCTTCATTGGAGTACAGCATTACCTCAAAAGATTGGCAAGCAGCTGCAAACATTCTCATTTAGGTTTTTGAACCCTCTTGTGTGAAATGTAGAGGCACGGTTCTTTATGTCTGAACAGGAATTAGGAAAGAACCCTAGAACCCTGACTTAAGTTGCAATTGCATGCTAGTGTGTGTCTGCACACAAGCACCTTTTTTAATACACACTATCTATCTTTCAGGAGGTATTCCCATTGTTATCATCCTCATTGTGACTACACAATGAGGATTCTGCTCTGTCTCTCCAAACTCAGTTTCACCAACATTACAGCCAGGAATACACTTGGGGGGGGGGGGGGGGGGGGGGAAAGAAAAAAAAAAAAAAAAAAAAAAAAAA
>JAWWMO010000121.1:60658745-60695734 GCA_035047845.1 Dendrocincla fuliginosa
TATAGCACAACCTTTACACATACATTCCATACTGCACAGCAGCTTCCATGGGGTTGGTGAAGATAGAATGAAAGATGGAAGTTTAAATGAATAATATCTCAGTCCTCTAACATAAGTATGGTAGAATGTTTTGAGACAAGATGAAGTCAGGAGATGAGGATAATGAAATACAGATACTAGGTCTTTAGTAAAACATTTGGCTTGTTTGCTGCAAAGTTTCAATCCTTCCACTTGCACATTTAAGCAAGTTACATCATCTAGAAGACGTGACAAACTGCAACTGCAGAACAGAAAGGTGTGTCCAACCTACCTTATATAACACTGAAGGGCTGTTAGAAACCTTCTCCTTCCAACAGCAAATAAACAATTGTATTTAAAAAAATCATTAACAAGAAGTGACACGATGAAATTCTTGTAGAAATTTATGGAAAAATTATATTACAACAGCTGAAATTAAAAAAAAAAAAACTACATAGATCATAATATAAAGGGCAAGAAACTATAGATTGGATGGTAGATGGATGATAACGGACTACTGGCCCTGATAAATTGATCAGAACTTCAAAATATGTATACAGTTCTTCAATTGAGTTGCATTTCAAATTAACTGTGCCTCCTGATTATAACCCTTAGTCCAAAGGCACAATTTGGCAGTGAACATACATACTGAAACTTCAAGAATTTTTGTACTTCATGCATAAACATTAATACAGCATACCAAAATAATAGTATTAAAATATAATTATATTATTCCAAAATGTGAAGCATGTCCTGAAAGGCAACAGGATTTTAAAAAAAAGCAGGTTCAAATCACAAAATTACAACCATTTCATTAAAGCTGTTAAAAATCAAGGCTAAAATATAAACATATTTTAAAAACTGAACAGAAAAGCTAAGGACATATTTGTCTGTGAAAACTAAGTGTTGTTCAAAATATATTCCAAGTAAACTATAATTACCTTTCACACTAAAAAACATTGCAAACTGTAAGAAAGGGAATTTATATGTCTGTGAACTGGGCTGTGCAAAGGTTGCTTGAGTCCTTCCATTCATCCTGTCCTTACTTCTCAATTTTGTATGTGCCTATCATCACCTTCTGCCTCAGGCACCAAAATAAATCCAAGTGCCTCCAATTCTAGAGTTCCCAAAATTTTAAACAAAATCATTCTTACTTGCTCATTTATTTGGTGAAGAGTTTCTGTTTCTCTCATGACTGAATGGCAGGCCCCTTCTGCTTGACTCCAACACACAATATTCAACAGGTCAGATTTCATTTTTTTTTGCCTAGATAAACATGCTCTATCATGCTAAGGAAGACCCATAGGCTGATACGTAATTCCTCCAACAGTTTCACTACACAATTGTGTGGTGCTTAAAGGGGATTTAGGTAGTCAAAAGAGCAGTTTTAATACTGCAAAGCAGCAAAATAGTACCTTGACAGCAATCTGAAAGCTCCCAGTTGCTGACCAAAGCAATCAGCATTCCAAACTACATCTAAACATAAACAGAACTGAAAAATGTATGATATTTTAAGCATACCTGCTTTGGGCTAGTTACCTGGCTGCTAGATATTGATTGAGTAATATAGCCTCAATGCGCTTTATAACAAGACAAGGACAAAATCAAAGGTCTTAGATTTTAGCCTTTTAACTGCTCATGCTTTTCTTTTTTTTTTTCTCTACACCTCCACAATCTATATCATACCAGCAGGCAATTATCTGTCTTTAGAATATTCTAATGTCACTATTACTTAATATAAACTACCAGTAATTCTCTGAGTACTAGACACTAACAGGAACAGCTCAAGAAATAGATTAAGCTTTAGCTAATACATTTTCTTTTTAATTTAGTTTGCTTAATATATAAAATATCTCCACTATTCCTTGAATACAGTGCTCAAGCAGATAGTCTATATATACATTACTATGTAACTGTATGAATAAACATTTATGCACTTACACATTTACTTAAATATAACATGTTTGAATAAAGTACCACAACTTTGAAGACAATATATTGAATATTGAATCCATTGCCAGGAATGGATCATGTTACAAACGAACAAGCCTGGTTTAAACCAGAGCTGCCATATATCAGAACTGCAGCCAAAGTATCTTTCATATAGGAGTACCACTGAGATCACCTGCAGAGAAATACATTTTATCCGCACTTTTACAGAATGTCTGCACTTACACTGCTCAAATATAGGAGGGAAGGAAAGGTCTATCTGTACTCTGTTGACTTGTTGACTTTGTCAAATGCAACTTAACTTCAGTGTAGTTCAGCTATAATGTTCAATACTTTATTGACTATAATTTCAGTCATTCCATGCTCCCAAAAAGGCAGTTTATGTAACATCACAGGTAGTAGAATGTTCTCCATGACAAAGTCTAGCCATTTTAATCTAAATTATTATGTGAGTTTTAAAGCCAGGATATTTTTAACCTTATGGATATATGTCTTTGCAGGTACCACAGACAAACAATCTTGCTTTTTTAATATGGAACTGAGTGTCTTATATTTTTAAAAAAGCTTGTGAGCGTACCCTAGACACAGACAGAATATATGAGACATACCAGATACCACATATAGCAACAGCACCCAGAGGGAAAATAATCACATACATTTGCTCTTTAAATGCCTAGACAGATCTACAGCAGGCAATAAAGGTAACTTCTGTCCCTAATAGACCTGTGTCATTATTCACATGTCTTTAAGAAGATTTCTAAGTTCATGTTCCTGAAAATTTTACTTCTCCACCAAACTACAGCCATTCATCTCTTTAAAGATCTTGCCTCCCCTATAAGCCTCACCGCTCCAACCTGCAAGTCATTTCTTACATTTCCCTGAATGGAGTTTTGTACCAAGGAATTGTGGCTATTAGCAGATCACAAATGTCACTTCATGAGAATTTAGTGAGGTTTCAAGCAATTTCTCTTGTTACAGGGTGCAGAAACTTAAAACTTTGAGTCTTTCGATGAGATAAAGGTAAGGTACTTTTAGTATCTAAACAAAGACCTGTGTACCCTTAAAGGTTGTGCATTTTACTCTAAACTAGTAAACTAGTTAGTCTAATACATAATCTCATCCCCTCCTATAATCCTCATATTGCTCATTCTTAAGTACTGATGCACTACAATATCAAAGACTAACTTACACCAAACTACTTTGTTTTGGATATGGAGAACTTCCACACTATGAATGACATTCATTTAAATGGATGTGGAATAATGAACTGAATCATAATTCAAGTTTCCAAAAGTTCAAAAATTTAGTAATACAGACTTATCAAACTCCTCAATTACTTATAAGACCTAAGGCTGAAGACTCTGGATGATACCTTAAAGCAAGATCTCTGTACAACCTGCACAAGAAAGATTACATTAAGAATCTGAGGTGAGGTGTTAGAGCAGAAGATTAAATAATTCTATTAGCTATATTTGTTTATGTTGCATTTTCACTTAAAGCTGAACAGTAAAATTTTGTATTTGTATTTCTATTAAGTACTGACCAATCATTATTTTATGTAGACTGTTACATAACCAAGGATCCACCCTTGGCTGACAAGCTTCCCTGCAAGACACATGAGAAAGAAGAAAGGAAAGAAACAAGAAGTGAAAAAGAGATAGGGAGAGCAAAGAAGAGAAAGAGAACAGTGAGGGTGAGTGACAGTGAGAGAAAGGCAAAGAAAATGCAAGAGAAGATGAGAAGGGACATTTGTAACAGGGGTAGGAATGCCTCCAGTCTTGGAGAAAGAGGAAAGTACTTCTCTCCAAGTATGTGGTCAATTTTTAACTTTGAGGGGCTTAGTAACACAGATGACCAAAATTATCTTAGCCAGTAAAACCACAGACATTCCAAGGTGGAAGCTTCATGAGAAATTTGAATTCAGAGTTGTGTAACTTTCTGCTCCTCGTTCCCCGTTGATACCAACATTCAAAGGAGCTCTTAAACTTGCATAACAGTACCTTGACAGAATGCTGGGTCCTATATGTGACAGAGTCCAGCAGAATAGAAAGCTTGAAACCAGGCCCATAGTTACAAGGATTTGCCTTACCACATCATCTTGACAAATCTTCCCTAATTCACTCCCTGATATGTAGAGAAGTCAGTGTAACATCCTAGTTCTTTCTGCTGTTTCCATGTTTGACAGTTCCTGTGTTTCAAGGAATGAAATATCTAGCCTAGTGAACATTCTGGGCTTAAAAAGTAAGATTTAGGGTTTCCCATACCTCATCTTGGAAAATATATTGTAGGATTTATGTACCAAATAATTTTCAAGTCAATTTCAGACAAGAGAAGAGGGGGAAAGAGCACCGGGGGGGCGGGCGGGAAGGGCGAAGATAGAGAAAATTACAGCAACATAAAGAAGATGCAAGCAGCATTAGCTTTTCATGCTTTAGTACAAGAAAATAAGTTGCAAGGCCAAAATCTAATAGCTCTTTAGAAATTGCAACAGAAGTTAAAGCATTAAGAGTAACATCCTCTTGAGTTTGATTTCCAGCATAATCATAACAGACACACAAATTGTCTTAACCTGTTATTTCCTTCATGCCAAACACCAAAACACTGTAGTGTTTGACAGCACTAGACAGGACTCCAAGACCACTACTGTTGCATCTCAGCCTGAATCTTTCTTCTCTGCAAAAGAAAATGATACCCATTTCAAAATTCTAAGCCTAACTACATTTATATGTTAAGCTAAGGTTTTCCTCATTCCTGAAAAGAGAAGGTCAGATCCAGAAATTCACTAGGCTTCCAAAATCTTGAAACAGCATCCAAGCTTTTGGGAATGCAAATAGTAAGTCAAGTGTTGACAGTTCCTCATTATGCTCAACTATGACCTAAATATTTTTTTTTTTTTTTTTAAATAGAGCTGTGGCTCTTTCACCTAATTAAAAGGATTAAATTCTAATAAACGGCTTTAAAAAAACAAGTATCTGGAGTTCATCTGGCCTTAATTACATTCCTTAAATGTTCACAGAGTCCTCTGCTCATCAAGTGACTTCATATATGTTCTATATGCTGCAGAGGGTTTAAGGAAAGGCTCCACAAACATTGCCTCTCCCAATTTTCGACCCCTTTCTCAAACCTCTACAAGCCAAAAATTTAAGCATACTGAAAAGGCATTTAAGTTGTGCTCGCCCACTCGCCACATGCACCAAAAGAACCCTCCACAGTGGACATAACTTCAACAGTGTCATACATAATGAGTCATACATAATTGCAACTCATATACTCAAAAGGATAAGAAGATTTCCAAACAACAATTGTTTGACATGTCTGATGCTACTGAGCCAAAGACTATTCTGTTGGCTCAGCTTTAGATCAGAATGTACAAAAAAATCTCAAAAGAAAACAGCTACATTATATTTTGTTTATTGAAGTTCAGTAACAAGACTGCCAAGTTCCTTTCCAATAAAACTACACAAATCTAGTGAGGTAGTAAACATGAACCACACCTATTCTCTGAATAGAACACAGATCATACACAGCTGCTCCTTTCACAAGATTTGGGTTTTGTCATGCTACACAAATGCAACACAACATTTCCATTTTACAACATAAAATCAGGTTTCCAAAAATTCTGATCATATCCTGTGCCCTTGGAGAGTTGATAAAAGAACTGAAGACGCTGAAGAAACTTTACCACTTGTTCTCAGAAAGCTTCATGGTGTGTGTCAACCTGCTGCTTGTTAAAAATCAGTCTTTACAAGAACTTATCAGATCTTAAATACTCTCTCTACCCTCAAAAAAAAAAAAAAAAAAAAACCAAAAACCTAAGAAAGGAAGATTTTATTGGGAAATAAGGGGAAAGAAAAAATATGAGAATAGCTATGAAAAGTTATCTACTGGTGATGTGTGTCCTAGTATATTTGGTTTATACCCCAGTTCCTGCAAATTTGGATGCCTTATGGCTGCTCTCATAGTACAAAAATTTTCAATTTTAAGACATCATTGCTTGGCATTAAGTGCTATCTTTGGCTTATAAATACAGAAACTAAGTTCCAGACATGGTTGTGATTTCTTGGGCTAATTTATTTTTTCAGAAATATAGAAATTAAATTAGTTTGAAAAAAACTAATCAGTAAACTTCATACAGCAACATTGGAAAATCTCTTTCTGCCATTGTGAGTTCCTAGGCAAGTTGTTCTCACTACGTCAAAGCTGCCATGTTCGCATTCTCTTTTCCCTGACACTGCAACACGACCATATATAGAATATTTTACACACCTCAATTTCTTGATGTGCATACAGAATTTTCTGCACTATCTAAATAGATGAAATTAAATTATTATAGGATCAAAACTATAATTTTGACACTTTTCCACTATGAGAAAAACAAGTGTTTCCTGCTCTTATCTTCCCTTGGCTTTACAAAAGTCACAATCAACAATACTTCTTGAATGCATTTGAAAATGAGAACAAGAAACATGCTTCCTCTTCCTTCCATAATAGCAACCTTCAACTAATATCCCTAAACTGTAAATACAGCTGCAAGTACTATTTTACTGGTGCAATTTCTTCACAGAATAGCTGAGCTATAAAGCAATTAAAACCATGTCTCTCTAACTCTCAGTGAATATAGCTGTGTAATAAAGTGGCTACAGAAGACATTCATAGTTGGTTTCTATTACCAGTTTTGAAACTGAAAACTTTAGTTCTATGTCTTGTATGTTGTAAAAACTGTGTACGCCTGCAGTACTTGTAGCAATGTATAGATAAAACATGCCCGATCTGTAGTACTCAATAATAACAGCCCTAAAGAGAAAAGCAAAATTTGAGTTTTTAACAGTAGGTCTCAGCTTCTGAATTGTTTCAGTTCTGGTTATTTCAACTTCAGTCCTAGCAATACTGCAAGTATTCACTTTCTAAGACTTCAGTTATTGTGACCTCCACCAAGTGGTGTGTGTACTGTAAATTTTGTCACTCTTCCACATATCATAGGCTTCAGAAATACATTGCTGAAGCAAGCAAAACAGCTTCAGTACAGAGGACTGATCCATATTTGCCCAAAAGGATTTAAATACATGCTTTCCATCTTCTAAGGACACTGGTCCAAATTCTAAACTACTTATGGAGAGTGAGGGAGTAGGCAGTTTTACATTTCTTACTCAACCTGTTCTGTGAAATTCTTGAATATTAATTTGATCCAGAGAAGAAAAGGAAGCATGATTTTTCAGCCATGGAGACTATTCTAGTCTAGTCTTTCAACATGAGGAGTATATTGTAACTTCACCAATGTTTTTCTCATTGCTATTCTTTCTTTGACCTTCTATCTTAACAGTATTGGCCTCAATCAATAATTATATAATTCACTATTCAGCTGTGTTAGTTCTTTCCTCAGGACCTGCCTTTTTTTCTAATGGTATCAGAGGCAAGAAAGTAAAGTGCCTAAATTGGGGGCATTTAATCTCTCTATTTAAATAAGAGCAAGTCTCCTTCAGAAGACAAATCAGAGTGCCTCAAACTGGTACTCTGAAGTTCTTTATGAAAAAAATAACTATGTTAATGATCAATAGAACATCTCCCTAATCAAGCTACATGTCTGATGTTAGACACTTACCCCAGCACTTTATGTCTCAAGTGGCTTGGGTTTCTGCAGTAGCTTTCTTTTTCTTTTGGTTATGTTTTTGAAATGCTTTATTGAATTGTTAGAGAAATATAACATGAAGAACCTTCTAGCATAAGAGAGCTGCAATTCTTTCAAAACTTTCTTGTTGCTTTACAAATATGAAAATCCTTAAGTGACACTGGGGAACTACTGTGTAACTACATATTTTAAAGCAGAAAAACACCAAAGTAATAAAGAAATGTGGATTTTGGAGTTCATATCTAAACATCTGATGCAGGTCTGCTCAGACAGAAAAAAAAGGGATGGAAGGGACCAGATCTTGGTATTTTTATTCACGTATTCTATTTAGCACTCAGAGACAGCAAAATAATGAATTTTATTTGTTCATAGTAAATTTTGCTGCTATATTTTAATTCTTCATATGTGATTTACTGTATATCATTTCAATTAAATAGGAAAAAAGCTCTCTTTGAGGAAGTCAAATCACAGTAATTTCATCACCATTGTGAAGTTTTATGGCCATTGAAGAAAAATGAAAAGAGTTAGTTACCCTGAAGATGTTGTTTTGAATAAAAGTATTTCTACACTTTAATGTAGCATAAAATAATACATAACTATACTTGAACTAAGCAGTCATATAAACAGCAATTTCTTACCATTTGGAAGCAAGTCTACACACAAAATTGAACACAATGTTTTTCCCTTTGTGATAGGGAACAGTTAATCACAAATTGCAGCACAGAGATAACAGAGAGCATCCATTTATAACAGAGGTTGATTTTGGATCCAAGCTTGTTTTATCTGGCATATCAGCAATACTACAGGAAACCAGACTCAGATTAGAATGCATAAGGTTGAAACATTCACAATGTTATCAGATTTCCCATGAGGCATGTGGTTGCTCTGGGCAGCATCTTAAGACTGGTAACAAAATCCATATGCAAACCTAAGGCATTATTTTTAACCTTTATTTAAATTTATAACTTCCTCTTTATGTTGTTCAAATATCAAGTTTACAAGAGTTTTTCATCAAGGACAAAAAAAAATAGGCTGTGACCTGACTTAGAAGGCCACTAAATTTCTACATCCTTCATGCATTACTTGTCCTCTTACTGTCTGACTCTACAAACACTGAGCATTCCTCTAGTAATAACTGAGTACTTTTTAAAAATCCCATACTGAGTATGCAAGCATTTGTAGAACAAGAACACTGAACATGTAATAATCTTAAATAAAAGACAGTATTTCTAACTATTTACACAACTCTTTCAGTGGCCACCTTCACCACTCTCTCCACACCACTGAGGATTAATACAAATATCACATTTTAATTTAATTGCCATGTTGTTATTTTTCTAGTCAATTGATATATTTGGAACTAATCATCCATATTCTAAAAGACTGCAATAACAGAATATATGTGAAATGTACATATCTGGCATCAGAAAGAAGAGCTTCCTGAAATATTGTACTGGAATATTCATATCTGGGAAGGAAACCTGACCCCAGCCTCACTCTGTTTAGGTCAGATGATTCAAACAGATTACAGATTTTAAGGAAAACAAATAATCCTGCATCACACACTACAAATAATTGAATGCAACAATAGACCATAGAGCACCTGACTTCAGAAATGTTGCTATTTTTCAGAAGTACACTTTGATGAGAGTGCATCTTCCTTAGCTAAAAAACACCAAAACCATAAAACCTGTCACTTTCAAGGAAGACAGAGGTTGGTACACAACTAAATGCCTTTCTCAGTCAACAACATATTTCCAAACAAAGCACTACATCTGTTTCTGGGCCTATTAAAATAATCTTGTTGAGCCTTTTTTATCAGGCTGAAGACTGAACCACAAATTATTCAAGGTGTGTGCACCTGATCTTTCAGGTTTTGCACCAAGCAAACTGTCAGATCCAAGGGTAAGTCCATCTGTGGGCAGAAGACATGAAGAATTGAAAAATGTTAATAGAATAATAAAATTAATTCAGTATTCCCTCATACATCCACTATATCAAAAGCACAATGCACTTATCTAAATAGCATTGTACAAGTTTCTTTTATGAATGTGGAGAGAACAGCTTAGCTCACCTTCCAAGTAAATTTATTTTAGATAGACGTAAATAATTTCAATGTAATGGAAGTTATGTGGAAACATTCCATAGAGAATTAACACCAAAAAGCTTCTTACAAGGGTGGGAAATATGATCTGTCTCTATTCAAGAATGCTCTTAAGAGTACGATTTAAAAAAAAAAAAAAAAAAACTAAGTACCTCAGAATAGCTACAATCTCCTTATTTGTTTCTCAATACAGTCTGCATTGCCACAGCTACGTCATGTCTATGGGCCATCTGTGTGCTTTAAACTACATGGTCTTTATCTCAGTCCTATACCCACTGCCTAATATCAAAAATGCAGATTCACTCAACATTGTTCCCAAATACTTAAAATCCTAGATAATTAATTTGGTTGGAGTTTTAATGCAGTTCAGTAATATACAGTAATCCTAAACATTATATGTGTTGCATCTTAGGAAGAGCAACATACAATGTGATGAAACCAAAGTACTCCAATGTATAGTACAGCACACTGGGGACAAAAATTGAGTTAAGATTTTAGTAAGAGAAAACATTCACTAACAACAATAACTAGAGTTAAAATAGGATAAAATTTCAAGGTTTGTTTTAGAATGAAGTTGAAAAGATATTCAGGAAGAAAAACAGTTGTGTGTGCCTGTCAATTAAAAAAAAAATATATAAAGCAAATACACTCATTCACTTTCGTGCTAATCACATTTCCTAGTGGAAACTAACGCTGACAAGTGTCATATCTTAAAATATCTTTAGGTCCAATAACACTAAATACACTCTTACACATCAAATTCAGCTTAAAATCTAAAATAAGATGGCAGATACAATTAGCTTTGCTAATAAAAATTAATCTGAATTCTTTTAGAATAAGCTTCTAAAATCTTGAGCTTACTTCTTAAGACACTTTATCTAACAAAGGTTGAATCCTTTGGTGAAGTTTCATTGCACTAGTAAAAATCACAAGAATTATTTTTACATAAAGAATTATATACCTATTTGGAGCTAGTCCTCATCAGGTTTTTCAAAAAAACATAAATACAGTCATAAGTGGACATGTAGGAGTGACTAATGTTTATGAAACAGAACAGTGGGATTCCAGAAGTACCATCTGATGAAATGTCAGTATTTTGATCCTCACAGACTTAGAACAGCTGTTTCTTCAGTCCAGCTGATACAGTGTAAACATCTTAACTTTGACACAGAAAAGTATGATTCCTACCAAAAGAGACTACTGTAGCAATTTTAAAGAACTTCACCTTGCATACCATTTCCACAATTAGTTTATCTTAAAAGATAGTTGGTTTTGTTTACTCCTAAGGTACATCTATAGAGTCGAGGAAGCTGATACAAAGATAGAAACAAAGCCTCATTTAAACAGGAAACAACACTAAATGCTTCTTAATAGGTCTCTGTAGCCACTCACTCCTTAGTTTTCAACTATAGCTAATACTTCAGTTTAACAATTCACTCTGACACCCCTGGGACCCTCTGGCCCCTCTTGTCTTTCCAGACGTTGTAGAAATAAACAGCTTACACACAAATAAGTTAAGCAGAACACTAAAACAGAACAAAATGTTATGTTCTGAATAGTATGCTCCCTCTATAATGACTTGGAATTGAATTCTTGCCATGAGGAAGCCAGTAAGAATTTCACTGCAACTTCAAACAAACCTAACTATCACACTAAAATGGCTACGTATCACACAAATATACTCAGATAAAGAAAAATCAGGGTGAATAAAAGAAAATTATTTATTGAATTCTCTGTGGATTTGGTTTAACAGGCAATACATACTCTAGAAAATAATTGTACAGGAACTGTCATACTGTAGACAGATGCTACATTTTTTAATTCCAGAAGTGATTTAAAGGACTGCTGTGCAGAATATAATGACTTTTTAACATGAAATTTAATAATTACTTGAGTTTATGAAACAGATCAAGGAGACTAATTTCATCTCATTCTAGATTGTCCTGATAATGTCAAACTCACTTTGAAACCAAATGTTACATTACAGAGATACTTAGATCAATTAATAGATTAATTCATCAATGGATTTTCAGTTAATTGGAAGTATTTATTTTCATACCTTTCAGACAAAATTCACTCTAATTCCTAGAAACAACTGTATTCTATGGGACAAGAAGAGTACAAGAGTGCCCTTCATGCATCATGTTCACAGCCATGCACCTGAGCAGTATATAAAGGGTGCCACAGTCACAGTTGATGCCAGGGGTCTGTTAAGCAATCTTAGGCACACACTGCTCAGCAACTCAGCTTCTTTTGCACAAAACTGATAGCCCATGCAACAGTTACTGGGAAGAAAACTCTCTGTTGGCATAACAGCAATATCAGGGCTGCTCAGCCTGGAGAACAGACAGTTGTGTGGAGACCCTGTAGCAGCCTGAAGAGGGCCTGCAGGGAAGCCAGGGAGGGACTCCTCATCAGGAACTGGAGGAGCAGTGGGTTCAAACTCAAAGAGGGAAAATTTAGGTTAGATATACTGAAGAAATTCTCTACAGTGAAGGTGGTAAGGCACTGGAACAGCTTGCCCAGAGAAGCAGTGGATGCCCCATCCCTGGCAGTGTTCAAGGTCAGTTTGCATGGGACACTGAGCAACATGGTCCAGTGGGAGATGTCCCTGCCCATGGCAAAGGCACTGAAACTAGATGATCTCTAAGGTCCCTTCTAATCCAAACTGTTCTGTAATTCTATGAAATAAAGACTTGTAATAGCAGAGGAAGAGAGGTAGTAGTTAAACTCCATATTATGCATGTTACAGTAGGAGTTCTTTTCACTTTGCAACAACTTGTAAGAAACCTGTTTAAGCCTTACTTTTCCTAAGTTCTTCAAACTGCCTGTTCATTGGCATTTTCTGTTCTGTGCTTCTTCATGTTTCCAGACATAAGTTTTTTTGTTTTTTTTTTTTTTTTCATAAAAATATTTAGAAATAAAATTAAGGGAAAGTGAGACTGAGAATTTCTTGTATGAGAAATATGCAAGTGGTATGTTTCACAAATGCACAGACCTGAGGTGGACAATTAAAAGCACAGTCTACATTCAAGCTACAACAGATTTCACCATTTTTAAAGCAGACTTATCCCATCTTCCATAGAGATGGTGAGATCTACTTGAAGAGTGATGGTCTATAAATGACTGCTGTAGAACTGGAATTCCTGATTATTCATAGCAGTTTACAGTTAGATAAAGAAGAACACTTTCTACTTACTAGATCTTTAATAACCAAGTCATAAGAAACTGGCTGCACCCTGTGTAACTGAATGTTGCATTTTCTCATCTTAAGTGAAGGAAAGAGGCTCTGCAGACCACTACTGGGATTACAACAAATTGCTGAATAGTTTCCAAGATAACTAATGTTCGTATCTCTCAATTACATTTAAGACTAATTCCATCCCAGACAGGCCTATACCTTGGCAAAACTATTATGAAATTTTCCATAAATTGAGTTATTTCCTTTATTACTGTGATATTGTAGTTTAAAATACTGTGGCATATTCTCAGAGTCTTCTGAAAACCCAGGTCTATTATAATAGCCCTTATTAATATGTCTAATACAAATTCTTTGACAGCTTGTCCATATAAAATAAAAAAAAAACTTGCTATGAGTCTTGCCAATACAACATATTTATCTATGTACTTACTAAATCTATGCTTTACTATGTCTACAACAGTGTTCATTTCTAAGGCTATAGTGACAAGTTTACTGTGTGGGGCGTTTTTAAATATTACTGTCATATTTGCCAGCCTCCATTTCCTCTCTAATGAGGCTGTTAATATAACTGGTTCAACAATCAGTTATATAATGATATTAATTCATCAGCACTTTCACACCAAGTTCTTTGCAATCTTCCATAACTGTGAGATTCAAATACCTATTTCTCCTAGAGCTACTGAGCTGATACCACTCATTTGCCCTAAATAATCTATATCAAAGCTGATTCCACAAACATTTTCATGCTAACAATATATCCTAGATCCAGAATTGATAACTCGATAAATCAGCATTTCTGTCGTCCTGTATCTGCTGTTTGTACATTATCTGTCTGTGTCATCTATAATGTTAAACACAATCAGAAATTACTGTGCACCATTCATGGGTTTGCTCATCACCACCATTTTTCTCTACAACTACTTTATTTCTGCCTATATGGCACTTCTATTTTAGTCCTAAAGAGCCGGGAATATAAAGACAAGGTTTCATATCAGCAAAGATTAATTCTTTAAGCTAAAAGTTGCATTTATTAGCAGTCATCTCACAGAATTTCTAGATATTTTTATTTTCTTTCTTACAGACAGGTATAAATTAAATAGTCTTCTCCCCCAAACTTTTCCCCTCAAAAATTATCTTATGTTCCTCAAGCCATGTTTTTTTAAGATGAGCACTGGCAAACTGTGCATGTATCTAACTGTCTGTGTGCTTAAATGAAAAGTCATGATTTTTTAAAATAAAAGCCAGATTTTATAGATAATGGAAAACTCAGAAACACTGCACAAATATCATATATACAGTTTTACATTCTGTCCAAAGTAATATACTAAACCAAGCACCGACTCTCTCTTACTAGTGAACACACACAATTTTATTGTTTTGAATTATATTATGGGACTTCATCAAGGTGAAGGCAAAAAGCAAACCAGCAGAACAAGTAGTGACATAAGAACCCCTGAATTACAGAAGTTTTAAATAGGTGGTTTTGGACAAATAGATATTGTAAGTGGAAGCAAAGTACTGTACAAACAGCCAGTGATGTGTTAGTATCACAAAGAACCAATATGTTAGAGCACAGCTGTATCCTTTGATTCCTTCAGGTATTATCATCTAAGAAGGACAGTCCAAGGTGAAATCATGAGAGCAACAACCCTGACCAAAGATAAGGTCTATCTTAAATGAATAGACAAGTGATCCAATCTAACAACTTGAGTTCCACTTTATCCTCCTGGGACAGTGTCTCATTTCCCCAAGAACTGACTCAAGCTCCTGACAAAGATGATGATGATTATTTTTACTGTTATTGTTGCTTTACTCACCACTTTTATATAACACAAAAGTTCTTTCACCAATTAAACTATGGGATTCAAAGTCATTTTAAATAACTCCTACTAATATGGAAAACAGGTTCAGTGCATTTTCCCCTCTAGTCAACAAGCTATGAAGTTGATACAAGCATTTAACTATTAATTTTTCTGGCAAATGACTGTCTTATTCTCTATTTCAAAGCTGCAGTTGGGGGAAGAAGCTGAAGCTGCATGCATAATCAATGATTATAGGGTATGTTAAATCTTCCCACCTATTCTGAATTTAGAAAATATTGGCCATATTTACAATGTAAGCATACCAAAAGTGACACTTGCACAGATCCTAAACCCACACAACACACAACCTTAATATAATGGAACTAATTTAGAAGGTTGTGCCCAGCTGTAGAGACACTGTGCTTAAGTGAATAATTCAGTGTGCATATTACAAGTATATTTTTCAATTAAAAGTGTGAGGTTTTTTCCCATAGTAAAAAAAAACCTTTTTGTATGACAGCTCAATCATCTTTAAAACAAGATGCTTAATAGAAAATATTCTCCAATTGTACCAAAATCAAAAGCCAGTAAGAAGCATACTCTGTTTTATGTCATGTATTATGCTGGGAATTCTTATATTCACAATTGGGATTTTTCCACAGTTGTCATAAAAGGTGACTAAAAAATTACCCACAGGCATGAAATAGTATCAAGAATTGTTTTTTCAGGTAACGTTAATTAATTCAGTATTGTCAATGACAGCTCAACATTTAACACATGAAATGTACTTGTGATGGTCTGCAGTCATCCTTTTGTTGACGCTACAAAAAATACATGCATAATTCACACAGCTGAATTAGATGTGCAAATGCACTACATACAAATCACTAGCTCTGGGATTTGCACAAACATACATATGTGCTCCTGGTGGTTTCACATATCAAATTCAAAAGCCCTATACATTTTCTTGTGTTACTTTGTACTCTCTAAAAGGCATGGATTTCTTCTTGTAAGGTAGAACTCTTGCTTTCAGAGGAATCCAGACTATTCATGTTCCCACCACTGCAGACAGGTTTAGGAAATGCACAAAATAGTTATTGCTGCAACATAGTATCTTAACATACATATTTAGAAACATAACAATATGTACAAATAATGCTATTTAGTCCTTCTCCAAGTCTAAACATTATTCAGCAACAGATATATAGCAGTAGTTCCATATTCCCAGTGTAAGACACACTTCAGGAAAGTTAATACATAATGCATTTCTTTACAATAGAGGTTACCCAGACAGGGAATGGGATTAGAGGCTGTTGAGCAGGTAGATAAAGAGAGTAATAAACTGCCATATTCAGTATCTCCCATCAAAACCTAAAGGTAGTCTGAGTGAAAGTGGCAAAAAAAACTCTCAGGGTTCATCTGAGGAGTTGGTGTATATGTAGAAAACCAAACTAAATCCTAAATCAACTCTCACTACCAGTGGAAGTGTGCAGAAAAACAGTGCTTCTGATTTCTTTTTCTTGAACATCTAAGCTCCAGATTGCCAATCCCCAGCTTTGCTCCATTTTCTTGTAGCAGTGGGAAATACACCACAGTATGTTTAGAGTCCATCATTCTGGTTCTAATTGACCTCTAAGAACACCCCCACTCATTGGGGTACGTGACAAATGACAAGATACAGTAATTTGCCATTAAAAAAATTGATAAAGTTATAAAAATAATTTTTAATACTCTTTTGTTTACTTTTAGGTAATTTTCTTTTTTATTACATCTTAAATCCATTAATTATAAAAGCAGTAGATACACGTCAGTTCAGGACAGAACAAGGCATTTTAATGGCATTTGGATAATCCACTCTGCAGGAATGTTCATTATTCTTCCTGAGGTTTCACAACAGTTCCCTGGCATAATACTGCTACAGCTGCCTTTCCAGACTAATGTTATTACAAGGTCTGATTCAAAGATAATGTCTGCTGGAGGAATCTGGCAGGGAGCAAGAGTCCTATGAAAATCCTTGTGATGCTAAGGTGTAACTAACAGACATTGAGCTGCTCCAAAAAATATGGATAGTAACAGCTATTTGTTTTGAGTGCTGCAAGAATCCTGAGGGATCTTTGTTATTTGTCAGTATAAAAATCACTCAAATCCAAGTTATTTTTTCTGGAAATCTTATAATTTTTCTAATAAAAATACATGGTAAAAAAATGGTCTAATCTCAACCTTATCCATGGCACAGAAGTGGTCCGAAATCATTGCCATTTACTTCAGTAGCTCCTTTATCTACATTTTGGACTGAAGAAAACATGGAAACTACAGAAAATCAGGAACTAGGAATTGGCTATCAACTACAATAGTTGATAAAAGAGAATAGATAACATGTAGTCATCAGCAGGAGACAGCTCATGAAATAGCTTTATGGGCAAACAGAAGGAATTCCCTTTCCCATTTCAAACACATGGATGGAATCAATATAAAGTTTAACAAACATAGCATATTGGTCACATTTTACATCTACAAGCAAGATTTGGTCTATATTATTGTTACTGTAGCCTAAGTAACATGACCTCTCATATTCGAGACAGAACTCTTACTTGGGAAAAAATATCCAGTAATTAAGGAGTGTTATTATCTACAAAAAAAAAGTTGAGAAAGGAAAGGAGAAAATCAGGTATGCACACTGGTTCAAATTTGCATGTATATGTGTCCTATCACCGTTCCTGACCTATAAATATAAGGAGTCTGGACTTCAGGGGGGAAAAAAAGAAAAAGAGAGAGAGAGAAGAAAAAGCAACCCTGCACTAGGAATTCATGCTGCCTCTTATTCCAAAATACTATAATCTCAAAAACTGTCAGTCCAAGTAGCTGGATAAGAAATTAGAACATGTGTGGGCGGATTCCTTCCTCCAGCCTGAATTAATTAAAAATGATTGTTTGCTGTATTATTTCAAAGCAGATTTTTGGAACAGGTTAAAGAACCACTGTTCTGACTTTAGTATTTCAAGCCTAATAAGAATGACTCATGTAAAAAACTTGGAAGAAAAATTAATAATAAGGGGGTTAAATGCAGAGTGCATCTTATGTTCTTATTTGTTGCTTGGAGAAGTTCACACATTCTTGTACAAGTCTTGCCTCATTCACTTTGGCTGTGGTTATTTCTATTTAAAGCATGTATACAAAAAACTCACATATTAATGGCTCCAGTCAGTATGGGCAATTCTACCTATTTCTAATACCTTAGGTTGGCCCTTGATCACTATGTTTTCCTTTCTCACGTTCTAAAACTGAAACATGTATTAATTCCCTCTGCTTTCATTTTCTCAGCCAGTTATTAAACTATCAGAAAGAATATGGAAAACAGCTTTGAAGTAAAAAGATACAAGTAATCACAACCTATATTTGAGAGCAGCATCTCCCAAAATTTTGGGTCTGGTTGATCAGGCAGCAGTAAGTACTAGCAACATTTAATTAAAAAAAGAAACAGAAATCATAATTTCCAGATCACCAAAAATTTATCTGCCAAAACATTTATTAGCATATAGAATGACTGTAAAAAAGGACACATAGAATGTACTATACTGCAGGACACCTTCAGTGAACAAGGCTTGTTACCTGTTATAAAATCCTGAAACTTTATTAAAGAACTCCTTTTTTTAAAAAATATACACAGAATTTTACATATTGTAAGATGCCTACCTCCCACAACAGATATATTCTCCTTCATGTTCTTGAAGCCAGAGTCCTACACATGTTGACTTACACAGACTGAATGGATTAGACAATGGCTAAATTCTACCTTTCTTTTCGCCGAAGATAAAGTACTTTGGAACTCTTTCTCTCAAAGAGCCATTGACTTTCAGTGCTTATATGTTAAAGATTTTTACATTGTTCTCATATTTGTTGATATTGGACAACAGACTCAAAATTTATTTGAGTGAGAACAAGCTGATAAACAATCACCCAAGCCTTGTTTTGTCAGGAAAGTGGAATGCAAATTTACCAACTAAATCTTTTAAAAGCTCTGGTCTCCAAATAAAGTCAGCAGAATGTTTTGAATGTTTAAATGCCATTATCCATGATAGAAATGCTCTTCATTTCAAGATTAGTAGTAGTAGGGTAGTGTTGGCCGTTTTTGAAATTGGCCTTACTCCAAAGAAGTCTCTATGAAGAAATAAGAAACTTGACCAAGAAGCTTTACCAGATTAAATTAACATAGCATCTGGGTGGGGTTTTTTTCCTCAGGAAACAGAGAATCTAAGTCTACACAGCTTTCTTCAGTCTTAGTATCTGAAATATTAAAATTGTGTCCCATTAGTCTTCTCTCTTGACTTTTCAGAGTACAGTGTACAATATGCATACATGCCTGTATGTGGGAAGGAATCTTGTAACTCCTCATTTCCATGAGATAACACAGAGAATAGAGTTTTGAACTAAACTCTCTGGAAACTTGTTTAAAAAACCTACACCTATGGACAGAATTAAAAATATTGACCAACCTGTCACCATCCATTGCCTAACAGACTGGCACTAGTCATATTCTGTTAACACTAGGCTGATGTTCAGTCTTCATTTCTAAGTGAGAAATTTCACTTCAGTATTATAAGCATCCTATATACATCACCTCTCGGAATCAACTTACACTTCCTTCCACACATGCTAAAAGCACCTGTACTCCATGAATTATCTCCACTGATGTCAGCAGCTGACGCCACAGATCAAGTTACTGTGCAGTGTATGCTCCTTAGCCCCGTCCTTACTATTCACACCTTTCACAGATAAATAGCATCCATTCTCTCTCATGACAGATACTTTTAATAAATCCATGAATTCAAGATCAAAAGCAAGTTTTTCATTACTTTCTAAGCTACTATTTTGATTCTTTCACATTCCATATGGAAAAGGATGAACAAAGGTTCAAGTTGCAAAGGAACATTACATAGCACTTCAGTAAGTTTGCCTTAACACACCTATAAGCACTGTTATAGAATGTACACGCCTTTCTGGTTCTTATTCTTTCATTTTCTGAGAAATTGTGCTGGTTTTGGTGGAGGTAAAATTAATTTTCTTCACAGTGGCTAGTATGGGGCTTGGATGTTTTGGATTTGTGTTGAAAAAAGGATTGATAATATAGAGAATTTTTTTGTTACTCCTGAGCAGGGCTTACACAGAACCAAAGCTTTTTCTGCTTTTCATACTGCCATGCTGGTGAGGATAGTGCAGAGGCATGAGAAACTGGGAGGATTCACAGCCAGCAACCAAAAGCAACGAAAGGGATATTTCATACCATATGACACCATGTTCAGTATATAAAGTGGGGGGAAGAAAGAGGAAGGGTGAGACATTTGGAGTGATGTTGCTTGTCTTTCCAAGTAATAGTTACACGTCGTGGGGTCCTGATCCCCTGGAGATGGCTGAACACCTGCCTGGCCATGGGAAGCAGTGAATTAATTCCTTTGTTTGTGTGCATGGCTTTTGCTTTTCCTATTAAACTGTCTTTATCTCAACACACAAGTTTTCTAGCTTTAACCTTTCTGATTCTCTCCCCAATCCCTCTGGTGGGGGAGTAGGGGAGTAAGAGGCTGCAGGGTGCTTGGTCAATGGCTGGGGTTAAACCATGGCAGAAATTCTAAGTGACTACTCAGTGTTCAAACAACAAAAGAATAAATAGCATGTGTAGCTGGAAAAAAAAAAAAAAAACAAACAAACAAAAAAGTAAAATAAAAACAACCCAACTTAAAATTAACTCCAGGTTTCTGACCACAGTAAATCCTGTAACAATTTAAAAATGGGAAAAAAATCTTAATAACAAGAACAGAAACAAAGAAATACAGACTGTTCTCATCTTTGAGGTGCAAAATGTTCTTGAACTGTTCTGTTCTAAAAAACAACATGGGAATTCATTGTGATGTCTCAAATACTGTTTTTCAAAGCGTTGCAGCTCTCTTACGTAATTTGCTCCACAGACATCTGACTGATGCTAACAATTAGTGAGCAATACTTACCATCCAATGCTATGGTTGTTACCAAATAACCATTAAGTGGAAAAACAAAACTTGCAACTCTAAATATATAAACCATGGGTCCAGTAACATTCTTGTACATGTTAAAAATCCCTTGGGACTCTGGTGAAGTCAGACTTTTCAAACTTTTCACATTAGAGAGGAGTTCATTACCTCTTTGCCTGGGCAACACAGTGACATCTACATAATGCTAGCACCTCCTAGCAGCTGTAACGTATCTTAGAAATTTAGAAGACAGTAAATAGCATAAGAATTTGACAGGCCAGCAATTCAATTCAACTGTGAAGTTTAGAAGGTCTCATCACCACATTAACATTTAATTAAAAGTTGTAGCATTCCCCACTGAATTACTAGAATTCAGTTATAACATGGTATCAGTGATGCAGCAGATGAATGCCAAAGACACCCGCTTCTAAATTAAAAGGAAAATAATGAACTTATCCACTCACTGCAGAGGTTAAAAAACAACATGTTATTGCATAAAGAAAAGTATCTCTCTGTGTGTGAGTGAGAGAATACTAAAAGAAATGCCAAATCACTGTTTCTCTAGCTGAAAAATTAATTAGCTGGCAGAAAAAAAAAAAAGAAAGAAAAAAAGAGAAAAAAATGGAAAGAAAAAATAAGAAAGAAAGAAAAACCAGCAAGAGGAAAATGCAAAATGTACTATATTTTAAATGCTTTACTTTTAAAATCTTGGTCTTCAATGTTTAACAATAAGTCATCATCTAAACACAGTCTCATTCTGGATGAGTTTTTATCTACACAGATACTTGATCTACTGTTTTTTATCCTCACACAATAAAATTCATATTAAGGAGCCAGCTGTTTGAGGTATGTTTTCTCATGAAATGTCAGTGCACCATGTTTTTCAAAAATTGCAAAAAACCTGCAAAAATTCCTAATCCATAGTGCTCAGTTTATAGTGTGACATCAGGGTCAAAGGGAAGATAGGTGTTAATCCAGTGGCTTTAATTAGTTTTATTTTGACACGCCTACAGTATCTCCTCACTGAATTCATTTCAGCAAGGCTAAAAATGTAAAGAGCAGCAAATGCAAGCACCAGAAAGGAATATTGTGAGCTGAACAATGGTTTTAAGCATTTCCTATGAGAGCTGAGAAACTGCATAAAGTTTATTTCTCCCATACCTGTAGAACACCCCTTTTGAACTTCCCACAGAACACCAACTTAAAAAGCAAACAAACAAAAAAACCCGTAGTGTCAACACACCTAAAAGCTGTAAAATGGATGATGATGTTATGTGTAAGATATTTACTACCCGTACAGGATACAGTTGACACTGTTCCCATTCCAGTCGTGGTTAGTTTTTAACACCGAGAAAAGTTTTGTTACGGGATAAGAGCATCAACTTGTCACCTGAAGTAAAAGCTGCCCGGGCTTTCATCACAGCCTACCAGCGTCCCCCTACCACAGAGATGTCACCAAATGGGTACATCCCGGGTGCAGGAGGGCTGCCAGCAGATCAGCCCGTAGCTGGTGTGCGACTCGGGGAATCAGGACACATCCTCCAGCCGCCCTTCAATATAGCAACAATGACTTTCCCCTCCGCGTTCAGTCACAGCGCAGTCCATATGCGCTGCTCCGAGCCGGGACACCAAGCGCGCGTGTGCGGTATCGGGAAGCGCAGCGGGATGCGGGATGTGCCGGGTGTCCCTCGGGACCGCGGCAGCAGCGCCCGCGGCAGCCCCTCCTCGGCCCGGCCACCGAGGTGCCGGCGGTGGGTGCTGCCGCCCGCCGGGTCCCCTCCGCAGCCTCCGTCCCTGTCCCCTCGGCCCTCCCGTCACCACAAGGACTCCCGAGCTGTTGGCAAGGTCGCCTCCCCTCCCGCGGCCCCGGGCGGGCGGGTGAGCCACAGACGGGCTCCCCGCTCGCTCAATGTACCTCTCTGCAGCGGCGGCGGCGGCGACGGGGACTGGCCTCGGCTGCCAAGCGCCGCCAGGAGCAGAAGGAGCGGCAAACTTTCCCGTGCCATGGCTCCCGGGCAGCCGGGCTGCCTACCCATCCCGCCGTGGGACAGCCCGGCGAGTGAGCCGCGGCCGCGCCGGAGAGGAGAGGAGACCCCTGTGCGTGTCCCGGGCAGGGAGCAGGACACACCCCTGTCCCCCCCCGGCACACACACACACACACACACACAGACACACACACCCCGCCCCGCCGCCGGGCCGCGGCGCCGAGGGCAGCCTTGGAGCGAGAGGGGCCGGTGGGCACCGAGGGGCAGGAGGGCCGAGCGCTGCGGCCGCGGGAAGGGGGAGCGCAGCGGGATGAGCCGCGGAGCCGGGATGAGCCGCGGAGCCGGGATGGGGGAACGCGCGCATGGAAGCGCCGCTCGAGGAAAGGTGGCACGTGCCCGCCCGACGGCCGCTCCCGCCAGCTGGGAAGCGTTCCCGCCTGGAAGTGCCCTGGCCATTTATCGGGTTACCTGAGGGAGACAAAAAAAATACCTATGCCATGCCAGAGGGTTGAGGAGGAAACTTTCTGGAAAGGCATTAGAGAAACGGGGATTGCAAATGAGTCAAATGCATTTTTCCTGCTGTGCCTGGGAGTAGGATGTTACTGCTAGCCATGTATAGCAGAAAAAGATCTGTATTACTGCATAAAGGAAAAATTAACATTGCATTAAAATAAAGTGTTGATTAGAATCTATTGCATAGTTTTCCTGAACAAAATAATGATTTAGAAAAAGCCTGCTAAAAAACAGGTTTCATCGGGGAGTAGTGAGGCTTCCAACCTGCGTGTGAGCACACAGAGAAAAAACTGTGAGAAAGAGTGAGCTGGATCGAGCTCACAGCCTATCTGTGGCACAAAACCAAAACTGTGCTGCCAGCCTTTTTCTGCATGGTCACCCCTTCATCTTCACAAGTCTTCTAACACTGCACTTCAAAGTGAGCATTCCTTGCATTTCACATCGAGATTAAGCATTTATTTACTGACGTAAATGCTTCAGTATCTATGCGCTCATAAACAACATTACTTGCTGTAATCAACATGGAGTGAGGCTGGGGACAAGCCTGAGTTGGGTACATTGTCTATTTCAGCTCTCAAACCACAGCATTTCTGTTGGTAAATTTGCCTGTCACTCCAAACCCCAAATTCGAGCAATGCAGCTTTTTGCATATAATAGACTATTGCATCCAGCCACTCAGACTATTTGCTTTTGTCCCGCTCTGACCTGAGTTGTTCTTTCTCTTCACAGAGAAAGAAGTGCTCACTTTTGAGGTTTCCTCCCAGACAGCCTGGGTTCTGCTGATGGGAGTCCTGTTACTGGACACTTATTGCTTCTGTGGCCTTTGGGAAACTGCTCCCCCAGCAACAATAATGCTCTTGTATAGCTTACCATTTGTCACTTGAAAGTCAATGGAAGATACACCAGTCCTCTTGCCAACAGATGGTGTATGTGTGGTCTTCTGCACTGCTTACTGGAAAACCCAAGTTCAAGGTTCATCTCAATGGTTTTCGTCTTTTCAACTATTTGTTTTGTTGTGGAGGTATACATCGTCAGGTAGCTGGGAGGGACAGTGAGGGAGACAATCTTTATGACTCTATCCACAGTTTCATCTCTATCACTATTTAGTCCATATCCCTACAAGCAGTAACAGACAGCTCTTTTCCAGCAGCTTCTCCCTCTGTAATTCCCTTTGTACAAAAATTCTGACTGCAAGGAAATGGGTATATATGCAACAAGAGTAAGTTAGTGAATTCTTAAATCCAATGAATAAGGTAAAAACACTTCACTCCAAGTATATATCAGTAACTTGGAGAATTCAGTGCCAGTTGCATAGGTAGGGATCTGACTGCATTGACATTGGTTTGATTCTAAAAACACATTTATTGGTTGAATTTATACTCCCATAATTGAAGAAATTCTTTCCAGGGCTCCAAAAGGTGCAAGTGCTGTGGGTGAGTTTGAGGCAATACTCTAGAAGCAGACTGTAGAAATTGAAAGCGAGACCCGAAAGTGGAAACCTCTGCTGCTTTACGTAAAGGTTTCATCAGATCTGAGGTTTCTGTAAAATATCTCCATGACTTGGAAATTTAAGATCAACAGCAGATTGGTTGTAGAGGTCACTAGTTCTCCAAATATCCATATTACACCAGTATTAAATACAGCACGTTCAACATGTTATTTACCTGAGCTTTTATTTGAAGCAGCTTTTCCTGCTGTCGAGCCTGTGTAGTCTTTAATGTGAGAAGGTGTTGTGAGAACTCAGCTTAGTTTCAGCTTGGCAACACTGCTAGCATACCCAGGTACCCATCACCGGTCAGAGCCTACACTGAATAACTGTGCACCAGAGCTATAAACTTTAATAGTTTGGGGACACCAGGAGGCAAGATATACCAGAATGACCTGCTGACTTACTCAATTATTTTTCATCTCTGATCCACAGGAAATAATTTCACACTATAAAAATTTGCCAAGCTGTGTCAAGAAGCAGCAAGAGGGGGCTGCCTCAAACCAACAAACAAGTTAGAAGATGAAGTAACACCACTGAGGCAGGCAGTGGCCTTAACACCAGGGCTTTATTCCACAGTACCCAAATGCAGGAGGAGCAGGTCTGGGGGTAATAACCAGAATCAAACAAAGTTATGGGTCTACAGACAGGTTCATAGGGAGGAGACAGATCTAAGATCAAGCCAGGAGGTCAAGTCTGCAAATTGGGGTCAGGATTGGTGAGGAGCAAAACAAGGCACAGATGCAGCTGCAATGTAAAACAGACTGAGATTGGGGGTAAGGGCTTGAGCTTAAATGCAGCATCCACTCCTCTAATGAAGGGAGAAACCAGCAAGGTTTCTCCAAGCTCTTCCTCACGCATGAAATGTGTAAATACTGCTGACACAAGGTTACATGGCTGTGCCAGGTCAGAGATGGCCTTGAGCACAGGCAGCCAAACTCATAGGAGTGAGACTAGGCTGCAGTGCCTGTAGCTGCACTCAGGGTCATGATAAGCTAGATAAGAAGGTTTTCAGCTATAGCAGTGGCTAAAGGGTCAATAATGATAGTGTGTACTGAGGACAGAACTGCTGGGCTGAAAGGAAGATGTGAGTAAAATCAGATAATGACTCATCTGGGTACGAATATGACTTAATATTTTCAAGATGTTTGCATAAAAGTGAGAGGGGTTTTAATGAATTTTGATTATAAAATAAAATTGGGGAGGACCAATGTATATTTTATGAATTTATACTTTTATGTATACCATTATACACTGTGAATTTATATATCTTTTATTGTCAATAACTCATGCATAGAAAATCAAAAGATCCTAAGTACTACAAGATCCTGGGTTGTGCCAATAAGGACTAACAGTTTCTTATGAGAATTAACAATAAAAAAAATAACCCCACACTCCTGGGTGGAAGTCGGTGAGTCACAAGGCAATTTTGAGTCACCAGAATGATGCAGCTATGAAATAAAGCAAGTAAAGCCTAGGATACATGAAGCCGAGAATCCAGAAAAATATTTCCAGTGAAGATATGAAAATTTATATGTTGCATCCCACCCAGGATATCATAGGTAATTAAGATCATACATGTTCAAGAAGAATTTATTCAGACTTAAACAGAGCAGAGGTCTCTGGGGAACGGAGAAGTTATCTGAAACACATAGATTAAAAGAGTTTGATTTGTTTAACCTAGGAAAATAAGAAGGGAGACAGTTCTAAGCATAACAGGGATGTTAATGGATGGAATTGTCACAAAAAGGAAAAGAGGATAAGCAAGATACCAATCAGTATAGGTTGGAAAAATGGAAGATGGCTTCCAATCATAAGGTATGATCAAAAGCCTTCTCTTCGGAGAGAAAGGGGAAAAAATTATTTGTTTAAAAGTAGAACTTGGTAGATGCATGAAAGTAATTCCATGACAAACTTGCCTGCAGAAGGCAGGAGGGATGAATTTGATGACCTGTGTGGCCCTGTTCTATGTTCTTAAGTGAACTGTAATCAAAGGATAAAGAAAATAAACATGAAAAACGAGGTTGAAATGATATAGAGAAGAATCAGATATAGCTCTTAGGATGAGTTGAAATATGTGAACCACAAGAATCAAAGAATTAACCCGTTTTAGGGGCAAGGTGAGACATTATTTGGACCCAAGTCAGGAGGAACCAGATATGTCCTCATGCCAAGGTTGTGGTCACCAAAAGATGTTAGAGAATGGCCTGGCAAAAGACAAGATAAAGACAGACAAGGGATAAAGAAATGAGATCTGTGACTAGGACCCAATATTAAAGCAGGGAAGAGAATTCAAGATCAAAGTGGACAAAGGGGACATGAAGAAAAGAGTGAATCTCACACTGACAGAAAGCCATTCTTGTGAGACCCTCTGTTGCCAGGGTCACCGAATATTGTCAGTTTAAAAGTTGATGCAGATAGCTGCAGGTCAGAAAGTAATCCTGTAAAATTAAGAGAGGAAAGAAAGGAAAAATGATCAAAAGAAGAGAGGAGAATAGGATAGACCTGGACCTAGGTGGTAAAAAGAGAGTAACTATGATAATTTGACAGGAAATGCTGTGAAGAGAAGGATGACAGCAATAGCAGTCACTGCATGCTGAGGAGACTAGAGTCAAGAGCAGAGTTGTTACAGTTTGATGAGCTACAAATGACATCAAGATGGAGCTCATTTTGGAATAGAGCTCATTTTTTTTCAACCTCTCCATTTTGTCTTGCTCACCACCCCTATAATTAGACTAATTAGTGCGCCCAACCTACTTACTGTCATTATTTTTCATTAACTCTTACAGATGTGCTAAATGCTCATCTGTTAGTACCTTGATATTGATACTTCTGCATAAGGAACAGACAGGAGTCATGGCCTTGCCTAAAACTGGAGACTGTGTGCTGTTTGTAAGCACCACTCATTTCTGGTCTTGATTTCTAATAGCTTTAATTTTGATCCTGTGAACAATAAACAATTTGGAAAGCAATGGAGGTGACATTATGTTGGTTTATATTTAGCTAAGTATATGGAGCACAAAACGAATAGAATTTCTTGGCCCATAACTTGGCCCGTAATTAATTTTTACAAGCCAAGTCATTATGTACTCATAAATAATATACCTGTTGCAAAGCCTTTTGTGACTCTATTTTCAGAGAATCAGATAACTGACAAAAAAGACTGATTGTAATACCTACTTGTTACAAAGAAACTAGAACTTGCTCTGAAAATGACATATAATCATTTCAGTTTTAGGATGCATTTAAAAATAGTTACTATCCTTCATTTGTTTAGGAGGTCTCTTGCATGTGAGAAACTGCCGAAATTTTTAGATTCAATTAATAAGTTAACATCTACTACTTTTGCCCTGAAGTATAACTTTGCTTCTCATAGAGTGGAAATTAAGATCGCTTGGCTGAATCACCAGTGTGGGTTCTATGTTTCCCTGCCAGCCATTAATGAATTGTAAAAAATTAAAATTAAATAATAATTATAATAATAAAACAGAAGATTAAACCAATTCTGTAGAATTAGATTGACTTGCCTTCCTAAAAATGGATATTACTGCAAAACATGCAGATAGGGAGAGAAACAGATGGGTGATATCTGACAAATAAAATTTCCAGGTACTGCCCCATCTGTTTCCTTCTACACATTTCAAATACAAGCTTTTAGTATTATAGGGTTGCTTAGGTGACATTCCTCTTAGCAGTGATGTCATACTCAGACACTAGCAAAAGAAGGTTGATAGTGTAATGTGAAAGCAAGGATCAGTTCTCTAGATTATTACCATTTTATATCCTCAAATGTATAGACATTAAATTTCCCTCTTTTATAATGGAAATATTTTGTCTTTACAAAATTGTTTTATAAACGCTTTGGCTTGTTTTTGAAATTGTTTTACAGAAATAGTAAGATGAGCTAAATTAGAGAAAAAGAAATTGTACAGAAAACATTGCCCCACAAGGTTAGTAAAGGGATGTACTTAAAAGTACATTGGAGATATTAGGTCATTGTCAATTAAGGTGTGAGGAGTTCCTGTTCATCTCCTGTAGATTTGAAGCCTATATTACTTTATCTGATAAAATTTAAATGTTTTCTTCACTTCCTGATACATTCCTAAACAAAGTTTATTTTTTCTCTCTGAGACTTCCCATGCCTTAATTTATGAAAGAAAAAATTGTCATGAATATTGCTGCATTTTTTAAAAAACAGAATTCATTACATGGGAAGTATCATGGCCGTAAGTGGGATAACCACACAGGTCCATCCAAAAGGCAACACTGTGGAGCCTCCTCCCACTGATTTCAAGGATGCAAAAGGGCAGTAGATCTAGCAAAGGAGGAATGTTTATCATCTTCTGGATATTCCTGAAATGATTATGAAGTGTTAGAATCAATTAAATTAGCTGTGTGGTTATAGTTACACACATAATTACATCTTACTGATCTGGCTGTGTTGTGATTTGATAGGCTAGGGAAAAATCTTTGGCATGTTTCTGGATCAAGGCTTTTAGAACTCTGTATCATCGTGTAATTGAAGGCGATGGCAATTTTGGTTTACAATAGAGAAGCTTGTAACTAACTACAAAACAAATTATAAGAAAAGGAAGGGAAGGCAAAGTAAGGAAAAGGAAGGCAGGAAGAAGGAAAGCAGTAAGGAAGGAAGGAAATTGTTGAATCCCTTAAACTACTATTGAGTTTTTCTCAGCTGTCTTACTCCAAAACAGAAAGGACTAAGCAAGAGATGTTCATTAAAGACTTCTTTCATGCAACTGCTCTACAAAGTGGCAGATAGTGTATTCTTACCTATTTTGATGTAACTTCAATTTGTACACTTTGTTCATTAGGAAAACCAGGAGAATATTGCAAAAGGACACTTTTGTCAAATTGTATGTTTGTACATGTGACCAAAGGTGAGTTGCTTCATTTAAGCTGTAGTATAATTTTCCAGTCATTAAAGCCTCCAGATGTCATCCATATCTTTAAAACTGGGATATTAGAAGTAGTTGCAGAGTAGATGTTTGGGTTTTTTTGACTCATGTGAGTTTTAGTTCCTATTTCTGGAGGGAAAAAAAAGTGAAAATCTAGAAACTGGAAAAATACAAAAGGAAGAATTTTGAATACAATGCCCTATTTGAAAGAATAGCATATCATGTACTATAAAACAAATGCCCTTGTGTACATCTACAAAAAACATCTGCCAAGGGGTCGGCTTCTATACTGATAGAATATATTCATTTTAGCAATCTTAAAATGTAAAATTAAGGGTTGTTTTTAATATGCATGTACATCCTCAGAGAGAAATTCCAACTTGGTGCCACCAGTAAATTGCTATGAGATCATAATATTTTTGAAATAGAATTTAAAATGGCCAGATTAAACAAGCATCTTTCATTTAAATAAATATCCAGTTACACAATCTTTCTGGATAGGTACACTGTATTACTGTTGTCTGGCCAATTATTTTGGTCAAATAAAGTTAGTCTATGGCATGAACTCTAAATGTTTTCATTTATGATATACCTGCCCATCTGTTATCCTACAGAACTATGCACACAGTACAAAAGTATGTACTACCTGTTCTAGACATACAAAATAATACCACTTCTGCCCAGGACCAATAATACATGGGAAGAAACAGTCATATAAAGAGTAACTTTATTAATGAAACAGTTGATCTTGTTCTATCTTTTTAGGCAAGAAACAATATCTTTAAGATATCTCTTAGCAAGCTTTAGCTTGACAACTTCACTACAATAAACAACATACATTCCTAGGTTCATTTTACACAAAGCTGGTGACTGGATGTTCAGAGGAACAGAAGGCTCTTTGTTCTGTTTCTTCTTCTCGGTTCACAGTTGTAAACTTTTAGAACTTGTCCCAAAGTCAGCTTCTTCATTAAAGAAATAAGAAAAGAAAAGAAAAAAAAAAAAAAAAAGAGAGAAAAAAGAGAGAAGAAATGTGTTTTGCATTTGATCCAGACAATACAGCTCTGAATTTTTATATCAGATTTTTTTGTTGTTGTTGTCTTTTCAGGTTATTAGCCCAAAGAAGTTGAGATAGCATTATTTGATTTCTCTGCCATGTAGAGTTGTTTGGTAGAGCATTCATTTGCTCATGCATTTGTTTCACTTTTAGCCAAAGCTTTTATTTGTTTACAAGTAAATTTGTTGACACATATCAGAGGAACACAATAGGATATGGCTGTATGCACTGGACAACTGAAGTAGCCTTTATCACTCTTTGCTGTTATTTGTTGTTGGATGTAATATAACTTCCTTTAGTAAGACTTTTGACATCATCTCCTACAGGGTTCTTTCTCACTGGGAACCTGAAGACATATAAACTGAATAATTCAACTATTAGATGGGCTGAAATTTAGCTGAACTGCCAGACTCCAAATGTCATAATTGATGGCTTGACAACCAAATGGCATTCAGCAGCAAGATAACCAAGAAGCTATAAATGTGGCACATAATGCTCAATTCATTCATCAAAACAGATTTGCAGCTGACACTAGTCTAGCTAAAGTGTCTGACACAACAGCTGGTTGTTCAGTTCAGAGGGAGCTGGAGAAATTCAAGGACTAATGAAAGGTGCAGAGCCATGGTTGACCTGACATTGGCAGAGGGGCTGCATCAGGCAGGAGGCTGGACTAAAGGACCTCCAAACACCTCATCCAACCAGCAGTTCTGCCTGTGATTTTTGTGACATTTGTATGGCTTGTTTGCTATTGCTCAAAGAATATGATTCTTTCCTTTATAAATTCTGAATCATCTTAAAAGAAAATAAGTAGATTCTCACAAATTGAAAGAGGTAGAAAAAACCCCACTTTTCCTTGGTGTATTACAGCTAATGTATTGCAAACCATTCCCTTTGTAACTAGTTTTCAAACTTGAATTTTGCATCTTCTTGTCCAATTACTGCATTTTTAAGATACTTGTTTTTACAAACGGATAATGAGGTATTTGACATAAAGTGTTTGCTGTGTTAGGAATATTAAACTCAATAAAATCTTAAAATACATACGAAATTAATATTAAACCCATGCATTATGCTTTAATAACATTAAATATAACATTAACATAACAATATTAAATGTGTATATATAAATATGCTTCTAAAAGTTGCTATATATGGTTTTAATTTTCTGCTGATATATCTATATAAAAACATACCCACTTGTTGGTTGTTAAATACTACTTTTTAATGAAAGACACATTCATTAATCTATTTAAATGAATTATATAAATCTCTCATAAACACTCTCTATACTCTCAGAGTTTTATAATACCATTAATATAAAGTCTACCTAAGTGAAATTGGAAAAAAGCTTAAAGATGTTTGAAAGTTACTGGTAATTTCAGACTTTAGGGAGCTGATAAACTCATATAGGCAGTGGTCTCCTAGCTCCATATTTTGATTTTATTCTACTACAAACTTAACAAAATCTCATTAGTGATTTGTTAAAATCAATCTATTGCTTATGAAAAGTCAGTATATGAGAAGCTGCTTTGGGGACCCTTTCCCGCTGTGTTCCCAAACGCCGACAGGAGAGCATGCATAAGGATTCCAGTGCTGCACACAGCAGGAAAGCGACATGAGTAGGCTCAGCCCACCATGGTTGCCCAACAATGTCCCAAGAAGCCTTGTACCAGCAATTCAGGGATTAAGAGTAGGTCATAACCCTCTTAGATGGGTGGAAGGTCCATATTTTTGAGGTGCAGGGGATGATGAGGCAGTCTGTGAATCAAAGTGCTCTCCTGCCATTGCATCCCACTGGAATGAATGTGGATGCTTGGTTCAAAGCACTTGAATCATAAACATTACAGATACAAACCCACTTACATTATTTGGCACAGACAGTGTTTTTCAGCATGATGATTGAAGATACTGCAATAAAAATTCAAGCTTTAATGAGAAACAGCTTTTACCTTGTAGACCTTATAAAGAAGGGTGAGATAGGCAGGAGGTAAGAAAAGGAAAGGAAATAAAAGACCAGAATGTTGGCAAATCAGATTAACAGCTAAAATTTTTGAAGTGCTTTTAAATATATGTGTTTACTATGATATTAATTTCTTCCAAAATACATTGGATGTGTTTGCCAAATGCTATCAATATCCAGTACTGCATTCATCTAGTGCAACCTGTGCTAGCTTTAATTCTCAGCAAGAGCTCTTCAGGCAGCCTAAACATTATTCAAAGTCTCAAAATATTTTTTTTCTTTGAAGGTTCACTTCCTGGAGGCAAGTGATTTCCTGCAAATATCAACTTCATTTTAAAACAAAAATATTAATTTATGGGTATATTGATTGCAGAGGAAAACTTGATCTAAGTGCTTCATTTGAAAGAATAATAATAAAAAGTAAATAAAATAACATATTAAAAATATTGGATTTTTATCTTATAATTGTCAATACCAAGTTGAGCCTTTTTCTCAATCAAAAATTATCTGCGGATTTGGAGAGTGGGATTAAATTTTAAAGAGTAAGGAAACCATCCTTCAAACAGGCAAATATTCCTATTGAAAAAGTTTGATCTCACTCGTGCTTTAAAAAAAAAAAAAATTAGTAGGATCAGAGTTTTACTGGGAAGATATTCAACTGAATTTCTTTCTCTCTTGTGCTCCTTGCGCTCTCGCTGGACTATCCCCATGCTCCAACCCAAGGTTACATGCCTACACATGTCAGAGCTAGCCTTGAGCACAGGCAGCCTACTGTTTAGGAAGGTGTGTGGCAGGCTGTGCTCAAAGCCTTGAAAAGGACTGAGAAAAGATAGTGCCTTTTCCTATGGGGTAGGTGTGGTCTACCTGTGTGTCAGCACAATTAACTAGTTTCAAGGCTTTCTTTTCTGTGGT
The DNA here is from genome assembly GCA_035047845.1 of Dendrocincla fuliginosa. Classification (NCBI taxonomy): domain Eukaryota; kingdom Metazoa; phylum Chordata; class Aves; order Passeriformes; family Dendrocolaptidae; genus Dendrocincla; species Dendrocincla fuliginosa. The sequence continues at coordinate 60,692,276 of JAWWMO010000121.1, forward strand.
TTGACACTGAGATTATTTGGGGGGCTTTAACTGTAAGGTTCTTACAGTACTGAATAAATGCTCTTGGTCTGTACTGAATTCTCACAGAAGAAATCACAGAGGTTTTGCAAAAGGTCGCAAAAGAATGCTTTTTGATTAACTGCTATTATCAATAAAGGAAATAAGAAATCTAAGAAAAATATATGTAATGTCTACCACATCTATCTATCTATTCCACAGATAAACTGGAATTACAAAATAAGACTGATACTGCTGTTACCTGAGAACATCAGGCCTTTTTCAATCCATAATCATGGGATCCAGTAGCCTGAATCGCTGACAAAACAGATGAAAGCCAATCAGAGTGAAATTAACACTGTCAACAATAGAGGAAATGGGTCTTTTTTATCCCTATATTACATGTGAACCTGATTCTGAAAAACTAATTCTTTTGGCAGGATTATCATGAATAACATTGAAGATTCTAATCAGAATGAGTAATTTTTTATTTTTTTTTTTTTGCTTTAACTCATAAACGAAAAAGAAAAGATGTGGTTTAGAGAATACATTTATGAAAGTTTCGGCTTCTGAGTAGCAAACATGGGTGCCTTTGGCATGTATATCTGAAAAGCAAACGGATTTTAATTATTTTGACAAACCACTGTGGTTTTCAAGATTCATTGCTCATGAAGAAAAATAATATGCTTAATCATCCTTGTTTCAGCCAAGTAGTTCCAAACTTTTAAATGCTTTTTTTCTTGATTCTAGTTAGCACATTAAGCATGGAATTATATAATTTTAAATATATCATTTGAGCTATAGTGGTTTATTTAGGAAATGTGTTGCAATACTGGTCCGAGCAAAAATTACTTCAGCTCTGCTAGCGGGTATTAGTCTGCACAGTCTCAGCTGCGTTTCCAAGTAACATGAGTTCCGTCATTTTTTGAATGCATTTCACCTCAAGTTTCTGTCACAGTGAGGTCCTACCTCACCTTCCACTGTGACACAGCCCACTGTTGGTGTTTCCCAACAATTCTTATCACAGAGCTGATGTACCTTGTGACTGGATTGTGGCACTTGAACAACTGGAACATGAAGATCCATACATACATTTAGAGTGTTCTCCTGGATCTGTTCCAATGGCTGTCCTAACAAGAATATTTTTTGGAACTCACAAGTTTAATCATATCCATACTTTAAATTTCTGGGGGCATCTTTGAATATCATACCTCATGTGACTTCACAGAACTGGTTGAGCGGAACTAAAGTATTAATGTTTACTGGTGGTACAATTTCATCTTCAAGATTCTGGGATGATCAACAGTAAGCTATCAATTTCAGTATATCAAAGTCCCTCTTCTAGGACTTAACACTAGGAATGGATATTTCTGATCCATTTGAAACCTAAGACAGCATTATCATGTTCCGGTGGGGAAACATGCCCAGCTGTTCTCAGCTTTAAGCAGATACACATTCCTTCCAACATCCCCAGAAAAGAATCCCTGACTTATATAAGTAACTGATAGATGACACAGCTGCTCACTAAACTTTAGGGCACCTCAGTCACATCCCAACAGCATTAGACACATCAACCATGTTTATGATGCACAATATATTTGAAATGCCAAACAGACTATCCTACTGTATTGATATTCGTTGCATGACAGTTCTTACCTCCATTGCCAGCATTGATATATATTCCTGAATGTTTAAAGTGTTAAGGTCTTCCAGGTTTGCATGTGATATTGTGACGCAATCCTTTTTTAGGGAAGAAGGGACTGGCACACTCTCAGAGGGTGAGACAAGAATGACTGTTTATTGAGGGTAACGGACCACTTATATAGGGTCTGAGGGGAAGGTTCTGGAACATGGGCGGAGCATACCCATATAAAGGAAATAGGGGAGGGACAGGGACCATATAAGGGAATAGGTAAGAGGGGATCGCCATAAAAGGAAAGGGTGCATTGCACCAAACGTCAGCCAATTGGCAACTGGCATACAAACGACCAACGGGGGATAAGGATAAAACTACCAATCAGAGCAATCATATAATAGAACCGTAATTATTCCTAATCTAATACAATGGATATCTGTCTAAGCTACCCGAACAATAAAAACTTTTAAAACTCGTCAGGTCCTTGTTCATCTTGATGGTTCTTTTCTTTCCCACTAAGCGCAGGTCTCTTTTTGTTTCTTTTTCTTCTTTTTCTCTCACTTGGTGTAACTTGCCAGGCGTTCCCCGACAATATTGGTTTGATGATGTGCCCTTTTACAACCTTCAAAAAGCAAATGAGGAATCTTTCTCACTCACATAGGTCCAGTAAGAATGAGTATTTCCAGGCCTTTGACCACATGATGCCACATTAGGAGCCTTATGAATCTGGTTCCATGATGAAAATATTATCTATTACATCATCTGCAGTTAGCCTGATTCCACTTGTCCTGAATTATTCCAGGGGCCTTTTCTTTACATCTTTTCCCTTGGTCTGTTCAGCCTGGAGGAGAGAAGACCAAGGGAAGACCTCATCACAATCCACAATTTCTTCATGAGAGGAAGATGAGGGACAGACACTGATTTTTCTGTATGATGACCAGTGATAGGACCCACGGGAATGGCCTGAAGTTCTCTCAGAAGAGGTTTAGGGCAGGTGTTAGAAAAAGGTTCTTCACCCAGACGATGGTTAGGCACTGGAACAGGCTCCCCAGGGAAGTGGTCACAGCACCAAGCCTGACAGAGTTCCGGAAGCATTTGGACAATGCGCTCAGGCACATGGTGTGACTTTTGGGGTTGTCCTGTGCAGGGCTAAGTGTTGGACTTGATGGTCATTGTGGTTACCTTCCAACTCGGCATATTCAGTGATTCTGTGATTCCTATCCCTCCTCATGTCCTTTATCGCTCATTTCCTGAAAGCACTATATTTCTTTTTTGGTCTCCCTATAATAAGCAGCGGATTGACTTGGCTGCCTAGAGTAGGGAAAGAACTCTTCTTGTATTCCAAATGGTAACTTTCTGCTTTACTCTCACTTGTAAAATAAGTTTCAAAACCAAGTCCAAAGCCCCTCTCACATTTGTATACAGCATCCTGCTGTTTTGCATGCCCAGTCCTTTTAGAGAAGCTGGGGTCCTGTGAGAGCTGAATGAAAAACATCATTCTATTCAGTGCCAAACATAAAACGTAGTGGGTGGCTGCCCACACATGCAACAAGTACAAAAATCTGTCTGTAGGATACTTCACACACATTTCCCAGTCTTCCCTTGCTCTCCTGATGACATCCTGAACCTGGAGGCTAGAGTCAGGACATATTACCCCACTTTTTATTCTTTTATCATATTCTCTGAGGTCTCTCAAAGCTACGAGATGTGCAGAAAACTGTGGAAGACTTCTCTCCTGTTGCAGAGACTACAAGAAGAAAGGACAGACAAAGAAATGGGCTTTGAGGCATCAGTGCTTCAAGAACAGGCTTATGTTCTCCTTGCCT
>JAWWMO010000121.1:60704733-60715072 GCA_035047845.1 Dendrocincla fuliginosa
ACATCCAGGGTTGCCCCATTCCAGGTGCAGAGTTCAGCACTTTGCCTTGTTGAACTCCATACGGTTGGTGATTGTCCAGTCCTTTAATTTGTTGAGGTCTCCCTGCAGCGCCTCCCTGCCTTCAAGGGAATCAACAGCTCCTCCCAGTTTAGTGTCACCTGCAAACTTTCTTAGTGTCCCTTCCATTCCTGTGTCCAAATCATTTATGAAGATGTTGAAGAGCACAGGGCCCAAGATGGAGCACTGTGAAACCCCACTGGTGAGAGGTTGCCAGTCTGATGTTACCCTATTCACCCTTAAGTGGGAGATTACTTCATTTGGATGTTATATTTCCAGTTTTTAAACTTTTGATCTTTACATCTTCACAGTTTATTTCACAAGAAAGTTGAGGAAGTTGCTAGTTTACATCTGCTGTTCGCTTACCTACTTCATTGAATCTTTTCAGACATTACATTAGTTGTTAGTTGTAGTGTGTGATATCTATACATGGGTTGCTGGATTACAGGGTAATATGTTGTGACTGATAGTTGTTTTACATTACCATTTAAAATTAGACCATAAATACATATTTATTTCTGTAAAAATGTTATTTAAATTCAGAACAAGAACAAAACTGAATTAACAAATCTTCTACTGCTGTGACTGAAATTTAAGATTTAATTTGTGTTATTTTATCAGCCCACTTAAAGAATTATGCTGTTGACTTACTGTATATGTAAAGTTTCTACATGTGCTGTATGACAGACACTTGGCATATTCCCTACAACCTGAAATCCTTTTCCAGTTTTATGAAACAGGTGTACTTCTAAAGAACAGTGTATCTGTTTAAAAAGTAAGCCTTAAAAACCAGTGCTGAAGGGTTGTAAATTCTATTTATGAATTGCTATTGTAATCTTAATTTAGCTCCTTTATGCATCATTACAATAGTAATTTACCACATAATCACATATTTTCAACTCCATCTTATCCTGTGCTCAAGGGATAGTATCTACATAGCAGACAGGTACTCAGAATCACTTTTTAATCCACATTCTCACACAGAATATTAAAATTCCTACCATCCCTAAGGTAATAAGATGATAATTTAAGAAATGTAAACATCTAACTTTCTAAATCAATGAGAGTGAATTACTTCCCAAAACTTTTGCTTAAAATATTGGCCTTATTGCTTTAAAAATTGAATGAATCTTTTTCTACTATAACATTTAGCAATAGTTTTGATTATTTTAGTTGACATATATTTACATGTCTGAACAAAAGCACAGATTATCAGGAAAAAAATGCAAAAAATGTTGATGAATTTGAATAACAAATTTAATCAGTACCTGGTTAGATGGGCTACATTGCAGCAGCAGTTAGACACAAATTAAAATAAGAATTCAGGAAATGCATAGTATGAAATTCGGGATTTCCCTTATAAAGAGAGGGAAAATGCTAATTTTATGCCACTGACCTATGACATCTGACCTACTTCAGATGACGACTTTAGGCTGAGGCAAACAATTCTTTAGAAGTATCTGCTTTATTCTACTGTGTATATGAAAGGGGCCTAAACGGGTAGCTCAGGAAATTTCTCTTTTGCTCAGAGGAATCTCATCCATATTAACTTATGTAAAAACCATGGTGCAACTCACCAAGCTGTAACTGAAGCGTTGCAGAGACAAAATACATTTCTCCATTAACTACAAGACTACATTGTCTCTTCTTGAGATCATCAGCCATCTTAGCCCCCTAATGCTAATCCATTCCTAGATCCTCTTCAGACAACTAGCCAACAGAAAGATATGAACCTCTATACATTTAAGGACTACATCATGATGCATATATACAAACAGCCTGAGTTAAGTCTAATGCCTCTTTCTGGCATCTGCATCTCTGGTGAGCTTGATGTGGAGCACAAATGTTCCTTGACGGTCATCTCTAGGATATGTTTAAGTAGCCACTGCTGATGAAGTATCTTGCTGTCTTTTTCCTTGGCATTCTCTCTGATCCTCACAAATTACATTTCTTTTTCCAGCAGAATATCCTTAACTGTGAAAATTGCCAGAACTGTTTCTCTTTCTCTCTACTGCAAGAAATAGAATGAATATTAGCATACAGGAACTTTGAGAAACTCAGAAAAGGGTTCACAATTCTGGTTACATATGGAGATTTTGTTTCATGTCTTAGGAAATATTCTATGTAAATAAGTAACGAAGTTCTTCATAATATTACAACCTGTCCTTGAACGCTTGATCTTTTCAGTTTCATTTCTGTCTCTGCCTGTTCTGATCTTCTCTTACACCATGCAGATATATGTTTCCTAAAATCTTCATTCCTACTGTTTTCTTTCTTTCTCTACTATTGGCTGAATTCCTTCCATGTCCCTCAGGCTTTGAATAGTGCCTTCTCTTTCTCTAACAAGAACTGTCCTCTACAAATTCTGGATCATGATCAAGTTCTTTCAAGAAACTTTCCAGTACTCATCTGTTCAGTGTGAACCACTCTACTCTTTCCTTTTTGTTTTAAATTGACATCACAATATCACTTTTCTGTTTGGATTATAGTTTATTTTCTTGGGGGAAGAACCTCTTCTTTCATGTACTTCTAAAGGGCGTCATGCATTTACATCATATATATATATTTGCATGCTGGAACATAATTTTCAGAGTTTGGAGTAATACATACAGAACAAGCGACAATACAAAAATATCTTACAAAAGCATACAAATAAATGTAAGTGAACACAAAGAAACCTTTTCAAACACATACAAGCAGCTACTAATGTTATCTTTCCTCATGTGCTATGCCTCCTCTATGTCTGCTTTCCAGATTTGTTATAATTGGCAGAAACTTCTGGAGAAAATGAATTTTGCTAAGAAACCTGAGCATTCATAAGAAGCATTCATAAGAAGCATCAGTTAAAAGTGTGAAAAAGTGCTGCATATATTCATGTTACGGATGCATAGTACCAAAACTTAAATCCTTATTTCACTACAAAAAAATTCCTCATCTCATTCACCATTAACCTACACAAGGCAAAGGGTGGATGGATAGTCTGTGATATTTTTTCTGAATGTACTTCTCAAACTGAACACTGTTTGGTTGCAGTATTTTTTTTTTTCATGTTGTACTGTCATTTCTATTTTCAAGTCATTCAGGCAGCACCAAAAGCTAGACTAATACCAATAAAGAGTTTCTCTACCAAAAAAAGGCCCTATTGAGCTTGCACCGGGATAGTCATGATGTGCCTAACCTACATAACAACAACACTCAGCAGTGCAACTCATTTCTTGTTGCTCCATCATACAGCTTCAGAGTTCTGTGGGAACACACCACTTTAGCTCACTTAGCTTTGCCTAAGTGAGATTTTCATGCTCGTGGATCCAAGTTTATTCATAGACCTAGCGCATTAACATGGAAAGACCAAAAAAGCCCTTTAGTTGTAAACTGATTCCATTATGGGAAATAGTAACAATGCACATTGAAATTTAAGCAGATATTTATTCTAGAGAAAATGTCTTACATATCTAGAAGTGCTGTGTTCACCCCAGCTAGCCTCATGACTAAGAGTGGTGACTATTTAAGATACTTTTTTTGTAGACAGAGATTTCTCCTGTGTGAAAGGGTATGCCATGCATCCTACTACCCCAGCACTAGAATGAAACCTGTGTGCTACAGGAAAAGTGAGATTATAAAGAAGAGACAGGATTCACCATTATGTAAATTCACTGCTATGCAGAGATAAAAGAATGCAGGACTGATAAACTATTTTGTTGACCTACTTTTCATTGCTGTTCTGAAACAGGGGTATAACTGAGGGGTCCTACAGTCAAACTAATTTTGAAAAAAAATGACCAATGCAAGTGGCAGCTCTGAAGACCTTATTTCCTTGTGAATAAGCAGTTGCACTATAAAATTCTACTGACCAAGAAAGATGTCTTTTCCAAGCCTTTCCATGTACTCTTCCGTTCCTGAAATTCAGGTCTCTCAAACGTATGAATCACAGTGACGGTCTGCTGCTTTCCAAGAAAATTTGAATCTCAGTTTAGGTACTGAAATAGAAATAGGTGAATAAGTGCCAAGGACAATGATAACCATACTTATGGGCCTACCATAAATCAGGAAGTTTTTCCTAAGAGAAGACATAACATTTAATGAAACTTACAATATTGACTTGTGTGGATAAAGAACATTTGGAGAAAGAATATCTGTCAGAAGTAGTGCATGGAAAAAGTGAAGAACTGGACTACCTTTTGACTGAGTCCAGTTCTCAATTGTTGCCTTTACTGTTTATTTCTGATGGCCTGAAAGCAACACAATAAGTATGAAATTTTCTGCAGTCAGACTGCAGACAGCAGTTTTTAACTCCATAATTAAACCAAATTTGATATATCGTCCTTTTTCCATTATTTATGCCTGTGAAAGAACCAGGAGATGTACAGTGGTGTAACTAAGAGAACAATTTGCCCTACTGACTACATAAATCAAATCTACAGGGAATATAAGAAAGTAAAAATCGATGCCCAGCAGAGAAAGGAGGATGTACTCCCAGATTGCCACGTCTCTGTCTGTCTTCACTTTTTATATCTTTCATAAAAAAGCTGTCTCCTACATTGGATTTTAAGACACTTAATCCAAAGGTGGCTCCTAGGATCTCTAAGCAACATTATACACAAATAATAATAAATATTGTGCAATGATAACCTGCATTGTCCAGAGCTATTGTCCATGTTATATGTCAGACTTGAGTAATGATATTTCATTGAAACAAATAGCCTAAAAAGTATACCAAGTATGGGAGATCTAATATAAAAATTTTACTGACATTCAGATTTTTCTGGACACTTACAGACTTAGTTGCCTTTGCATTTGGTAGTCAGTAGGGAAGCAGTGAATTTAGACCAACTAAAAGCTATTTTTTAAAAATGATTTTACATTATTTTTGAATCTCTTCTGCGTAACTGTGAGAGAACAATTTTTACTACTTTTTCTGACTTCCACATGTGATGCATCTGGCAGGTAAGAGATCTGAAAATGGGATTCTTTCTAGGGCTGTCAGAGGGCCTTGAATAAAACTGGGCAATTCATCCCTAACCCTGTATAGTCAAATGAAATGATTCTACACCCAGAGATTTCTCTCTGTTCCAAAACTTACTTACATTTCCCTTGATTAAGATAGCTGCATAGAATCCTAACTAATATGCAAGAAAAAAAAACCAAACAAATAAAATAAAGAATAATAGTAACAAAAAAAAAACAAAGAACCCCCCCACACCAAGCAGCACAGATTCCTGTCTCAATAAAGTCTTTTGAGCAGAAAACAAAGATTCTACAACCCCCAGATAAACTGCAATTTTTTATGCTATACAAAATTTGTAAACAAACAACATTTGCATTTGATATCATTCAGTTCCTCAGGATGTTAAAATGGTTCTTGTCTGCATTTAATTAATAAAAATGTCTTTGAAAATGCTAATTGTGTGTCCCATGACATTGCACCTTTCACATTAGATAAAGCCAATGACAAGAAAATGGTTCTGTCCAGAAATGTAAAGATGTACAGAGGTAATGCTTCAGAACAGAATGAAAATACATACTAATGTTTACCATTTCCCATGCTTCACTTTGTGTATCTCAGACTATTCTGTATGTATTAGGAAAATTAACCATGTGATTTCTAACATTATTTTTGCCACTTTATAGATACTGTTACCAGGTTTACTTAATTTGAGCTGTATCTAAATCTATTATAGAGTATTCCCCTCAGATATATTCCTGAAGCTTCTCATTAGAATGGCTTCCATGAAAGGACTACTAAACTGAAGTCAAAATTTGCTGTAAAAAAAATGCTGTTGCATTTTCAAGTGACTTCTAGGTCACTCCAGAAAATCATGATATTTTGTGAGATGGCTAGCAACATTCACTTTGGTCTTCAGAAATACCAGTAAATGGATATTTTGACAAGCAAGAGACACTTGTTCAGTTCGGGTCTACATCAGCAGATTTCACAATGTGTAAAAGAAATACTCTAGAGTATTCATCAATAAACCAATGGATATGGCACATACAAGCATCAGTGATGAGGCTTGAACAAGGCAGGCAGAGGAACACAATTGCATACTAGTAGTGTCTCTGAAATGTTTTTATTTTTTAGAATAAATTATTAAACTGTGGAGAGCTTCAGAATATTGGTTTTTTGAAGAGAACAAGAGAAATTTCCGTATCTGATTGTAAATGACAGAATGGTGAAGGTTGCCTCCATGTTTGTTTAATCCTGAACACGTAGGAAAAAGCAGACAAGGCCTGCATGAATAATAGTTCTTTTTGGAACTGGACAAGTCCTGAGAGTTACTAGTGAGACTTCAGTTCAGATATAGATAATACATACATACACACACACACACACACACACACATGCACACACACACATATATATATGGTCAAAAAGTCAGTGGTTTAGAATTCTTGTTCAGAAATGTAAACTTCTAAATTTATTTCAAGAATCCCTGAAATTTCTTCTAGCAGGTAGAACATGCAAGGGCAATCATGGACTGTAACTACTCTCACATGCTCTGAGGTCTTTTGTAAGGAAACACTTTTTTCAGCAGTTTTGTAGCAGTTATTCAGTTAATGTAGAAATATAGATGTTAAAACCCAGTGCTCTTCAGAAACAAAGACACAAGAGGAATGTAGGAAAGATATCAGAAATAACAAAAGGAAATGGGCTTAAACAATCCTATAGCTGTTGCAACCCAGGTCTGTCTCTCTCTCTCTTTTCCTTCCCTTCACAAATTCCATGGGCCATGGCAGAAAGGAAAAGGATACTTTTGTAAATACTATTTTTAGGATTTTACAGTATGAATAATCATAATATACTATTTGCATCCATACAGTAAACATATAATCATAACTCTATGTTTTTCACCTAACTGTTGCTAGTAACTGTGAATTAAAGTTACAAATAAGATACTTCTCTTTCCCTTGCTACTTTGAGCTCTTTTAAGAACATTTTTTAAGTTCTACTGACCTCTGTAGACAATAAAACACAGCAGAAAATTCTCACATCTGGAAAAGTGAACATGTTTACTGCTTAGCAGTCAGTCCATCAACTCTAGTTTTTAATGAAGCATTTTTTCCTTTTGGCAGAACTATTTATTTGTATTAGAAACATGCATAATTTCCAGGAAAATATTCTTGCAGCCACCTGTGTAGGCTTCATGAATGACTGATCTACATAGATACCATAGGTAAAAGGAAAAATGATTTGAATTGTAAATTCAAAAGCTTGCAGACTACTAAATCTCGTTGCATACTGCTCTGGGCAGTATGTTGAAGACCCTGGAGATATTTCTTTAGCTGCCATTTGAAACCAGCACAAATAAATGAATTAAGGACAGCAAACTCCATTTATCATAGTTACACTATCAAGGCTAACCTAACTAAAGGAGTAACAACATACAACTGCTGGGGAAAAAAAAAAATACATCTAATGAAAGATTTTACTTTTATGTTTGGTATTGAGGATGGCTCACCTGAAGCAGACTTTTTCATCTCTTTTCAACTGCCTTAGGGAAACACCATCTCTCTTTCTGGGACTTGTGAGGATGGACAGCTGCCTAGGCATTGATGAAGAGCATGTAAATTTTGCTAGAAGAGATGAACTGAACAGAGCTCACAGTGAGAGCAGAGAGGACTCAGATGGACCCCTGAACTTTGAGCTTGATGTTTGTCACCAGGATCCAGAATGCATGTTCCCAGCTCCCTTGCCACATGCCCAGGTCAAACTGATCACCAGCTGGGAAGCAGGATGGAATGTAACAAATGCCATTCAGGTAACCTTTTACTTCCCTACTTATTATACTCATCATTTGAAAAACCTGGTCATCACTTAGCCTGTTCTATTTTACTTAGCTATACCACCATTTTGCAGTATTCTAACAGGTTTCTATGAATTTATTACTCACATATTTGAACCTTTCTGTATAAGATTAGCACTCTGAAAGAAAAAAAAAAAAAAAAAAAAAAAAAAACAGAGTTCCAAAGGGAAAAATGATACATATATTATCTAAAGTTTAAAAAATGTTTAAATTATGTGAAATTGAAAAGGTGGTGATAGCACGTATTTTGGAAGTGCAGACATTATCTTTAATAAATACATTTGAATTCAGTGACAGAGATGTTTGATAGAAGTGTGAGATAAACATCTAATAAAAAGAGGGTGGTAAGAGCCAGACTGACATCAGACATAAATTTACTGACATGTAAGTTAGACTAGAAATAAATGGAAGCACGAAGCACAAGAAGTGTAATAATACTTGTCAGTGTTAAAGAAAATAGTTAGGTTGAATAGACTGAAAGCATTTGGTCTCAGCATTCTGTGTGGAATTTGAGTATCTCTCCAAATCCTTAAATTTAGCATTAAATGTTTCAGAATCTTTTTCTCACTTTTCATGATTCATTTCCTTACATAATTCTCTCATTACCACTAACTTTCTGTCTGACATGGTAAGAAGAAAGCAGTATCCACAGACACATCTAGTCCCAGTAACTCTCACTTATAGAGTTAATTATAGAAAAATAATCTTTCCATTTTCACACAAGTCTGACTATGATGATGAATATTTGTTTACATATTCAGTTCATCCTTCAGCTCTGTAAAGGAGGAGAAAAAGGACATATTTCTAACCCTGCTGTATTTTCAAACATGAGCACCACCACATGAGAGCCAATGCAATAACAGGGCACAGTAGCATATCATACTCTGAAAGTGTTCAGCTGCGAGTAAAAGTGTGAAGTCCTAAAATACTCCAACTGTATTCTAGTAACACATTTTATCTTCAGTCTCCCTCAGCAACATCTAGATAGGGCAGGAGTCTGGGATGAGAGCCCATTGTAGTCTCTAAGTTTTGCCTTTGATGTCACCGAAGCCAAGATTTCATTCTGGAAGTCAGATTTGTCAATATTTGCTGTATGACCTTTTGGCAAGTCATGTTCTCTCACCCATTGTTTTCCTTTCTGAACAATGCCTCTGTAAATACATCAAAGTGCCCAAAAAATCCTGAATATTGTTGTGTACACAAGTACTATTAATTATTAATATTATGGCTTTCAGTTAAAAAGTAGACTGACAGCACAGTGTAAAAACACAATCATACATGCAGTTGCCTAGTTAAAACAGGGACAAATTCAAGCTGAATTATCCAATTAGTTTAGTAACTATGATCTCAGTCAAAACTCGCAGCATGCTGAGTATTGCATACCATAGCTCTCATTTGGTCAAATATTTTAGAAATCAGCATTAGGAGACCAGTTGGCTACAGATATATTGAGCTTTCCTCCTAAGACAGACTGAAGATTGCAAAGCCTGGAAGCTGCTGTTCCATTAGTATGTAACCAAAGTGTCCAAATGACACATTGTAAATGTGTGTGGATATGCAACTTCAAACATGAATCTACGTACACCTAGATTCTATGTATTTTTCCTATTTCCCAATACCTAGGATTTGGAGCAAGGCATTTGGTTTAGAAACAAGGATAGAGAGCAGAGAAAAAGGAGGGGAAAGGCAGGAGAGGAACGAATATTGAATGGGCATCTGTCAATAAAAAAAATATAAAAGTTTGAAGAAATTTTTATTAATAACTTTGAAGAGAAAGCCAGAGTTGTGAACAGAATGATTAAAACAACCCAAACATTCTTCACTGGTGAAGACAGTCTATGCTAAAAGGAGCGTTATTTTGCCGTACCTAGAGGAAAGGGCAGAAGTGTTTCGCATGGCAATCAGAGGTAAACATTCCAGCAGAATTCTGAAGTATTCTAAGCAGTTATTTCAGTGAATGCAATTAGTCTAAAAATGAAATTATTTCACAATCCTGATTTATTGTGGGAAAGATTAAATCTTTGGTCTATGGAATCAAATAAAAATATTTTCTTACAGTGCTTGAAATATAAGCATTTTCAAACAAACAAGAAGATATTTTTATTTTTTTCTTAACGCAAACTGATAAAAATGTGCACTTTTGATGATGATACTGTATGTGTTAATGATTGCTTCAGACATTTAAGTTTCCAGGGAAACATGTTTCATATTCCAACACTGCACAGGCAAATGAAAATCTGTGTTCAGTTAAACTGGGTAAGAACAGAGAATAAAAAACCAAGTTAATTCAAATGGGAAAATGTACAGCATCATCTGGTAGAGTGATTCAAGTTCCATTTGCTTGTATGTAGCAGTAAAAGGCCAAAAATATTTGTAATTACTTGCACAGTAGTACTGGATAGATAAGCAAAGCAGCAGCAACAAGGAAAAAGGTAGTTAAATTCTAATGGTACATCATTTCACAACAGAACCAAAGAACA